>CM060682.1:9748158-10348158 GCA_030686995.1 Artemisia argyi | reverse complement strand
GTTCGAGTAGAAAAATAATAGCATGTATTCCCCCCATGGGTTTGAAAATAGTTAAACAATAGAAAGTGGGGCTACGAACTCACCTTAAGTAGAATAGCAAGTAATGAAGGTGATGGTTGGATCGTGTAGGTTTCTATGAGCAACCTATAATAGAATGTTGCGACTTAGGATTTGTGTAAAGAATATAACGGAGTGCCTATATATATATCTTGCATTTAGTCCATGATGTGGTATGATGTATATTGTATGTCCTTGAAAGAAAAGATTCATGAACATGCATGTTTTGTATATCGTTTACTACCGTTCGGGCTGACATATTTCAGAAGTCATGTTAGTAAGCGTTCGAGGAGCCAGGACACTTTAACTCGTAAATCCACAACTCATCTCGACGGCTTACATAATGAACTCCTCACATGAGGCTCCCTACTATTGTAGTAGTTGATAAAATATATAGATATAAGTTTTGATCCGAAAAGTTACATGTCCGATATTTGAATAAACTTAGGAAAGTTTATTAGTACATGAAGATTGTTATTAGGGGTAGTTTCATAAGTCTTGAATGACCATTTTCTCTTGGTAATATCTCATGGTTTCCTTTTAAGTGAAGTAGATCCAAATTGCTTGTTCATGTTATCGCCTAATTCATTGTTTCATGTTTACGCCTATGTAAGTTGTTATGGTCATTTCGTCATGGCCTAGCCATGACCTTTGGTCCTTGTTCCAAGGTCATGAGACACAACCTTGGCTCTAGCCATGGTTGTGGTCTTGATTATAGGACATAAGACCTCTTGTTCCTTTCAAATTATAACCATAATCTAGTGACTTTTGCCTAAAAATGGGCTGTTTAGAATTTGCAGAATTTTATCACTCGGAAAGCATTTTTAGGTCTCGAGCTTCTTTGTTCTTGAACGAAAACGGCGTTCCGGACAACTTTCGTATTTTAACTTTTTGATGACTCGGACCAGAAGGGTGACTTTCAAAAACTCAGAATGCAAGACAGGAAGGTTTAGGCAGTTTTGCCGGAAATCTTTGGTAACTTCAAATGGGCGTAACTTTTGACTCGTATACTCGTTTTAGGTGGTTCAAATTGCTATGGTTTCCTTGTTAAGTCCTCTACTGTAATATGTAATAATCCAATATCAAATTTTTATCATTTTGATCAGGTCTTACCAAGAAAGTCACTAGTTTGCTTGTTTTAGTAACTTATCTTAACAATCATGTACAATAACTTGTTTTACTCAATTTTATACATCATGGACATAACTACAAGACATAATATAGCAAGAATAATATGTAAATAACATGAACATGATTATTTAACAAGAAGCAAGTTAGGGTTTTGCTTACAACTTTGGCTTTCTACAAAGAAAGGAAGTTAAGAACAAGGATTAGGACTTTGATTGAACAAGCTTCTCTTCACTTTAGCAATCCTTCTACCCTTGTATTCTTGAAGGATTTGTGATGAGTGTTTAGGTGACTTGAGTGGATCTAAACTCAAGAGAATCACCTAAAGTTTCTAAGGATTTGAAGTAGTTACTTTGTAGCTTGAAACTAGTATTTGGATCAATCAAAACTTAACAAAAGCTTTGGAATTGATAAGGATCTTGTGTTTCTTGAATAATACTTGAAGTAAACTAGTAAAATGATGTATTTTGTGTGTGTGGGACGTTGGAAATGAAGAGGGGAGGATGGGGTACTTATATGGTGTTGAGGAGGTTACTTTCCATGACTAGTCAACACCTTGGAGACCAAGTTGAACACTTGTAATCATCCAAGAGTTCTATGCATGAGATCAAGCCACAAGGGTGGTGAATCCCCCCCCCCTATTGGCGGTTTGGAGTGGCTAGGGAGGGTGAGTTGGCTTAGCTTGGTATTATCCTAAGTATTAGGATGAAACTTGACTCCGGGAAATGCCAACCGTAAATGATTAGGCCTCAAAACGCAAAACCGGGTGTCGTAAAATTATGAAACTTTAAAGTATTGTTAGACATGTCCATATGTCCCATAATAAAATATAAAATGAGTGGTAGGTTCCATTTGGGTGGTAAAACCCTGCTAAAACTCGAAACACGGGTCTCAAACGCGTAATATGTAAAATGTACGAATATTGCGTAAAATTGAGAAAAGTAAAATGTTACTTTTCTTATATGATATAAATGATTTAAAATGACTTATAATGTCTAGACTGGGCTCAGTCTACTGTCGGTTGGTATTAAATGTCTTTTAGACATCAAACCGTAAGCCTGAAAATCACGAAATGACTTATAAAATCAAGGAATGATTTTTAGTCAATGGAGGAGGGAAAAATATGTTGACTTTTTCTAATAAGTTGAAAACTTAAATCGTCTTAGAAATGCGGTGCAGGTATAGGCTAAGGTTACGGCTGAGTAAAAACGCTTAAAACTGAAAATTCCAGTTTTTCACGGCCGAGGCTTATTTTGGTCATGTTTTTCTCAGTCATGATTTATTCTCAAATAAATCATGAGTGTGTCAAACATTTTTCTGATACGGGGAAAATTAACGCGACCGAATTTCGTTGTGCGTAGAATTTTTGAATGACGTTTTACCCTAAAACGTGTAATTCCGTGTAATTCCTTAATAACTTTCACGAAAATGAGCTTATGAATGTCAAACTTTTAATTTGCCATGGAAATGATTTATCACTTCAGCCCAAGAAATAAAAATCAAGTTTCGAGAAAAATTTCAGAAAGAAATGAATAGTAAAAATGAATAGTAACATGAATAGTAAAAGTGAATAGTGAAATTTTCCGGGAAAAGTAAATATCCTGAAAATGCGAATTGTTACACAAGCAACTAGCAACCCACCGTTTAGACTTTGACAAGGGTAAGGCTAAGGTTTAAATTTTAAAATATTTTTGTATTTTTCTTGATGTAACAAAAATGAAAAGATTGGCTCAGAGGGTTTAACTAGAGATATCTAGCGCTAAAGATAAACGCTAACAAATGGGTTCCAAATACGAGGATAACTAACCGATGTGGTTAGCAAAAATTATTTTGTAAACGGATGGCCATTTGGTTTTATTCCTAAGGTGCCTCTTTATCACACGAATACACTTATATCACACGAATGCGATCTTACTGCGGTCTGGTAATGATTTACAAGTACAAGTTCTAGAATAAATAAAATCACCGGCACACTCATAGCAAAAGATTCGAGCATAAAAGATGTATGTTATATATGAAATAGGCTCAAATCCTCACAATTTAGTGGTAATGGGCTATAAAATGTGCTAGCATATATTATCGATCCCAGAATGGATTGCAATATTAATCGGGACACATCTCAAATTTTTCAAAAATTACAGACTTCACCAGTGGGATTATCCAGTTATTCTAATATATTATCCTAAAAGTGTGAAAACAACTAGATCATAAGGGCAAACAAGTATACAAAATTTTATTTTCAAATTGGCCCAAAAAGTCAGAAAGTTAAAAATGAGTTTCGTTTTTCACTCTATACTTCCCCCCACACTTAAGTTAAGCATTATACTCAAGGTGAAAAATAAACTTCAAAGCATGTAAAATAGGGAAAATAAATAAATCTGAGAGAAACGAAACTTCCCGGGCCAAAGAAATCGCGATCGAACTCCATATGATAAAATACTCAGCAAATGCTAGCATGAGCTTCAGATCCAAGAATTCTCCTCCATCACCTGTTGCATTTATTCAAACAAAAACAAAACAAAACAAACAAATTGCACACAATAACAGGTTAAACATTACGAGCATGTAACACCCTCACACTTAAGATCTTCCAAGTTTTGAAAAGAAATTTTGTAAAAAGGGTGTACATGTTTATTTATAACAAAAATAAGAAAACAAAGAACTAAAAAGGTGCTCGGGTTGCCTCCTGAAAAGCGCTTAATTTATTACTGAGTCATTAGCTAGACTCTTCCCCAGATTAGGATACTTTTACGGTACGGTTCAAATGGGGAATTTCAGTTCTTAAACGTTGAGGGTATGGGATATTTGGTATGTACTTCACAAGTGATGGACATTCTTTGGATTTGACCATGTGATAATCCCTTTTTGTTATTTTGAACGCTTGATCGAGTTTATTAGAAATGAAGACAGGTGGTGAATCTTTTTGATTTTTCAAAGGTTCATCAGACTTTCCACTCCTAGTGAATACGTCATTCACGTTCTCAATGTGAGCTGGAGGAGGTGGGTTAGTCATACCATTTCGTTTTGAATAAACTGGATTTTTCGGCTTAGACCATTCGTCTATCTTTCTTTCCCATTCTCCATTCCTCGTGGGTACCTTTGACACTTCTTTCTCCTGCTTCTTAATCTCTTTTTCTTTCAAGACTTCATTTCCAACGTCTCCAATTGCATTGAGTTCCTTGTTACCAACATGATTTGACGCTTCATCGTGTGTAAGCATCTTCTCTTTCACTAAGAGTTTAGTCGACGGGATATGCATGGTACAATCCTCAAGAAAAGGTGAAACGGTTGGTGAACTAGATATGATTTGGTTCGGATTAGGCATGGTTGGAATAGATTCAGTTTCATCCTCCTCGATAAATTCAACATCACCCTTATCATGTTCATTTTGGATTGAGGGTGGTTTGTAGACAAATTCATGTCATGGATTGGAATCTGTTGTATGAGGAAGTGATTCTGTATGATGGACTTTTTTCTTTTCACCCAACTTCGTTTCCACCACATGGTTTTTCATACTCTCATTTTCTTCCATCCATTCTATCATCATCTCCTCCGGTGAGTGTTTGGTTTCTTCGTTTTGTCCAAAATGTTGTGATGAAAGTGGTGTTTTATTTTGTGGCCAGAAATGAGGATGGTTATGGTTCGGGTTTTGGCTTGAGTAGGAGTATGAATTTTTCAGCTTTTGGTTGTGATATCCGTCGTGATATCTTGCTTCATTAGGTTCAATCATCAGCATGTCATTATCCATGTGGTATTCTGAAGCATTGGCATCTTCACCATCTCTATGAGCGTCCCATAACTTTTATAACTCTCCTCTTATGTTCTTGAATTCAACGTCAATATGTCTGGTGAGAGCTTCTAATTTCTCAATCAATATGGAATGATCGGCATTGATGTTGCATCCACCGGTGGAAACAACGGTTTTTGGTTTGGGCACGATTAGAGAATTTTCTGAGAAATCGAGCTTGAGTTGGACCTTGTCCTCAAGGATTTTGAATGCTTCGTTGGGAGTATTGTAGAGGAACATTCCTCCAGCGTCGAGAATTCCTTGAGTTGGATTGTCTAAACCATGATAGAATGTTTGAATGATCGATCCTTTGGTTAGACCGTGTCTATGACAAGTTCGAAGCATATCTTTCATATGGAGCCAAGCATCAATGAGAGTTTCGTGATCGAATTGTTGAAAGTTGTGAATGTCATTTAGGAGACGTTTAAACTTTGCGGGAGAAAAGTATCGGCTAGCAAAAGCTTCTCTCATCTATTCCCACGTAGTAACTGTTCCTTCATTTAATTCGTTCAACCAATTCTTAGCTTCTCCGGACAATGAGAAAGGAAAAGTCCTCAATTTAACCGCTTCCTCCTGATTTTCACCATATTGGAATAGGTTACTAATCTCAAGAAAATCAGCTATGTGTCGGTGAGGATCGGATCGGATTCTCCCATCAAATTGATTCTCCCGAATCATTTGCATGTGGGTACCCTTGATATGGAAATTGTTTGGAAAAGGGCTTTGAATAATAGTGGAACTAGGTGTTGGTGCAACGGTCCTAGTGCTTGACCACATGGATTGGTCATCAGGATCAACGACGGTTACAGGTAGGGAATCGGGTTGAGTTTCAACTTTCTCTTCGATTATGTCGATTACCACAAAAAGTTCCTCGATGAATGGTGATTTTGGATAAAGTTCGGTTGATTCGATCTTTAAGGGTAAGATTGGTGTCTTATCGGGTTTACGAGTCCTCTTTTTGATTTTACGTTTAAGCTCGTAAAGTGGACTAACAAGTTGTTTACCCCATGAGTGTGAGTTTATACAAACCCGGAGCGATTCGTAAAATATCACAAAAAGTAAAAATAAAAACATAATCAAAATGAACACTAAAAAAAATCTTTTTGTATTGTTTTTAAGTTGAAGTAAACAAAATTAAGCTTAACTAAGATAAGAAAATCATTACTATTATAACTACTTGAAGTTTAAGAAAAATAAACTAATTATGACAAAACTTTTTAATAGACTTTTATTTAAAAGACATTCAAAAATCTAAAAAGACAATTTTATAAAATAATTTATCAAAGAAACAAATAAGAAAAGAAATTAACAAGGACATAAGAAAAATAAATCACTCTTAAGGGTAGGTTGGGTGGTGTTTGTTTTGAACTAAGATGAAAAGGTAGAAATGGGTTTTGAAAAAATAATGGGTGAAATGATCTAACCGAATCGGATACAGGCTCGTACCGATCGGTTGTATTTGGTTTTTGGGTCTAACCGATCGGTTGGATATCAAACCGGTCGGTTGGATGACTCGGTAAAAATGATTTTGTTCAGCCGATCGGATGGATGTTCAGCCGATCGGTTGGATGGCTCGGATTTTTTTTTCGAAAGTAAAAGCGACACACCTAGGGAATGATTAAAGCAGAGATTTAAAGCAAACAAAAGCACAAACAAATCCCCGGCAACGGCGCCAAAAACTTGATGTGTCTCGCGACTACTAGTTTTAAATTTATAACACGAATTACCGGATAAAGCTAAGAATACACGGGCAAGTATAGCCCTTTCGTATGTAGTTAGTTTTGGTTGGTAAGCCGAGGTCGTTCACTAGGATTTGGGTGTTTTCAATTGTGAAGAATCTATGTAATAGTAAGCAAGAAAGAGATGGTAATAGGTTGTCACGATCCAAAATACCATATAAGCAATAAGTAACACGAAAATGATGATTATGTGAATTCAATAAGATTAAAAACTACACTTGCCTAGACTAGTATACTATCCATCATAAGCATGATTGTGATAACTCTTCTTAACATGTTGGTTGTGATGATTAGTTGGAGTTCTAATCAATTGTTCTTACAAATTAAACCTTGGCCAAGATCTTAATTTATAAAAACAAGCATTAAGTTTAACCAATCAATTCAAGATCAATTCAAGGTTCATAATGTTGGGTTAACAATATTAAACACAAAAATAATCTTTTGTTTTATCAAATACTCTTAAGAAATGGTGAATATAAAAGGTAACCGATCATAGACAAAAGGTTACAATTGATTGCAAACTCCTACACTTTTGACCAATTAGGCGTTTTACAATCAATCCAATTTGATAGACAAAAGTTTTCTCATTACAATCACACTTTAGTTTCTTTGTTTAACCAAGAATAATTTTGGTGGAAAACAATCATTCACAGACAAATGATTATAACTAGTTGAATAACAATTAATCTATCGACCTATAAAATCATTAGCAACTAGTTAAACTTGATTCAACAAATGTCACTATGAAACTTAGGTACAGTTGGGTTTTAGAATTAACTTGAAATCGAATTAAAACATGTTATCACATTCATAAATAAACCATTAAATAATAAGCATCATCTAAGTAATTGCACAAAGGCACTAGCCACTCATAGCAAACATGAACATAAACTCAGAATTTTGAACATTAGAAATCATAATTAAAAGTCTTAAAATGATTGAATAAGATAACAAATGATGTAGTAATGATGCCTCAAGTATTGGTGATGACTTCTTGATGTTTTGACCTCTAAATGATGACTTCTTGGACCTCTAAAATTTCCTGGGATTTTATAGACGAATTTTGGTATGAGAGGGAGTAATGGTGGTAAGAGAAGTGTTCTCTCAAGTTGAGATAGAGAGAAATGGTAAGGGATAATTAGAAAAGCTTGCAAAGTTCTCTATTTATACTATTCCACAAGCCTAGGCTCATCAATGCAGCAACTTGGCCTCCAAGGTGAATAGAAGAACCTAGAATACCAGAAGGAAGAGCCTAGAATCGGGTAGAATGAGGTAGAAGGAGTTTTGCAAAAGTTTAACAAGCTGAACATCCGATTAGTTACGGGACAATGCCGATTGCTTGGGCAAAAGTCATAAACACGAAAGTTGTATATCTTTCTCTTAGCTTTCCGTGGCCGCTTGAATCAACTAAATCCGAGTTTGTATGCTCAAGTTATGGCCAAAATGGTGAAGGTGTGTCGGGAACAACAAGTCTTCCATTAATTATTCGTTCGAGCTTCTTTTCTTCATTTCTTTTCTCGTTTTCCCTCTTGCACTTTATTCTTGAGTCTTTTGAGTGACAACTTCATGACTTTTATCTTCTTGAACATACTCCATAAGACTTTCATTTGTCGGGAATTCTTCGTACATGCATAAATCTTCGTTTAGTGATCGTTTCTTCGTCTTTTTCATCATTTTCTTGTACTTTAGCTTCCATGAACCTAAAACACGAATTATGCTCAATTAAGTACCATAAGTTCATAAAAGTGATCATAGAATCCACAATAACACTCATAAAAACATGTTAATTTTGAGCGTTAACAACCTCATATATAGCCAAACATAACTTCCCAATTTCCTCCCAAGGCCAAATTAAGAACAACTATGAGGCTAATATAGGTACAGTTACACAGATAGGACTCCAATATACAATGTACCTCTCAAATGTAATGACTTGAGAATCTAACAGCAGCAGTTTAAAGTTCTGCTTCTGTTAACCATGAAACCAAACATTCCTTTAAAGACCAAAGAGTGCATTTACCAATCAAATCACCATGTCACTTTCCTCAGTCAATTCCCATCATATTCATAGACCAACCATTCTTATAATCTGCATAACCAAACACCCTTTAAGTCATTAAGAAAGGTTGAAAATCTAACTTGACACTCGACTGATAGCAACTCTTCTAGTAGCAGTTCTGTCTTTGACCTTGAGGCTCATTAGTTTAAGTCTGATGTTCTCAGGGATGTTCCTTCCAACAGGTTTACTATCTTGTTTCTTGTCATGGAATAGCCTACAATTCCTCTCATTCCAGATGTAGTAAACAGTAGCAGCAATGACTAACTTTTTAATAATACTATAAATGCTACTATTATTTGGTAATGTACATATTTATTGAATGACCAAGTCCCACTCATTAGCCATAATTCCACCATTACACATCTTTTTCACTCCTTCCCAAACTTCCTTTGTGAACTCACATTGAAAGAATAAATGGTCATGAGAATCACAACACTTCTGAGAAAAAGGGAATTTCAAGTCCACAGTTTTGTTCCATACCATTATTCTGTCTCGAGTCTGTAATCTCCTCTGGATGGTCATCCACAAAATGAAGGTGTGTTTTACATTACATTGACTGAATTATATATTAGTACCCTACTGAACTTGCTCATGATTTTCTCTAATATCCTTCCACCCAGTGCTTATTTTGAATTTCTTAGCCTCACCATCATTAGAACCCCAAACTACTTTATCATCTCTATCAATCACAGTTGGCACTTGTATTGATCCTAGTATAGGAAATTTACTCATCCATTCACTAGGCCATATCCAATTACCATTGTTGATAATGTCTTGAACAGATCAATCTAGCATCATATAACTCTTATAAAAGTTCTTAAGGAATATAGTATTAGTCGCTTAAATTTCATGAATGACAGCCACAATATCATCAGAAGACAAACATTTTCTTGTGTAAATCTGTTCATTACTTCTTTTCTAATCATCAAGTGTGGCTCCTATTGAGATCAGTGATGCGTAGGGAATGCACCAGGCTTTACCTCTCAAGGGATCTTGAGAAGCTTACAACCCCCACCAGGCAGTGTACCTGATCGATGTAGTATAGTATAATGACAAGTACCGGGGGATTGATTGTTCAGCTAGGAATAGTGTCGCTATGATTAGAAAACCTAAAGATTAAGTCTAGAGATGAGTGATGATTCTTTTTGTATTTTTTAGATTTTTTAGAAAGCAAATTAAAAACTCGGGTTTGAAGGATTTAGGCGGAATTAATTGCTATTCAACTAACCCAATACTAAGATGCAATCAAAATAAAATGCTAAAAATGAAAATAAATTATATTAAACTAAGGTTGTGAGTAATAAGTGGGACAAATGTGTTTACTTAGATTTCACTACTACCTAGATATCTTTTACACGTTAATTACTTGTTATAGTTGCGTGGATGACGGATTGTATTCCTTAATACCATTCATGGGGTGGCGTACTTAACTCCCCAATCCTATGAGTGCCTACTTCACTCCTATGTCGAGCCGGCTAAGAAGCTCCTAACATGGGATCATTAGAATTTACTCATGCATTAAATACAACCAATAAAACCTAGTACACATCGGTTCATATTTCCTAAGACGTTCAAGCATGTTACCAATTGGAGTTCTGCTAGTTTTCTTAAGCCTAACATTGAAATCATTCATCCAATACAATTATAAACAAGTAATCAACACATAATTAACATCTAGGTTTCATTAGATCCAAGCAAACACAAGATAGATCTAGCCTAACATGGTGGAATCAAGACAAGCACAAGATATAGACAACCAACACATAGACATATTGATTGAGTTAAGAGAAGACTTATCTCAATTACACATGTAAAGGTTCAAGGGCTGAAAACCCTTGAAAAAGCTGTAAAATTCGTACAAGGTTCGGCCTTAGGGTTTCTCCAAACTTCTTTTTTTTTTATAATGAATGAAAATTAGAAAACTATATATATATATATATATATATATATATATATATATATATATATATATATATATATATATATATATATATATTAGAAGGTGACGGCGTCAAGAACAAATGTCTGACGCCGTCATCTCGCCGCCAAATAGTTCCTCGGACTGCCTAGATCTGGGTCTGACGCCGTCATGTGTACACCTTATGCAGGTCGTCACGCATTTAACTCTTGACTCTCTACTTGTGACGCCTTCACGTTTCTTCTTGGTCGTCATGGAATTTACTCTTGACGCCGTCAAATACTTTCTCTTGACGCCGTCAAACACTGTTCCCAGCATGGAAAATTAAGTCTTTGGCGTTTTCTTCACTTTTATGCTCCAAAAACGTCCGAATTGCTTCATTTTCCAGATTTCACTCCCAAAGTACCTAAAATCACAAAAGGAACGATTTAGGGCAATATTTGATTAAATAAATTCAATTCCGGGCTTAAATAACCCCCTAAAAGTGGTTCATTTTTCGCCTCATCAATCAGCTCGAAAGATATGCCAAAACGGTTTGTTGCGGTCCAAGACATTAGTTCTTTTATTGATGAGCAGCTCAGTTGGTTCAAAATGAGAAATAAGACTTGCAAAACAATCCTCAGTGGTTTAAACATTCTCATAACAAATGTACTTAAACTCGCAAGTGGATGTGAAAAAGACTTGAGAATATAGCCTATGTGGGATATAACGACATGATAAAAAGTTAAAAAAGGTGTTCATAGAAAAATGGTAAAAAATGGTTGAAAATATTTATATTTACATGGAAAGTAAAAATTAATGCAAGAGTACGCGAAAGAAACATATGTCACTTGGAATTCCATATTGAAGTTTAGAAGCAACTAGTTTATGTGTTTGGAGCAAGAATAAAGAAAGGGGACAATTTGAATAACATGAAATTATATGTTGCTATTGCTCTTAATAACAAATTGCAAATGTTTAAGCATTGTATAAAAGATCAACATGTGAATTTTTTTTAGGAAAAAAGGATTAGCGTTTACTTATCTGAAATCGTGTATGTAAAAATCTACACATCGCTCTCATGCGCTTAAAGTATATATTTATTATGAAACTTCATTTGGCCTAAGGTTCCCAATTTAAATTACCATGTTTTCTTTATGTTGTAATCCTTTTCAATCAACAAAAATTTACATTATTTTGTGACTTTTCAAACGCATCCCTTCTATGAGCTCACAAAGTCACAATAAGTTAGTAGACGTTAGACCATTAAACTTTTTCTTCACAATATCATAACACGACAAACTTTTTCTTTTATTTTTGAGTGCCTCCTTAGTTTAAATCCGTTCATTACTTCTTTTCTAATCATCAAGTGTGGCTCCTATTAAGATTAGTTCGAAAGATATGCCAAATTTGCGGATTGTTGCGGTCCAAGACATTAGTTCTTCTAGTGATGTGTAGCTTAGTTGGTTCTAAACGAGAAATAAGACTTGCAAAATCCTCGGTCTTTTAAACATTCTCATAATAAATGTACTTTAAACACGTACGTAGATGTGAAAAAGACTTGAGAATTTAGAGCATCGTTTAGCAAGGAACTTGTGGGATGTCACTATCATTGTTGTATTTGGGTAAGATTACATTAGAACGAAAATATATTTGGCCGTTGTTGAAGATAATATATCCCAAAGGATGACTCGTTAGGGGTGGCACCTTGCCCCACCATAATTCAACATAATGCAAATTTAACCAATAAAATGTTGCCAACACATTTCATGATTCACCATACCTCACCTTCATTTTTTAGTGGTAATCATGATGCAAAAAAAACTAATTATATTATTTTATTCTTAATTATGTTAAACAATTTAAACAAAAACATTATGGTTGAGGTGGAAGTTGCGGTGGGGGATAGTAGGGTTGAGGTGGAGGTTGGGGATAGTATGGCTGAGGTGAAAGTTGCGAATGACTTGGTTGTGATTGGACGGGTTGTGATCGAGAGCCCCGTCCACGACCTTTGGATGAGTTTGAACCACGTTTTGATTTTTGTTGATCCATTCTTTTTATATGAAAGAAAGAGTTGCAAGTGTGAATTAGTGGAATAATTAGTAATTTTAAAATGAATGTGTGAATAGATTAACAAGTTTAAGTGTATATTTATAGGGATTTTATTTTATATATATATATATATATATATATATTGAAAATTGCCTCAAACGGCTATATCATTTAATGTACCAATGTTCGCAATTTTTGAGGAACACTCCATACCGATTCGGTATGGATTACCGAAATGCATGCCGAATTGGCTATGCCGTTGAGGTGGTTTTCCATGATACCGCTCGGCATTTTATGTCGAAGGTCCAAACCGAATAGATTGCCACCCCCTTATAAACTTACAACTATGATTAAAATATGTTCATTTCTTAGATGATTAAAATATGTTCATTTCTTAGATGGTTTTTATGTGTGTATGAATTATCTAACGAGACATATGTTGCTTCTTAAGTTATGTTGTACGTGGTTTTATTAGCTCACTTTATCAGTTTGAACTTATTTGTAAATTTCATTCGTAAATCAAAATATAACGTTATTTTATACTTAAATTTAACAATGTAAAAATCGTGTGACATTATTGGCGTAATTTGTTTTTCCTTTCAAGTTTTGGCTTAATTATTTGTTAATCATGTTGCTTAACTGTATCACACTAGCAAAACTAAGCGACCTCCAATGGAAAAAGAATAAAAAACAATAACCAAGAAAAGTAAAAAATCAAGAATTCATATTAATTATCCAGATTATGTCTTCCGCATGCTATGTATGATTAGCTTGCAAATGTTTCAAGCATGAAGAGAATCATAATCTTGATAATGTAATACTATTCTAGTCACGAGTAACTCACGTACATTATGGTATATCAGTAACCAACAACTTCTTTCTTCAACCTATGTGGGATTGAATGTTTGGATAATTTTTTTGTGCTTGAATAGAATTTTATATTGGAAAAGAATGTGACACTGGTTGATGTAATAACGAAGGACGTGTTGTTGGTGGTAAGCACACGTTGATGGGGTACCTATTACACAATCTAAGTATATAAGTCTCAAAACGTGAAAATCATTAGCAAGTTCATCATCATTTAGTCGTAAATTATAAAGTCTTAAATCATCCCCATATCATTCATATCCTAAAATTCACTATCATCTTCAAGCCCACTAAATCAAAAACAAATAAACCCAAAGATCCGACGATGTGTTAAATCGTCCCACTAAATTAAATTGCAAAATAATAATAATAATAATAATAATAATAATAATAATAATAATAATAAACACTAATTTAGATTAAAAGAAAAAGTTCTTGTATTCACAAAAGCCTAAATAGAAACACAACCCTATTAAACACTTTCAATCTAAAGATACTCGCAGTTAAAGTTTCAAATCTGAGATATTAAGGGTTTTGAATTCGATTTAGCATAATTATTTGATTGAATTATCATAAGACATATTATCGTGAGTCAATGATTAATGTCGGGCCTTATTAATGTATGAGTTAAGACGCTCGCGTGGTAAACATAACTCGTATAAAAAATTATTCATTTGATTAATTATGTGAATAAAATTATTCGATTGGATTATTGTAAGACATGTTATTGCTAATCAACTAGTCGTACCGGGTTCAATTAGTTTAGCGGTTAGCACGATTCGTATGGTAAATATAACTTGTCCTCAAAATTGTCTATTTCAAATAATACGAAGTATGTCTATGTGGTAACGTTGGTTAAGCTCTATCATATGTGGATTTTTTAAATTTTGAACGTCATTTTCATTATTGTCTCTAAACATCTTACGTATTCCTTTTTGCATTTAATCAAGACTTTATAAAAAAAAGATTTATCTAACATGTGCCCTAAGGCACATGATAAAGAGCTAGGGGACCCACAAAAAAGACTTAAAAACTCGTGAAAATGACACAAAAGAATGGTTTTTTATTTGAAAAGTGATAAAACCCACACAAAAGGACTCGGGGGCCCACTTCTTAATATGTGCCTAAAGGCACATGTTAGAAAAACCCTATAAAAAAATATATTTTCCTCTCTAACCCGTATGAAATTCAAGATTAACATAGATTCCACCAAAACATGATTCACAATAAACAAATATTAAAAACTATTAAGGGTTAATATCAATTTCAAGTTTCTTGAGGCGCTACAAGTTTTTCAAACTTGATGTGCCACGATACACTGAAAACATAATATTATTCTAAACAGGTAACACTCATAAACAGTATGGTATATTAGTCACAAACAATTTCTCTCTCGAGCCTATGTGGGATAAAATGAAAGAATAAACTTTAAGAAAATATCTCCATAAACAAAAAAATGGTAAATTACTACACCATAAACATATTTTTATGTACATGAAAAGAAGTTTATAAACATATAGTTTATGTACTTGGAGTACCAAACATGACTGTAACAAACATGAAATTATACGTGAGTTGCGATCCCTTAAAAAGGGGATCAAAATTAAAAAGGCTAAAAAGGTTTCTAGCCACTAAGTTAGTGCCATGTGTCCCCACCCACTCCCTCCTTTTTTTCTTTAATATTTTTTGTTAGAGGGTATTTTGGCCATTTGATCTATTTTTTTAATTCCACCATAAATTTCAAATGCAAATAACTTTCAAACGACAAACTTTTACAAAAAAACCGATTTCACCATAATTTTTAAAATTTAATCCTCTTTAATTTGGTATAAATTTTTTAAATTTTTTCGAAACTTTTTTTTTGACATATTCATTGGGTCATGATTTTCTTGAAAATTTTAGCATTTTCGGCTCTAATTTTGTCTAGTTTAAAGGCCGAATTTTGCAAAACTTAAAACACGAAAGTTGTAGCTTTTTGGCCATTCTTTACCCAGAAATTTGAATCACTCAAATCCAATATGATATGAGTGAGATATCGTATGTTAAAGATGACGTTTTACTCATATTTGTTGCACACAACGTGTTTGATGAAATGTTTAGCTTAGACTTTTAGTCTTAAAATCGAGTTAAATGCACTAATTTTTGTACAACAATGCACCTTTAGTCATTTTATTAATGTAAGATTCAAAAAGTTTTGTTCTTTTTTTGTTTTTTTGTTGTTTTTTTTAACTGATGAACCTTATTAACTGATTTTTAAAAAAGACATTTTGTTCATCAGTTACTTTGGTTGATCAAACTGATGAACCTATTATAACATAATCTAAAAGTCAATAACTGATGAACCAAAAACAACTAATGTTCATCAACTAGAAAAACATAAACTAACTGATGAACCTATAATAAAAACTGATGAACCAAAGTAACTGATGAACATTTTGTTCATCAGTTACTTTGGTTGATCAATTTTTGCACGTTAAAGATTAACAATAACTGATGAACGTTATCGAAAATAACCGATGAACGCTACAAAAAATATCTGATGAACCTTATAAAAAATAACTGATGAACAATATAAAAAATAACTGATGAACGTTATTTTTTTCGAAAACTGATGAACATTATAAAAAATAACTGATGAATGTGATCAAAAATAACTGATGAACGTTATTTTTCTAAAACTGCTAAACATTATAATAAATAATTGATGAACGTTATCAAAAATAACTGATGAACGTTATAAAAAATAACTGATGAACAATATAAAAAATAACTGATGAACTGATTAACATTGTGTTTTTATTAGAAAAATTAATGAACTAATGAACAATACTACCTTGAAGTGATGAACATTATCAAAAATAACTGATGAACAAAATTAACCGATAACCAAAACTAACTAATGAACTGATGAACATTATTAAAAATTTGATGAACCCAAACATTTAATTAAATTTGATGAACCTGAAATTGATGAACCTGAAAAAATTGATGAACCCAAACATTTGATCAAATTTGATGAACCTGAAATTGATGAATCTGAAAAAATTGATGAACCTGAAATTGATGAACGAAGGTAACTGGTGAACAAAATGTCTAACTGATGAACCTATAACCTATAACTTAACTGATGAACCTAATAACATAATTAATGAACCTAGTAACCTAACTGATGAACTAAATGTATATTTAAAAAAAATGATTAAAAAACATCACTTTTTGAATGTTACTGATGAACGTTACTGATAAAGAATATCAAAAATAACTAATGAACATTATTTCATCAAACACCTTATATGCACATAAAAACCCCGAAATAAATTACTAATTACATTACCAAATCAACTCCCCAACATTGAAAATCATTAAATAACTATCAAAAGGGTACAGGTAGTACAATTAGTGAAAAAAGAATTAAAATAATAGTAGTAAACTACTGTATTCACTTTCACAAATTTAAAAAAGAATGGATCCATTTGCCTTTCATCCTCGTGTGAACTCACCAACCACTTACTTCAATATTTATTTGTTTTTTCTCTAGAAAACTATCATCTCCTATCTCGTATTTACAGAAAACGGGGCATGCACCATATGAGCTTCTTTGGTATGGTTTTTATATCATATTATCGGTTGTGAGTTGTGACCCATGTTCTTTTTCATTTTCTCTTATAGAAATTTGTAAATACCACAACATTCGTTGCCGAGAAGCTCCTAGTGTTGTGATTAAAAACGCAACTGCCAACGAATGACGATGTAGTTTTGATGGATCGACTTGGTAACGAATGACGAGAAGCTCCTAGTGTTGACGATGACCAATTAGTGTTGGTGACGGTGCAACGGTGGTGACGGTGACGAAGATCGTCGGATCTGAGAGTCTATCTGTGATGGGAAATAAAGATGGAAAAGGAGATGGGAAATAAAGTACGGAGTATTATTTTATTATAATGACCATCATGCCCCTATCTGTAAATTTCCCTATTTAATTTGATCGAATGTTGATGAATGATCCAACGGTTGTAATTAATTTTTAGACTTTTTATATTTTTGTCACTTTGCAATTGATCCTCCACCAATTATACGTTGTTAAGTATTCTTCGCGGTACCAATCCACTTTCTGCACACACCTAGTTAAGTATGGAGGACAATTGTTGGCAACCCTAATGGCCTTTTAACCAACCCGAACTAGAATTTCTCATGGATAAGTAATAGGATAATTTTACTTTTTTTAAGAAGTTGCTCAATTGTAGCTAGGGTCTTAGGATCTTATTTTTTCGACCCAACCCAACACAATGAAACAAACCCATGTAAACCAGGTTCTGCAATTAATATAATTTGGTGTACTATACTGATATGAAAGATAGTGGACCGTAGATACTGTCACTACAAATAGAGATAAAAGAAATTGCTGTCAACATGCATAACAAATGAATGAAAGATTAATATAACCCGTTCTTGAATCTTTTGAAAACCCAACTACTGATTTTGTTTAAATGCGATTTGAGGAGCATTTCATACTCGGGCTTGCTTCGTTATAATATTGGCATCCTAAAATCGAGTTTTTGTAGAATATGTAAAACATTCTCAAGATATAGAAAATGGTCAAACGGGTAAAAGATGTAGAATCTTATTGTTTGGAATGTATACATGCCCAATGACATCTTCTACTTCAAACCTTCACATTTCTGAGTCTTCGTCGTCGCTCTCATGTACAAATTGTTTAGAAGTGAGTCTCGTGTCTCTTTTACTCTTACTGTACGTGTGAACGACAACCACTATATCATCATCAGACAAACGTTCCTATTATTTTTTTGAATGTGACCCCCAAACTGCTCTTAAGATTAGCTTGAATGATATGCCAAAAAGAATAAAGGAAGATAACAAAGAAAAGTAAAAAAAATCAAGAACGCATATTAATTATCAACTATAAGACTGTTATTCATGCTATTTATGGTTAGCTTTCAAACCTTTTAAGCATGAAGCAAATCATATAGCTGAAAGCATAATACTAATCTAGTCACAAGACACTCACGTACACTATAGTATATTAGTAACCAACAACTTCTTTTTTCAACCTATTTGAGATAGAATGTAAGAAAGCGTTGTTAGCAGTTGGTGAAAGAATGATACACTATATATGGATCAATGCCTGCTTATAAATTTACTGCATTATACACTATATATGGGAAGACACGTGTTCTCATCTCCTTTCTTCACCAGGTTTTATACAAATGATTGATATTGCTTTATGGTTCACCTATTTTGTTTGTCAAGGTTGGCAAGCTGGAGTTCCAGAGATATCTGCAGTGTGGGATGAGGATTGGGATAAATTCGAAGACGAAGGTATGACGCTCTTTCTTTTATAGTAACTATTTATCAGAAAAAGAGCAATGTCAGCTCATTTCCGTTAAAAGATATTTGTGTTGTGGGTCAATTCAACCCGCGTTCCACACAAAATATCCGTTTTGACCCATACCTCTTTCATCTATTACCCAGCCAGACCATCTTGCTACCTCTACCTTATGCTTTCACGTTATTCTCTTTAACCACATCTCACACAATATATCTGTTTTGACCCATACCTATGATAGGTTTCTCATTTGATGCTACTGTGCCTGCAAATACCAAATCAACATCTCAGGCAGAAAACTTGTCTACGATGGATGATGTTTCTGAGGATTCATATTCAAATGCTGACAAGAAGTCAGAGAAGCCTTTCGAGACTGAATCAGTATACGCACATAGCGAACATGAGTCGGCTAAAAGCCCAGCTGGTAGTCCCATGGCGCAAAAAATATTTGAAAGACCAACCAAGGAGGATTCATTTAACCATTTTGGAAAGAGCTTTGATGCTGACACAGAAAGGTACCAATTGGATTTAGTTTATGGTCTGATGTCTAAATACAACAAATGTGTACCTATACCTTGTTTGGTGGAAAGATCTAAACATGCAGTAGCCTATTACTCTTGTTTTCATTTTTTGTTTGCATAAAAAAATTGAGTTCGATCTTCTTCTATTAGGGGGTTTGATGACCAAGGATGGGGTACTTTTGACAACAATGATGATGTAGATTCGGTGTGGGGATTCAATAGTGACACAGCTAAGGTGAGTTCATATCTTTTTCTTCAATTATATCATCGCATTCAATGGATAGTGTATAATGTTATAGAAGTGACAGCAAGCATCAGGGGTAGTATAGCGTAAGCTGGAAAAATGCTACTAAATGAAAAGATACAATAAATGCTTTAAAGTGAATTAGTACAATACATTTCAAGGTACTACTCTAGAGTGGACCTTTAAACTGAACCAATCTAAAACTGGTTTTGTATCAGTTGCGAACCGTTTTGGTATGCAAGTCATAATTTGAAAAATATAAACCTAGAACGAAGTTGTTCGGAATTTAAAAGAAAATAGAAAACCTATCTCTATTATGAATGATAGATATGCCCTTGCAAATAACTTCATTTTTACAGGATGCCGAACATGAGAAGCATGGAGAGAGTTATTTCTTTGACTCCAGTAGCTTTACTGCAAGTCCAAGGAAAAGTGATTCCCCGCAAGGCAGTAATAGTTTCTTTCAGAAAAAGAGTCCATTTGGGTTTGATGATTCGGTTCCTGGCTCACCAGCTTCTCGAGCTGGCACCTCACCACGATACAGTGGGGGAGGAGCAGAGAATTCTTTATTTGATAATTTCTCGAGATACGACTCTTTTAGTGCCACTGACCGAGGTTCTCCCAAACAAGAAACCTTCTCGAGATTTGATTCCATGAGCAGCTCCACACAGGATAATAACTTCTCAAGATTCGACTCAATGAGCAGCACGGCACAAGACCGTAGTTTCGCAAGGTTTGATTCAATGAGTAGCAATGCGGGTTTTGACCATGGTCATACATACTCATTTGATGACTCAGATCCATTTGGGTCAAACGGACCGTTTAAGGTGTCGTCAGAAAGTCAAACGGGGAAAAATTAAACTGATAAATGAGCATTTTAGTTTTGGAGTTTGTTGGTGTTATTATACTGTGAAGAGGGTTTTTGTATTCATGAAGGATGGGGTATGGGGATTACCATGCATTTTTTTTTCTTCTACTGGCTTGATAGTCTGTTTGTATCACTTGTTTGTCTTTGATTCCATTGCATGAGCTTTACGATATTTCTTTGGTATGATTTTGACTAGAAATTCTAATATTGGATTGTGATTACTATAAATATCTGGTTGTGATTGTTAGATGCTTATTGTAAAAATAATGTACACTAAGGTTTAAACATTTTTATTGGTAATAAATTAGTTACAGAAGCACTTATATATGCTAAGAGGTAGGCTAAAATTAGATGTAGTCAAATTTGATACTCATTGTGTGTTTTTCTAATTATGGATTGGCTTGTCTTGGAAAATTATCATGAGTCGTTGCACTTGTTAAGAATAGGGATGATAGTGTTAGATGCCACTATATCTATGTACTTTATACACGAAACCCGTGCTCGCACACATACAGACACACCCCTCAAGTGCTTCCACTCCGTTTTCGCCTTTTTTGTGATGAAAGTGGCATTACAGTTCTCCATGTTTTTGGAGTGCAATTGGTATCGTCTAGGACTGGTCACGGTATGAAAATCGGACCGGACCGAAAACCGTTTTGGTCCTAAAGCATTATTCAAATTATTCAAATTTTGATTTGAGAGTAGAATTATTCAAATTATTAGAAGTAAGAAGATCAATTGAACATAGAAGTTGTATATAGGAACTGTTAAGCGTTTTACAAATTATTCAAGTACTACTAACATTAAAGCATCCGGAGAGGAAATGACCGGATGAAAAATCAACATCTGTACTAAGACAATCATCAAATCTCATATGGGAAGAAATAGATGTAACTTCACAAATCCATTAAAGAATCAACTCTACAAATTCTCCCCGATTGTTAACCGAGAAGATAGTCTTATTTTCAAAAGACAAACTGCAGCAAGGTTATTATCTTACACTACACATCGCAACTTCAAAACACCACGATCTATTCTTAATTGATCGGAAATCCAAAAAATCTACAAACAAGCCGAAGAGTAATAGTTTGCTGGTATAATAAATTAATAATAAATTATTTCTAGTATATTTAAAAAATCTACCACGACCCGTCCATATATTGAGAAGGCCCAGACAAGCTGATGGCCCCACCATGTTGTGTTGTAGTTGGGAGGTGTAGTAACATACTTAAGTTTGTGACGTCGTCTTGTTGTAAATCACCATCACAAATTAGTCTTACACTACACTCCTTCACCTCAACAACATCATTATTCTCTTCAAAACTAAATGTTACAAACTTCATTGCTTCCTTCCATCTCTTCCATCCCCTGAATTCCCATCCCCATGTAACCCTCTTCGTATAATGCAACCATATCATATATGAATCTTAGATTCCTATCACCTCTTTCTCAAAATAATACCTAATTGAAACTGGAAAGTAATCTTCTGTATTCAGAGAAGCTCCATCAAAGTTGTTTACAGAGTATCCTTTAAATCCTTTGAAAGGCTTTTTGCACTTGAAAACAATACAAGTTCCAAATCCCCTAAACTTATCATAACACCAATCTGATGGTAATTCTACCTTTACCTGATTTCCCCTACTTCTATTTGTAAACCACTCTGGAATATTGCTATTCCCATGATATCCTATATCTAAATGATCATAGCCAGTGTTTTGCATGAAGAATTCACATATGTTTGTCTGGACACCCAAATACCCAAGGAAAGAAGAAAGCTGGTGACTAAAGCCTTGGGAAGTTATAGATGAGTCAAGACACGGAGTCTTCGATATAGACCCCTCGCTATCAATGGTAACATTCTTTAACAGCTTTGGACAGTTTATGAAATAATTGTCCCTATTTCTGAATGGGTATTTAGATGATCCTGACACTTCTCTTAAGGAGGTGCAATCAGATGCATAAAGAAACTCTATATGATCTGGAAGTTCAGGCAACACTTCCAGCTTCTTGCAACCATCAAGTACAAGCTCTTTAAGATGAGAAAGTTGACTCAAACTTCCAGTGATTGAAGTCCACCATCTAGGTTGAATCCTCCCGAATGACAATGATTTAAGGTTTATTAGAGAGGATACAAAAGAAGGATGTTGGCCGACTTTTAGGCACCCCGCTAGATTTAACTCAACAAGCCTCCTGAGCATTCCAATTGAGGGATGAATGCTAACCAAATTCACACAACCTTCAAGACTTAGCTCTTCGAGATTTGTAATATCTGAGAAGTCAGGGGTGGTTGTTAGGTTACAATAGTACCTTAACTTCATTACTTTCAACCTTCTAAAGCACTGACATGGATAGGACAAAAAAGAAGATAAGTTATCAGAGCATTAGATATCAAATAGGAAAACATGCGTGAACAAGGAAATACCTTAGGTGTTGTCCAAAAATTATTTATGTTGCTGTAAGACAGGTCATTGGCCACAATGTTTTCTGGATAGAAATCTAAAGCTAAGTACTTGAAAGGGTATCCATGCCAACAAAACAACCTTAGCTCATTGGACAAAAAATCCAAACTTCCTGTCAACTTCACTGCAAATGGCTGCCAAAGTTCTTTGAATTGCGAAAAATAAATTTTTAGGATCCACAAGTTTTTCATATGCGTAAAAGCTTTTCCATCTAAGGGAATATTTTGGCTATTATTCTTTAGCAAAAGGACAAGAACTTCAACTTCTTCTGTTACCTAAATACAAATAATAAATCATTAGACTGCAATTTCTTATACAGAAAAATTAATACATTTTTTTTATTTATTCTTATTAGACTGTAATACCTTGTTTTTATTCAACGCATCATAAAACTCTGATGAAATCCACAATCTGCTCCGATTCCCAGGCATGTTGAATTCTTCACGTACAATTTCCCTTGCCATGATTTGAATTAATTCATGCATCTGAAGAGACATATACCTTGCATATACTGTTATCAGAGACTGATCAGCTAAAACTTCAATAATAGCAATTGCAGAACAATGACTGCTGTCTAGTACACTTGCAGCAAAATCTTTATTTTCCCCAATGAAGGCACATGCAATGTCAAGAAACATTCTTTTCTGATTAGATGCCAATCTATCAAAACTTGGTCGAAGTTTTTGTTGTATATCTGGATTAGGGTATGTTTGGAGTCTAAAATTCTCGAAATGCCACGTCACCTAGATAGTGGAACCTCAACTACCAAGTACAGCTACGTAGATTTCTAGAAAATATGAATTTTCGAAAGAAAAAAAATTAAAAATTTATCAATTTTCCGAGAAAAAATATGGAAGAGTAAACTTCGAAAAATCCATAAAAAAACACTAATTTTGTGATTGTTTTGGAGTTTTTAGTAGATGAATGACTAGGTAAACACTTGTATTATCATAAAAATCAAACCTTTAACTATTCTACCCGTGAAATCAGAGATTCAACCTATGAAAGTTTTCGAAAATCTTACCCAATTTTGGGCTACCTTCGAAAAACTAAGCAAACACAAATCTAACCAATAACTATCTGTTATGACCAAGAAACACCTTCTGATGATTAGTTCTAGAGAGAGAAAGTAGAGAGAGAACGGTGAAAAAAAGGTGTTTATTATATAGAGTAAATGAATGAAGCTTACATTATATTTCCACACCACTCATGGAGAGTCATGAGGGGTATTTATAGGCTCAACATACTATTACTTTGCCCTGTTTACATAAGTAGTCCCTACGGGTGCAACTTACTACATATCTAGTCTAATTCACGTATGTGACGTTATCTTTATAAAAGAGTAAAGCTAACAATCTCCCTCCAAGATATCGTCACACGTGAATGGTTACAATTAGACTTGTAAACAAAGTAAATTACAATAATAATAAACTATGTTGACGTTGTTGAAGCGTAGAGTCTCTGTAGTCTAGATATTGAGGCAGACTTGAAGTTCTCTCGTCCGATGATCTCGGCATATGATATTTGGCACTGACGTCACTGATTTATGTAGCTCTGAACTTCAACTGTAATGGTCTAGTTAGGTTATTACTCCCTCCTAACTAGTGAGCCTTTTTCTTTTTATCTGCTCCCACCTGAACTGACAACCTTTCTTCTTTCATTAGATCTCTTAAGTCTTCTAATCACACAATGAAACACGCATCGGATAAAGTAGACACTAGACTGTAACACAATGGTTGTCGTTCGGGGAACATCATAACAACATAAATTACATAGTATTGCATCCAAGTTGGTAAATAAACCCCGATGCCACACACTACTCCATTCACGATGTTAAGTAAAGTTCTCTCAGTCAATCCAATCATTGAAGAAGAAACACTACTTCTTTCGGCATGTTCTTCTCCCTCCTGATGGTTGCTAGTTATCGAAATCATCATAGTGTCCTAAAAAAGTGTCTTTGCTAAGATTTATTTTAAGACATCTTAGGTGTAATGCTTTCAAAGTAGTTGTAAAATGTTTAGAATACTCAATGGTTACACCTAGAAACAAGAAAGATGTATTTATAAAAACATGGATAGAAATTGTTCTGATCAGTAATAAAAGCAATGCGTTATGGAGTTAATAGTTGTTGAATTTACGAATACTTCATCATATCTTTCGGAAGGCCTATTAAAAAAATGGCACACGGCCTCCAAATTTCACATGATTGCCCTGAATACATGTCGAAAGGAAACAATGTAAATTGTCATGATCAATAAACATAAGTGAAGTCACTTTGCCAACTAAAGGTAGAAATTAGTTCACTATATATGGAACGTTTGCTCAAATGGGTACTACTTTATTGTTCATTGAATACAAGTTACATGGTACATATTTGTATCTTTTTGGTCAGCCTATTGACTCTATTCTGCAATGCCTAAAACTCATGTTCGATGTTTATTTTATGCCCCATAACATGAAAACTATTTACAACATACTCAAATATAATGAACTATAATATGGGCTGGTTAGCCGGATGGGATAATGGTTAAAAAGGGGTAACTTTCTATTGTCGGGCCAGCCTGGTTAGCATATGCCAGTCAACCATTTCGTTACATTATATAACAAATTGTATGATTGTGTGAAAGTAACTTTTTACTTCAAGTAAAAAACGTTTGACCCATTCACCTATTTGGGTGATGTATTTTTACGGTTATTTTGATGATTATATCATACTTTCAAAGCATAACAAATATACTTGAAATAATATTATTGACATTTATATATTATAAATAAGTAAGGTTGCAACCTCCTATTGTTTAGCAGCTTCGTACTTACAAAAGCCACTTTTGAGTAATCACTTTGGTGGTGTTTGATACTGCGTATATAAACAGCGTATACTTAGAAGATCAAATGCTTATTCGTTGTATTAAAACTCAGTACATCGATAAGCAGTCTCAAACAATATAGTTATCATTTGTACTCTTGGTATGAACAGCAGTCTCAAATAATATAGTTATCATTTGTACTCTTGGTATGAACCCGTTATAATTGACCTTGACATGATTTTGGATAATGCTACAACAAACAAACTAAAGCAAATAAGTATCATATTAAAAAAATTAAATTATTAACCAAAAAAAATTATTCAAAACATTAGCAAAATCCCCGTGCGTGCATGGACATTATAACTAGTGTGTAAAAACGGATGAAAACGTATAACGGATAAAAACGTAAGAAAAATGAATGAAAACGTATAAAAACGGTCGAAAACGAATAAAAATGTATGAAAACGTAATTAAAAAAATTAAGGACTAAATTTGTGATACCCCACAAACCACATGGACCTTACTTTTAAGGGTATTTATGTCATTTCTATTAGTTTGACGGTCAAACTGACATAAATATTGGTCAAGGGACCAAACCCGATATGGTTCAGAACCACGGGGAGAGGATCCGGGAAAAAAAGGATCCGGGATCAAACTGACATAAAAATTTGATCAACCAACAACCTCATAATAATTTCACACGCCATCTAATTCCATTCTTCTTTCCTTAGTTTAAGATCTGATTGAAATTGATGTGATTGATTGAATTAAAAAAAAAAAAAAAAAAAAAAAAAAAAAAAAAAAGATGGAGAAATTTGAGGAGTATTTTAGGAGAGCAGATTTGGATAAAGATGGAAGAATTAGCGGAGCTGAAGCCGTTGCGTTTTTTTCAATTTACCCAAACCCACTCTCGCTCAGGTCATTTACTCACTCACTCTTTTCATTTTGTTAATTACTTGTAATTTGATTGTTGACTGCTTTAGGTTTTCATTTATTTGTGTCTGACCAAGTCCGAGATAATTCGACACTTTGATTTGGATCCATTGTGAATGAAGAAGGTTTTTTTTTTTTTTTTTTTTTTTTTTTTTTTTTTTTAAACACTTTCACGCTTTAACTCGGCGTTATTTCCTTCGCTCTGCACGTTAACGCCTAATTAACACAAGCTCATGCATTGGTTCACTCGGGTTTAACGCGCGTTAACCCAGCTTTAACGCCTTGTGTGCGTTACTGCTGTACGTGCTCTTAGTGATATGGTGGGATAACGGAAAAGACAGTTATACCCTCACGTGAAGGCCACTAATGAGAAAAATTAAAAGGGTGTTAGTAGAAAGGACGAAAAATGTAGCAACAAAGTGTGAAAACAATGACAAAGCTTGTAATTAATTATTGGGAGTGACTGGGAATGAAAATTTTGGAAACCACTATTTTAATACAGTAGTTAGAAGAAGAAAAAGAAATAAAATAAAAATCCGGTGTGGATCGATCGGATAGTTGTAAATGTAAAACTGAGCAACGGACTGAATCAATCAACAACCTCATAATCATAATAATAATTTCTTCCTTTATTCTTTCCTTAGTTTAAGATCTTGATTGAAATTGATCTGATTGATTGAATTTTTTCAATTTGCCCAAATCCACTCTCGCTCAGGTTACTTGCTCACTCTTTTTATTTTTTTAATTAATTCGATTGTTGACTGCTTTAGGATTTAGTTTCTTTATTTCATTTTTCATCATAACTGAATGTTGATCTGTTACGATACTAGTAATTCGAAATCATAGATTGTTATTAGTTCGATACGTCACTTGCGCTTAGTTGTTACTTTTATCCGCTAAACAATTGCTTATGATCACACTAATATCCCTGAATTTTGTTAGGCTAGTATTGATAAAGTTAATGATCAATATGCAACTTTACCCATAGGTAAAGGGGAGTAGGGGACTCTGCTTGTGTGATTTTAGAACAAAAAAAAAACATGTTAGTATCAAATACGGTTGAGGCTTTTTTTTACGCGTTTATAGGATGGAATATGTGGTGGTAAAAAAATTGAGTTTTTATAGCAAACCGTGTGAGTTGTAACTACTTTTGGCCGATCAAATACGGAGTAAAACTTGAGTTACTCTTTATAATTCCTCAATTTTCTACTATGGGCAACTTCCCACTTTGGTCAACTACTTTAAGTCTCATTTGGGTCATTTTTCATACTTAGACCGTGTGGTTTTACTTGTGATAATTGAGTGCTTGCTTATCTAAGTGTAAAAAGTTGGACTTCTACTTCTGTCTCATTTGAAACTGTGAATTTTGAAAAGTAGTTACAAGTTTACAACTGATCCCTCAGGTTACTAATTTACCCAAACCCACTCTCGCTCAGGTTACTTACTCACTCTTTTCATTTTCTTCAATACTTTATTTATTTAGTATATCATTTTTGATCACAACTGATCTGTTAGGATACATACTAGTAATTAAATTTATTCGAAATCATAGATTGTTAGTTCAATACTCCTTTTATGTTCATTATTACTTTTATCCCCTAGAATTTGTTATCCAGTATCATCATTGTTGTAACTTTTTTAAAGCTGAAGACAACGACATAGAAATGGCCCGATTTGCGGATAGGAAAAAAAGCCTGTTTAAACAAAACCAAAAAACATAATAAAAATGACAAAAAGTAAAAACAAAAATAAAAATTTAACATTAATTTTGGGAATCTGATTTTGTTGATTAATTTTGGGAATCTGATTGAATCCCATGGGATCATGTATGAATCCCATGGGATTCATTGATGAATCCCTTGGATTCTTGTTTTTTGTTATTTAATTTGAGATACCATTGAATTCATACATGAATCCCATGGAATTCATGTGTGAATCCAATGGGATTCATTGATAAATACTTTGGATTCTAATTTTGTTATCAATTTGAGATACCATGTAATTCATACGTGAATCCCATGGGATTCACTTTCAATCCCATGGGATTCATGTATGTATCCCATGGGATTCATGGATGAATCCCTCTGATTCTGATTTTGTTGTTTAAATGCTAAACTAAAAATGATAATTAAGTTTATTTAAGATACCATGGGATTCATGGATATATCCCATGGGATTCATGGATGAATCCCATAGGATTTTATTAAATCCCATGGGATTCATGGATAAATCCCATGGGATTCATGCTGAATCCCATGGGATTTTGCAGTCAATCCCATAGGATTCTTTCAGAATCCCATGGGATTAACACTTCAGTTATCTTAATCCCAACTGCTTTTTATATACAGATTCTATAAAAAAGCCTGTTTAAACAAAACCAAAAAACATAATAAAAATGACAAAAAGTAAAAACAAAAATAAAAATTTAAAACAAAAAATATAATTTTACCATTTCAATGCCTTTGAGATCTATGCCAGCAACATCATCTTTAAAATGAGCCGAAAGTTCTTTTTCAAATTCTTCAAATTTTTCATCCTCAGACTCCAATGTTCCATCAAACATAGTTATCGGCTGTATATGCGATTTTACAATATGATGTTTACGATATGAATTGAAAACAGTTAATTAAGCAAATAAAAAATTAATTACTTACAATACATCCAGTTGGGAAAAAGTGTCGCGATGGACAACCAGCTTCTCTAGAACGATTTTCATGATTCAAAATTGCAGCTAAACAATCAATTACATTAGCATCAACCTCCAACCCGGGTGCTAATGTCTCCATAATCAAACGCACTGAATATGGCGCCCCAGAACGTGTTTCAAAAACTGGTTCACTATATAATAAAAAAAAACATCATTTAAGAATCAAATCACATAACTAATTGTGAATCCCATGGGATTCATTGTGAATCCCATGGGATTGTATGTGAATCCCATGGGATTGTATGTGAATCCCATGGGATTGCATTTGAATCCCATGGGATTCATTCCGAATCCCATGGGATTCACATGCAATCCCATGGGATTCACATACAATCCCAAAACACAAACTTATATAAAAAACACAAACTTACATCTTTTCGCCCTGCATCGCGAAAACACTATTCCCAAGAACGAACTCCGGCCTAGTTAATTTAAATTGAACCTTTGTCTTCTTGTTCATATATGGAGATAATAAATAGGAAGACGGTTTCACCAAACGCTTTTCAGGACTTAAACTTACATCACCCATTGGCTCAGCAACTTGCTTTTGAGGAGTAATGGCACCTGAATTCACATAAACCATTGGCTCCATAGTACCTTCAGCAACCGACTTTAGCTGAATAAAATAAAAAAATTTAATTAAAAATAAACAAATTAAATTAAAACACTAATATTATACAAGAATATTACATAATAGAACTCTGCATCTGCAAAATTAAACCACTCTTCAATCAGCTCCAAATTGTTTTCAATCCATTGCGTTAAAGAGAAAGGTTCAGCAACTTGCTTTTCAGGAACGGCATCATCTCCCTTCTCGGCATCTTTTTCTTCTATTTCAGATGGACCAACCAATGTTGAAATAACTAAAACAAATCTTATGGGATTTACACTTTGAACGGATGAATAAAACTTATGGGACTGACAAATGAATCACATGGAATTAACAGATGAATCCCATGGGATTCACATATTAATCCCACAGGATTCAATAAAGAAAATTAATACATAAATTAACCAATGTCGGAAACAGATCCAATAAAAGGGAACTACATAAAGTTATCATTTAACAAATTCAAGTACAAAAGGGAACTACATAAAGTTATTACATAAATTCATGTACAAAAGGGAACAGGCTGTTTCGGAATTAAGGATCGGAATTCAAGTACAAAAGGGAATCCCATAAAAGTTATTACACAAAGTTAACAGGCTATTTCAGAATTAAGGATCGGTACCAGATGGGCGTTTATCATTTACAGTTCCATCATCAGCAGCATCAAGATCTTCACCAGTCAACGAGACTGGATGCTTAAAAATTTGAACATACTTTTTATGTAGTTCAATTAGCTTTGAATCATCAGGAAATTCTAAGCCACCAACAGCCAAAAGATCTTCAAAACAAGTTCTTCCTTTGATTAAATCAGTTAACGTTTCTTCTAGCTTGTCAAGCAATCCCTGGATAAAAAAACAAATAGGAATATTCATTATGAGATAAGTACATTGAATCCCATGGGATTCAAATAGCACTACATTCTACTGATTAAACCACAACGCAATCCATAAACTCAACTAAATAAGCAGATTTTAGGCTAAGACAGTAGAGAACAAATCATGATAGATCAGAGACTACATGTTCAATCAGGCCAAAAAAAATCCACTCAAAAACTCGGAAGAAAAATCTGAAAACAAGATGAAAAGATATTTGACATAATTGGGTATTTTTCCAAAACTAATTCAACAGCAGCAGAGTTATTTGACATAATTGGGTATTTTTCCAAAACTAATTCAACAACAGCAGAGTTACCAAAGACACCAATTGTCTGCAAACCATCCCAAGACGCAATCGAGAAAGCTCTCAAGATCGCCAAAATCAACTCTCAATCAACGGTTCGTAGTTACATAGACAAAATTCAAGTTTTTTTTCCTAAATATGTTATTATTATATCTAACAGCTGCCCAAATGTTATTTCAGTTGTTTTTTGAGGATAGCGTCCGAAAAGTTCAATCTGGCAAACGGGATTCAAAGTGAATCCCATGGGATTCAAATAGCACTACATTCTACTGATTAAACCACAACGCAATCCATAAACTCAACTAAATAAGCAGATTTTAGGCTAAGACAGTAGAGAACAAATCATGACAGATCAGAGACTACATGTTCAATCAGGCCAAAAAAATCCATTCAAAAACTCGGAAGAAAAATCTGAAAACAAAGAATAAACAAACCTCTTTGAATGAAGGATCAGAAGAACCACCAGCAACAAATCCCTCTGTCTCTTCTGGAAGATCGGTTTCTTCATAAAGATCTAAATCACCAATACACTCTTCCATGAGCTCCATCTTCTCCCTCTGTCCCATCATAAATGACGACCATTCTTTAATCACCGGACGTGTCCGGACGACAGGAAGCTTTTCGTATTTGGTTGAATCCAAATACAAGAGCTGAAAACAAAGAATAAACAACAAGAAAAGTGTAAGAAACTAAATATGTAACAAAAACATGAAAACAATTTAAAACTTAACATATTATAAAACTTACAGCAAGCAAGGTGTATGGACCAGTGTATTTGTTTTGTTTTGTCGGAGCTCTACTAGTCTTAAGGCAATGAAAAATATACTCACACCAATCAATCCCGGGAATATCAGTATCTTCCCGAACATGCCTCACAACATCTAAATTAATCTCCCCCTTCAACCCAGCACACATACCCATCGTGTTTGTAAACAGAGTGAGAAAGTTGATCTTAAAAAGGAAGTCAACTTCCTTGGACGCAATCAACTTCAATGCAATATCATTCACCCTAACATCCTTAAAAGCCTTATCAAACTGCCGTTTCCAAACAGCCTCAAAATCATCTCCAACAGGCCTCGTCTCTAAAGCTAACAAAGGCACATCTCCAATCGGAATACCAAACAATTCATGAACCTTCGAAACCGTGGCCTCAATCCATTTTTCACCTTCCAAATTCAAACGGCAAGTATCTCCATCAAAATTACTAACCACATACCTTCCTAACCTCGAAGGTATGTAGTCTATGGCCAACTTGAAGAAAGAACTAAACCTATATCTCCCAAAAACTTCTTAAGATCAATCTGTTTGATGCGAGAGATAGCGGTGTAAAGAGCTGTAGGCGCTGTCCTAGCTTGAAGAATAGGCAATCGTGAAAGATACTCCTGATGTCGTATGTCGTCATCAGTCAAAATTTTTTCTTTCTTACCTTTATTCTTCGGCACCACCTGCTTCTCCTCATATTCTTCTTTCACAAGTTCTTTAACAAATTCTTTCTTCATCTTCTTCAACACCTGCTTCATAACAGCATCAGGTATGTCACCTTCAGAAGAATCATCCTTCTGAATATTCATTGGAGCCTTCCCCTTTAACTTCTTCTTGCCCATATCATCAGCATCTTTGATATTTGCATCGTTCATCTTCCTCTTCGAAACAGAAGTACTCTTTGATATCTTCTTTTCATCCGCATCTACAATTTAAAAAAAAAGAAAAGAAAAACCACTTAAGAACAACAGTATATAAAACACTTGACAACAAGACGATTCATTATAAATCCCATGGGTTTCACTGTGATACATGTGAATCCCATGGGATTGAAAGTGAATCCCATGGGATTGAATTTGAATCCCATGGGATTGACAGTGAATCCCATGGGATGGACTATCAAAAAAAATAAAAACCCAGATTTATACCTTTTTCAACCACATCTTCTTCAGCAACATTCTTCATCTTCTTCTTTTCACCAGCATCTAAATTAAAAAAAACACACAATATAAACAACCTAACATTGAAATTTAACAAAGAGATACATGTGAATCCCATGGGATTCTATGATTCATACATTTTTATTCATTTTCGTCTGTTTTTATACGTTTTCGTTCATTTTTCTTACGTTTTTATCCGTTATACGTTTTCATCCGTTTTTATACACTAGTTATAATGTCCATGCACGCACGGGGATTTTGCTAATGTTTTGAATAATTTTTTTATACGTTTTCGTTCATTTTTCTTACGTTTTTATCCGTTATACGTTTTCATCCGTTTTTATACACTAGTTATACGTTTTCATCCGTTTTCATCCGTTTCTATGTGAATCCCATGGGATTCTCAACGTCAAATTTCACAGGATGGCCCTGAATACATGTCGAAAGGAAACATTGTAAATTGTCATGATCAATAAACATAAGTGAAGTCACTTTGCCAACTAAAGGTAGAAATTAGTTCACTATATATGGAACGTTTGCTCAAATGGGTACTACTTTATTGTTTATTGAATACAAGTTACATGGTACATATTTGTATCTTTTTGGTCAGCCTATTGACTCTATTCTGTAATGCCTAAAACTCATGTTCGGTGTTTATTTTATGCCCCATAACATGAAAACTATTTACAACATACTCAAATATAATGAACTTTAATATGGGCTGGTTAGCCGGATCGGATAATGGTTAAAAAGGGGTAACTTTCTATTGTCGGGCCAGCCTGGTTAGTATATGCCAGTCAACCATTTCGTTACATTATATAACAAATTGTATGATTGTGTGAAAGTAACTTTTTACTTCAAGTAAAAAACGTTTGACCCATTCACCTATTTGGGTGATGTATTTTTACGGTTATTTTGATGATTATATCATACTTTCAAAGCATAACAAATATACTTGAAATAATATTGTTGACATTTATATATTATAAATAAGTAAGGTTGCAACCTCCTATTGTTTAGCAGCTTCGCACTTACAAAAGCCACTTTTGAGTAATCACTTTAGTGGTGTTTGATACTGCGTATATAAACAACGTATACTTAGAAGATCAAATGCTTATTCGTTGTATTAAAACTCAGTACATCGATAAGCAGTCTCAAACAATATAGTTATCATTTGTACTCTTGGTATGAACAACAGTCTCAAACAATATAGTTATCATTTGTACTCTTGGTATGAACCCGTTATAATTGACCTTGACATGATTTTGGATAATGCTACAACAAACAAACTAAAGCAAATAAGTATCATATTAAAAAAAATTAAATTATTAACCAAAAAAAAATTATTCAAAACATTAGCAAAATCCCCTTGCGTGCATGGACATTATAACTAGTGTATAAAAACGGATGAAAACGTATAACGGATAAAAACGTAAGAAAAATAAACGAAAACGTATAAAAACGGACGAAAACGAATAAAAATGTATGAACACGTAATTAAAAAAATTAAGGACTAAATTTGTGATACCCCACAAACCACATGGACCTTACTTTTAAGGGTATTTATGTCATTTCTATTAGTTTGACGTCAAACTGACATAAATATTGGTCAAGGGACCAAACCCGATATGGTTCAGAACCACGGGGAGAGGATCCGGGAAAAAAAGAACAGGGACTATATTCGTTAAACCCGACAAACCGCATAAACCCTTTATGCAATTAACTCAAAAGAAAAAGAAAAAGATAAAGAAATAAAAAGTGTTGTAGCAAAGAAAAGAAATACTTGTAAAAAATAAAAATCCGGTTGGTTTGTATGTGTGGGTCGATCTGATTGTAAAATTTGATCAACCAACAACCTCATAATAATTTCACACGCCATCTAATTCCTTTCTTCTTTCCTTAGTTTAAGATCTGATTGAAATTGATGTGATTGATTGAATTAAAAAAAAATAATAATAATAAAAAAATTAAAAAAAAAAGATGGAGAAATTTGAGGAGTATTTCAGGAGAGCAGATTTAGATAAAGACGGAAGAATTAGCGGAGCTGAAGCCGTTGTGTTTTTTTCAATTTACCCAAACTCACTCTCGCTCAGGTCATTTACTCACTCACTCTTTTCATTTTGTTAATTACGGAGTAATTCGATTGTTGACTGCTTTAGGTTTTCATTTATTTGTGTCTGACCAAGTCCGAGATAATTCGACACATTGATTTGGATCCATTGTGAATGAAGAAGGTTTTTTTTTTTTTTTTTTTTTTTTTTTTTTTTTTTTTTTTTTAACACTTTCACGCCTTAACTCGGCGTTATTTCCTTCATTCTGCACGTTAACACCTAATTAACACAAGCTCATGCATTGGTTCATTCAGGTTTAACACGCGTTAACCCAACTTTAACGCCTTGTGTGCGTTACTGGTGTACGTGCTCTTAGTGATATGGTGGGATAACGGAAAAGACAGTTATACCCTCACGTGAAGGAGAAAAATTAAAAGGGTGTTAGTAGAAAGGACGAAAAATGTAGCAACAAAGTGTGAAAACAATGACAAAACTTGTAATTAATTATTGGGAGTGACTGGGAATGAAAATTTTGGAAACCACTGTTTTAATACAGTAGTTAGAAAAAGAAAAAGAAAAAGAAAAAGAAAAAGAAATAAAATTAAAAATCCGGTGTGGATCAATCAACAACCTCATAATCATAATAATAATTTCTTCCTTTATTCTTTCCTTAGTTTAAGATCTTGATTGAAATTGATCTGATTGATTGAATTTTTTCAATTTGCCCAAATCCACTCTCGCTCAGGTTACTCACTCACTCTTTTCATTTTTTTAATTAATTCGATTGTTGACCGTTTTAGGATTTAATTTATTTATTTCGTTTTTCATCATAACTGAATGTTGATCTGTTACGATACTAGTAATTCGAAATCATAGATTGTTATTAGTTCGATACGTCACTTGCGCTTAGTTGTTACTTTTATTCGGTTCAAACTAATATCCCTGAATTTTGTTAGGCTAGTATAGAAACAATTAATGATCAATATACAAGTTTACCCATAGGTTAAGGGGACTTTGCTTGTGTCATTTTACAACAACAAAAAAAAACATGCTACTATCAAATACGGTTGAGGTTTTATTTTATGCGTTTATAGGATGGAATATGTGGTGTTAAAAAAGAAAGTGAGTTTTTATAGCAAACCGTGTGAGTTGTAACTACTTTTGGGCTATCAAATACGGAGTAAAACTTGAGTTACTCTTTATAAGTCCTCAGTTTTCTACTATGGGCAATTTACCCAAACCCACTCTCGCTTAGGTCATTTTTTATTTTTTTAATTAATTCGATTGTTGACTGCTTTAGGATTTAGTTTCTTTATTTCATTTTTCATCATAACTGAATGTTGATCTGTTACGATACTAGTAATTCGAAATCATAGATTGTTATTAGTTCGATACGTCACTTGCGCTTAGTTGTTACTTTTATCCGCTAAACAATTGCTTATGATCACACTAATATCCCTGAATTTTGTTAGGCTAGTATTGATAAAGTTAATGATCAATATGCAACTTTACCCATAGGTAAAGGGGAGTAGGGGACTCTGCTTGTGTGATTTTAGAACCAAAAAAAAAAAAAAAAAAAAAAAAAAAAAAAAAACAAAAAAAAACATGTTAGTATCAAATACGGTTGAGGCTTTTTTTTACGCGTTTATAGGATGGAATATGTGGTGGTAAAAAAAATTGAGTTTTTATAGCAAACCGTGTGAGTTGTAACTACTTTTGGCCGATCAAATACGGAGTAAAACTTGAGTTACTCTTTATAATTCCTCAGTTTTCTACTATGGGCAACTTCCCACTTTGGTCAACTACTTTAAGTCTCATTTGGGTCATTTTTCATACTTAGACCGTGTGGTTTTACTTTTGATAATTGAGTGCTTGCTTGTCTAAGTGTAAAAAGTTGGACTTCTACTTCTGTCTCATTTGAAACTGTGAATTTTGAAAAGTAGTTACAAGTTTACAACTGATCCCTCAGGTTACTAATTTACCCAAACCCACTCTTGCTCAGGTTACTTACTCACTCTTTTCATTTTCTTCAATACTTTATTTATTTAGTATATCATTTTTGATCACAACTGATCTGTTAGGATGCATACTAGTAATTAAATTTATTTGAAATCATAGATTGTTAGTAGTAGTTAGTTCAATACTCCTTTTATGTTCATTGTTACTTTTATCCGCTAGAATTTATTATTATGATTCATTTAGTATGCTATTCACCCCACCCTGAATATTGTTAGGTAAAATTAATAATCAATATACCCATAGCTCCAAAATTGTCTCTGTAAGTTGTAAGATGCACTACTTTTCGGCAATCAAATACGGAGTCAAACTTGAGTTACCCTTTATAAGTCCTTAGTTTTCTACTTTTCGGCAACTTCCCACTTTGGTTTTGCTTGTGATATTTGAGTCCTTGCTTGTCTAAGGTAAAGAGTTGGACTTGTACTTCTGTCTCATTTGAAACCGTGAATTTCCAACCACGAGCTCTTTTAGAAGCCTATTAATAATGTCTCATCATGAGTTTAACTCACTTGAATGTTACTTGGGTAAGGGTTACTTGCACGTGTTTGACTTTTATAGTTTGAATTTTACTTGGGCCAACTGTGTCCCATGAAATGAAAATTTCGGCTACAGATCTATGCAGTTACATGTTTTTTCAAGAAATGTTTGTCGATGATATCTTATATAATGACAATCAATTAGTTACCTTTATCCCAAACCATTTTTATAAGAATTTGTGAAATCTTGCAATGTTCCTAAAATAACTTGAAGTGGAAACTACGCAATTCTGCTAAGAAGTTATAAATGAGCCTGTTTTATAGAAGATGGCGATATGACAGTGAAAATCAAAATTAATCTTGGTCTTTTATACATACAAAAGACGTAGTGGTTGATTGTTAATGGACCGGCAAATGTAAAAGTAATAGTGCTCTTCGCACTTGCTGGATGATGCTAGTAATAGTTCTAATATAATTGTTGAACTTAATTCCTGTATGAAAACGAGGAGACATGATGGGGAGACAGTGCCTTGATTATAATTACTGGTTCAGTGTTTCCAACTTTCTAAGTGAAAGCAATATAAAGGTCTTCGAACTTAGAATTTGGTCCAAATCGTCTGATAGTTTCTTAGAGTAATCCTTCGATAACAAGTGATAATGGTACCAACCTAAAGAGTTTTGCACTGCTTAGTGCTCTCTAGTCTCTACCCATGAACAGTTGATCCAGGTGCGATCTGACTTTCGAGGTTAAGCTAGACATGAAATCTTTATCTAGGCGAGCTTTTACCTGCATACCTAAATATTATTTACATTCGATTTTGGATACTTATTTATTTATTTTTGTGTCATGTAAGAAGGGTTAACAGGCTTGGCAGCTCTCCTATAATATTATGAATAAGAAATGTATTAAATATGATTACTAGTTCGATGAAATGATTTTGGGTGGTTGTAAGATGTGAATATGCTTGAGCCACTTTTGAACTGTTTGACTCATTCGACTTGGAGATAATGCAACCATAGTCGACCTTCGTTAGATTGATGAGTCAAAACTGTTGCATCTAGACTGTATACAAAATTACTGTGTTAGATAGATGTGAATAGTCTCATTCTATTTGTATGTCTTTGATCTATGATTGAATCCTATCTATGTTTACAAATTACAATCCTAAGAAGATTATAGGACTATACTTTGACAAAAATGAAGAGTTTAACCATGCATTTGGGTCATGTTTCTTATGAACAGATATGGCAGCACGCTGATCAGAACCGCACTAGTTTCCTTGGCCGTCAGGAATTCTATAACGCCCTTAAGCTTGTAACTGTTGCACAAAGTAAAAGAGAACTAACACCAGATATAGTAAAGGCGGCATTATATGGACCTGCTTCATCCAAAATCCCAGCTCCACAGATTAATCTTGCAGCTCTGCCTCCAGCTCAACCAAATCCAATGGCACCACATCCTCCCACACAACAGCCTGGGATTGTCAATTCAATGGCCACACGTCCTCCTACGCAACAGCCTGGGGTTGTCAATTCAATGCAAACTCAAACTTTCGGCATAAGATCACAGGGGCCTCCTAATTCAATGGCTCCTCCTTCAGTTGCTCCACCTTCTGGACAGTATTTTGCACCTCAAGGAAATCAGTCTATGAGGCCACCACCTCAGAGCGGTCCTCTTCCATCACAGGGTGTTGGTGGTCCTAGTTTTCTGGCAGGTGGTGGTCTGGCCGGTCCTGGTCTATCAAACTGGCAGAGGTGTTGGGGCTACTGTGCCAAAACCCCAAGAGCCACTATCATCCTCATCTTTCACAGCTTCTAGACCATCTGTTGGAGGAAATGCAATTACTTCTGCCGCTATGTTTGGAGGTGACTTGTTTTCTGCTTCCCAATCTATATCTAAACCGTCATCATCCTCAATTACAACACAGACTGCAAGCATTCCACCCGTTTCTTCTGCAATTGCTCCTGTAACTTCTGAGCCCCAGACTCCAGCCAAGATAGACCCACTTGGTGCATTGAATGCTTTTACAAGGCAACCCACAGGTGGTCCAGTACAGTCAGCAGGGCCATCTCTACCAAGACCAAATCAACAGGCCCCGACTCAAAATGCTTCAGTACAGTCAGGTGGGCCATCCTTACCTCAGTGGCCAAAAATGACGCGGGCTGGTGTTAACAAGTATATGAAAGTGTTCATGGAAGTCGACTCTGACAGAGATGGGAAAATCACTGGTGATCAGGCTCGTAGCTTATTTTTAAGTTGGAGACTACCAAGAGGTAAATACTCTTAGCTTAATTTAATATAGCATTAATGCCTAATTCAACTCTTTCTTGTAAAATGATTTACTCTCTAGTAAAATGTCTTTCCCTAATAGATTTCCTATAAACACGACAACCCGTAATGTTCTTGTTATGTTTCGACAGAAATTCTGAAACAGGTGTGGGACTTGTCTGATCAAGATAATGACAGCATGCTTTCCTTGAGGGAGTTCTGTATTGCTCTCTATCTGATGGAGCGGTACAGAGAAGGCCAGAATCTTCCACCAACACTTCCTAGTAATGTCCTGCTTGATGAAACTCTGCTGTCTCTCACGGGCCCACACAATCCTTCTTATAGACCTGCTGGTTGGGGAGCTAATCCTGGTATACCTCTATACATCATGTAGACATATATTTATAGTTGCAAAATGGGGGGTCGGGTGGCTTGAAACGTGTCAAAACGGGTTGGGCTGAAACATGTTAAATGTTAATCAGTTAATCTTAGTAAGGGTCGTTGAGTTGTCGGGCTGACACACAAGCATTTTCATAGATATGCTGGCTGGTGATATGCTCCTGGTATTTCAAGATTCTATTTAGATATTAGTAATAGGGTTTACCGTGTAAATTGGTAAACAAAGATTTGGTAACTATTGTTTTACGCCACAGAAATAAATTTTAAAGTTGCTATAATTTGATAAAATAATAATAATAAAAATAAATAAATAAATAAATAAAAACCCTTTAAAACTTCTAATTTGTGATAAAAACCTTTAAACATTTAAATCTTTGATAAAAACCTTCAAACTTCCAATTTTTTTCATAAAACACTTTAACTTCTGAAACAAAGTTGCACCGAGGTTCTTCAAGCTTTTGAGACTTTTTATGGTGGAAACAAAGTTGGCTACTGATTATGCAATCAACACTTCCTGATTGTGCCATAACGAACTTTCAGTGATTCATCTCTTAAGCAGGGATCAAGTGGAGACACATTAATCGTTCACTACTTCACTTAATTTAGAAAAGAAATTATTTGTAAACGATGTAACACTTACTCGAGAAAGGAGCAGAAAAATCCCTCAGATTGCTGAGAAAATAAAAATTGATGAAGACAACCTGTTCTAAATGTTATTGAACCTTTTTGTCTTCAGACCCCAGCAGCCAGGGATGCCTGGCGCCCAACAAATGTTGCATGCTAATATGAGACCTCCCATGCCTGGTGCCCAACCAATACAATATAATCAGCCGAAAGGACCGATGCCTTCCATGGATAACTCTAATGCACATCAGCTCAGTAATGGTGATCAAAATACTTCTCGTTCAGTTGCTCTAGAGACAACCGAAGCAGAAAAAGTGGTAAATTTTATTTGTTTCTGATTGATTTGAAGTATGAATACAAGATGCGTTATCTGCATTATAATAGGTGTCTCTTATTTTGGATAAATTAATTAAGTTCATGTAAATAGATTGACATGATTGTATCGTGTTAAATCACTGATACACAGAATCTGGGAATTTATTTCTAACAGTTCATTTTATGGGGGAGGAGACGAGGGGTGGGAGTGGGATCAGGAAGTTGATGGACTAATGCAGTCACAGCTCTTTCCGATTTTCTTCTCTCAGTTCTATTGATAAGCTTTGACAAATCGTCATGGTGTTTACATGGATTCTTTTCTTAGTTTTTAGGGTATTTGTGCTGTGATTGAATTTGATTTAGTTGAACCATTCCCTTAAAGATTTTATCCATGCGACCTTTTTTATCTTCTTTAGAATGCTCACTGTCGTTGGTTTCCATTGGTGTTAAAAGGTTGAAGATAAGAAGGAAATTTTGGATTCTAGAGAAAAGATGGCCTTCTACAGGAATAAAATGCAAGATCTCGTGAGTGTCCATTCTTCTCAATATATGGATCAATGCCTGCCCATAAGTTTACCGTGTTATACAAAAGCAGATGTGATAATCGCCTTAATGAGATTACAGAACGAGCAATAGCTGATAAATGTGAGGTATATTGGCGATTTGAAATCATGTCTTCTTTCTTTCTATCTTTTGATTTTGGCTTTTTCGCGGTTCTTGAGATTTGTCATTATCTAATTCCAGGCAGAGATGCTTGCTAAGAAATATGAAGAGAAGTACAAACAGGTGGCAGAACTGGCCTCTAAGTTAACCATTGAGGAGGCATCTTTCCGTGATATTCAGGTAAAATCCCCCTTTTTATTCTCACACAAAATAAAATATATTTGCATCTAGAAAAATGATAAAAAACTCTACGACTTGACAATATAATGGTTTCAGTTGCTTTGTCTTCGTCTATTGTGGTGATAAATCTGACCATTCTTAGCGATTGCTAATGCTCCTTCCACAGTTCACCAACATTTTTATTCACCATGCTGTGGGTGTTGTCCCTTTTCGTCTTATGTCAAAAAAATGGGACCAGACTCACGAGCCCATTGCTACAAGTCTATAATTCTCTTGCCATAAAAAGTAATGAACGGAAAATGCTGGGAATTATGGGTGGCACATGGATGGGCTGGGTAATGGGTTTGGATTGTGTTGGGGTTGACGTGTTGACAAATTTGTTCTTTTTATTTTATTAAAGATAAATTTTTTGAATTTTGTTACAAGGCCTATTAATTTTGTTTAAACAAGTCAATTTAGTATGTTGTGATTGGTTTGAACATATTTTGGAGTTGAAGCACATTAATCGTAACATGTAATAATACATTCCCATCTTTTTGTTAATTGTATTAAATTTTCTGTTGACTTTTAGGAGAGGAAGATGGAGTTGAATCAGGCACTTATGAAAATGGATCAGGGTGGCAGCGCTGATGGTATCCTTCAAGTAAGTTCAGTTACTTCCATATGATCCCGGGTAACGGATTTTAGTAAGTTCTTAGGACGGCTTGACTGACCCGTAATTTTTTTTCACCTTTCGTTTTTAATCAAATAAATATAAAATAATAAATCATTAAACATATATTTGGCTGAACCAGGTTCGTGCTGATCGTATCCAATCCGATCTCGAGGAACTACTGAAGGCTTTAACTGAACGTTGCAAAAAACATGGAATTGATGTCAAGTCAACTGCAGTTATTGAGCTTCCAAAGGGTATCATCTTTCATCTCATGCTATCAGGAATACTCTACTAGCAATAATGTCACTGTATCTGTATAATATTATAATAAAATGATTGATCTTGCGTTATGGTTCACCTATTTTGTTTGTCAAGGTTGGCAACCTGGAGTTCCAGAGATATCTGCAGTGTGGGATGAGGATTGGGATAAATTCGAAGACGAAGGTATGACGCTCTTTCTTTTATAGTAACTATTTATCAGAAAAGGAGCAATGTCAGCTCATTTCCATTAAAAGATATTCGTGTTGTGGGTCAATTCAACCCGCGTTCCACACAAAATATCCGTTTTGACCCATACCTCTTTCATCTATTACCCAGCCAGACCATCTTGCTACCTCTACCTTATGCTTTCACGTTATTCTCTTTAACCACATCTCACACAAAATATCCGCTTTGACCCATACCTATGACAAGTTTCTCATTTGATGCTATTGTGCCTGCAAATACCAAATCAACATCTCAGGCAGAAAACTTGTCTACGATGGATGACGTTTCTGAGGATTCATATTCAAATGCTGACAAGAAGTCAGAGAAGCCTTTCGAGACTGAATCAGTATACGCACATAGCGAAGATGAGTCGGCTAAAAGCCCAGCTGGTAGTCCCATGGCGCAAAAATTTTTTGAAAGTCCAACCAAGGAGGATTCATTTAACCATTTTGGAAAGAGCTTTGATGCTGACACAGAAAGGTACCAATTGGATTTAGTTTATGGTCTGATGTCTAAATACAACAAAATGTGTACCTATACCTTGTTTGGTGGAAAGATCTAAACATGCAGTAGCCTATTACTCTTGTTTTTATTTTTTGTTTGCATAAAAAAATTGAGTTCGATCTTCTTCTATTAGGGGTTTTGATGACCAAGGATGGGGTACTTTTGACAACAATGATGATGTAGATTCGGTGTGGGGATTCAATAGTGACACAGCTAAGGTGAGTTCATATCTTTTTCTTCAATTATATCATCGCATTCAATGGATAGTGTATGATGTTATAGAAGTGACAGCAAGCATCAGGGGTATTACAGCGTAAGCTGGAAAAATGAAAAGATAAAATAAACGCTTTAAAGTGAATTAATACAATACATTTCAACGTACTATTCTAGAGTGGACCTTTAAACTGAACCAATCTAAAACTGATTTTGTATCAGTTGCAAACCGTCTTGGTATGCATGTCATAATTTGAAAAATATAAACCTAGAACGAAGCTGTTTGGAATTTAAAAGAAAATAGAAAACCTATCTCTATTATGAATGATAGATATGCCCTTGCAAATAACTTCATTTTTACAGGATGCCGAACATGAGAAGCATGGAGGGAGTTATTTCTTTGACTCCAGTAGCTTCACTGCAAGTCCAAGGAAAAGTGATTCCCCGCAAGGCAGTAATAGTTTCTTCCAGAAAAAGAGTCCATTTGGGTTTGATGATTCGGTTCCTGTCTCACCAGCTTCTCGAGCTGGCACCTCATCACGATACAGTGGGGGAGGAGCAGAGAATTCTTTCTTTGATAATTTCTCGAGATACGACTCTTTTAGTGCCACTGACCGAGGTTCTCCCAAACAAGAAACCTTCTCGAGATTTGATTCCATGAGCAGCTCCACACAGGATAATAACTTTTCAAGATTTGACTCAATACGACTCTTTTAGTGCCACTGACCAAGGTTCTCCCAAACAAGAAACCTTCTCGAGATTTGATTCCACGAGCAGCTCCACACAGGATAATAACTTTTCAAGATTTGACTCAATGAGCAGCACAGCACAAGACCGCAGTTTCGCAAGGTTTGATTCAATGAGTAGCAATGCGGGTTTTGACCATGGTCATACATACTCATTTGATGACTCAGACCCCTTTGGGTCAAGTGGACAGTTTAAGGTGTTGTCAGAAAGTCAAACGGGGAAAAATGAAACTGATAAATGGGCATTTTAGTTTTGGAGTTTGTTGGTGTTATTATACTGTGAAGAGGGTTTTTGTATTCATGAAGGATGGGTATGGGGATTACCATGTATTTTTTTCTTTCTTTCTTTCTACCGGCTTGATATATAGTCTCTGTTTGTATCACTTTCTTGTCTTTGATTCTATTGCATGAACTTTACGATATTTCTTTGGTATGATTTTGACTAGAAATTCTAATATTGGATTGTGATTACTATAAATATCTGGTTTTGATTGTTAGATGCTCATTGTAAAAATAATGTACACTAAAGTTTAAACATTTTTATTGGTAGTAAACTAGTTACAGAAGCACTTATATATGCCAAGAGGTAGGCTAGAATTAGATGTAGTCAAATTTGATACTCATTGTGTGTTTTTCTAATTATGGATTGGCTTGTCTTAGAAAATTATCCTGAGAAAGCGTTGCACTTGTTAAGAACAGGGATGATAGTGTTGATGCCACTATATCTACGTACTTAATACACGAACCCGTGCACGCTCAGATACACACACACCCCTCAAGTGCTTCCACTCTGTTTTCGCCTTTTTTGTGATCACGGTATGAAAATCAGACCGGACCGAAAACCGTTTTGGTCCTAAAGCATTATTCAAATTATTCAAATTTTGATTTGAGAGTAGAATTATTCAAATTATTAGAAGTAAGATCAATTGAACATAGAAGTTATATATAGGAACTGTTAAGCGTTTTACAATTTATAAGGTTAGTGATTTGCACACTATTTTTTTTTATTTGCACACTTCATCCTGTGCTATAAACAGTTATACATTTGTTTGATGCTGCTTTGCCAGTTTGTATATTGGAGTGTGCGGATAAAAAAAGAGATTGTGCCAATTAACTCCCAATTTATAAAGGGAAATAGGATAATGTCAAAAGTGAGATGCAAACGAGAAATGATTTTCTTGAAATAACTTTATTTCTGAATATATTTGATAAAAGGGAGTTTCATGTTTCATTTTCTACATGTCAAATTAACAAAAGTTTGTTATTTGTTGCAATTAATTGGCTGTAGATTTGTTTTTTGTTAAATTTAAATAATAAAAGATTTATTTGTGTCAAGTTCTAATTAGTGATTTTTGATATATGAATTTGTTGTTGGTTAAATTATATATTTTTAATATATTTAAATAATCTTACCTGGACTAAAGTGAAAAGAAAGATGAAGATGGTAATTTAATTTGTGATTTGCTAAACAATGTCTATTGGGCAATGCTTAAAGTAACAATTAATATGAATATAAAAGAAAACTTGGACTTTGTTAAATTAAACATGATATATATTTAAGCTAATTTTCATGTTCATTTATTATGTATTAAACACATAACTAATTTAAATATGAAAAAAAAAAAAAAAAAAAAAAACAGATTATTTAATACGTATGAAGCATTACGCAATAAACATTGTTTAGCAAAACTCATTTAATTTTACTTTAATAAGGCACCAAATATACTCTTATAAGTTCTTTAATGAGTACACTTTAGGGATGACACCCGTGGGCAATTGGCACGGGTACCTCTAACCCGTCACCCACTCACGTAGTTTTTTTCTCACCCGTCACCCACCAATGGGTACAATTTTCTGCCCTTGCCCTTGCCCTTGCCCGTGGGTATTTTTTGCCCATGGGTAAACCCATGGGTTAGTGTTAAGTAACAAAATACAAAACGATGATATGAAAACTAACTATGAAACTGCGTAATAAGACACCAATCAATTTGTGAAATACAACTTTGATGATTTGATCTTTTTATATTCTCTTTTAAGTCTTGAAACTCAAACAAACTTTTAGGTTAAAGTGTTTTCTTAAAACTTGGTGGTAACTATTAAATGTATACTTGCAACATCATAAATATTTTAATTAGTATAATTAATTTTGACATGGGTTTATAGGTATACCCACAGGTACTTTGACAGGTATACCCATGGGTATTTTAAATGGGTGTCATGGGTTTACCCACGATGGGTATGCCTCACCCGTCACTCACCCGCCACCCACTGATGGGTACAGATTTTCACCCATAACCCACCCATGGGTGAAAATTGACATGTTTACCCACCCATTTATGACGGGTACCCGCGGGTTGTGGGTTTTTTCTAGCCCATTGCCCTAGTACACTTTCAAATGGAATAGAGAATGAACATGAATTTGACCAAACTACACAGTGACTTTTGCAATTTACTCAATTAATTATTTATTTAAAAGTTTTCAATATCAATTGTACGAAAAGAAAAAGATAAGAAAGAAAAAAAAAAGTATTAAATTGAGGATCCGTACTTTCTCTTCCTTGTGTTTGATAGATCGTGATTGATTGATAACTGAACTGACATGGAGAAAGCCGTTGCCTTTTTTTCAATTTACCCAAACCCACCCTCGCTCAGGTTACTGTACCTACTCACTCTTTTCATTTTGTTTAGTATTTCATTTCCTGAATTTTCATTTACTGCTTATTCCAAATCATAGATTGGGTTATAATTAGAATTGCTTATGGCGCACCCTGAATTTTGTTAACTAAAATTAATAATCAATATACTACCCATAGCTCGAAACTTGTCTGGGTAAAGGGATCTTTGCTTGCGGCGCCTTCCCGAGCATAAACATTTACTCATTTTCCCTAGGCTGGAATCTGTGGTGGATGATAAAAAGCAAGTGAGTTGTAAGTTGTAACTACTTTTGAGCAATCAAATACCGAGTCAAACTTGAGTTACTCTTTATAAGTCATCAGTTTTCTACTATGGGCAATTTCCCACTTTGGTCGTTTTTGACCGTGTGGTTTTACTTGTGATATTTTCAACCATGAGCTCTTTTACAAACCTACTAATAATGTCTGATATTGAGTTTAACTCACTTGAATGTTACTTGGGGGGCCAACTTGTTGCTTTGGCTGTAAGGGTTACTTACACGCGTTTGAATAGGAGAGATGCTTCTTCTATGTTCTAGCAAACATCATAGTTCCGTATATTCAGTTATTTGAACTTTTTTGAATCTTTTGACTTCTGCCCATGGTCATGTTAAATACTTATAGTAACCCGAGAAAAAGTGAGTTTCATCATTTTCACGTTGGTCAAGATTTCCAATTTTGCATATTGCAAACTGAAATGAAATGATGAATACTCACTGTGTCCCATGAAATGAAAATTTCGACTACAGACTCTATGCAGTTACATGTTTGTCGATAACATCTTATATAATGACTTTTTTAAAACATGCCCAATTATATCAATGAATTGCAACAATCACAATCAACTAGTTACCTTTATCCCAACCCATTTTTATAACAATTTGTGAAATGTTGCAATGTTCGTTAAATAACATCAAGTGGAAACTGTGCAATTCTGCTAAGAAGTTATAAATGAGCCTGTTTTATAGAAGATGGCGATATGACAGTATAAGTCAAGATTAATCTTGGTCTTTTATACATACAAAAGGCGTAGTGGTTGATTGCTAATGGACCGGCAAATGTAAATGTAATATTGCTCTTGGCACGTGCTGGATGAGGCTAGTAATAGTTTTGATATAACTGTTGAACTTGATTCCTGTATGAAAACGAGGAGGTATGATGGGGAGACAATGCCTTGATAATGATTACTGGTCCAATGTTTTTCCAATTTTTTAAGTGTAAAGGTCTTCCAACTTTCAATTTGGTCCAAACCGTCTGATAGTTCCTTAGAGTAATCCTTCGATACCAAGTGATAATGATACCAACCTAAAGAGTTTTGCAATGGTTAGTGCTCTCTAGTCTCTACCCATGAACAGTTGAGCCAGGTGCGATCTCACTTTCGAGGTTAAGCTAGACACGAAATCTATATTTAGGCGAGCATTTAGCTGCATATCTAAATGTTATTCACATTCTAGTAAGAAGGGTTAACAGGCTTGGCCACTCTCCTATAATATTAAGAATAACAAATGTATTAAATTTGATTACTAGTTTGATGAAATGATTTTGGGTCGCTGTAAGATGTGAATATGTTTGAGCCACTTTTGACCTGTTTGACCCATTCGACTTGGAGATAATGCAACCCCAGTCGACCTACGTTAGATAGATGAGTCAAAACTTTTGCATCTAGACTGTATACAAAATAACTCCTCTTACTAAGTTACTATGTAAGTATGTATACAAAATTACTGTGTTAGATGTGAATAGTCTCTCATTCTTCTTGTATGTCTTTGATCTCTGATTGAATACTATCTATGTTTACAAATTACAATCCTAAGAAGATTATAGGACTATACTTTGACAAAAATAAACAGTTTAACCATGCATCTGGGTCATGTTTCTTATGATAATATATTATTGTATTTGATTGCAGATATGGCAGCACGCTGATCAGAACCGCACCGGCTTCCTTGGCCATCAGGAATTCTATAACGCTCTTAAGCTTGTAACTGTTGCACAAAGTAAAAGAGAACTAACACCAGATATAGTAAAGGCGGCATTATATGGACCTGCTTCATCTAAAATCCCTGCTCCACAGATTAATCTTGCAGCTCTGCCTCCAGCTCAACCAAATCCAATGGCACCACGTCCTCCCACACAACATCCTGGGAATATCAATTCAATGGCCCCACGTCCTCCTACATAAGAGCCCGGGGTTGTTAATCCAATGCCAACTCAAAATTTCGACATAAGATCACAGGGCCCTCCTAATTCAATGGCTCCTCCTTCAGTTGCCCCACCTTGTGCACAGTATTTTGCACCTCAAGGAAATCAGTCAATGAGGCCGCCACCTCAAAGCGGCCCTCTTCCATCACAGGGTGTCGGTGGTCCTAGTTTTCCGTCTGGTGGTGGTCTGGTCTGGCCTGTCCTGGTCTATCAAAAATTCAAATGTCTTAGGTGATTGGCTTAGGGGTAGAGATGTTGGGGCTACTGTACCAAAACAAACCCCAAGAGCCACTATCATCCTCATCTTTCACAGGTTCTAGACCATCTGTTGGAGGAAATGCAATTACTTCTGCCGCTATGTTTGGAGGCGACTTGTTTTCTGCTTCCCTATCTATATCCAAACCATCATCATCCTCAATGCCAACACAAACTGCAAGCATTCCACCTGTTTCTTCTGCAATTGCTCCTGTAACTTCTGAGCCCCAGACTCCAGCCAAGATAGACTCACTTGGTGCATTGAATGCTTTTACAAGGCAACCCACAGGTGCTCCAGTACAGTCAGCGGGGCCATCTCTACCAAGACCAAACCAACAGGCCCCGACTCAAAATGCTTCAGTATAGTCAGGTGGGCCATCATTACCTCAGTGGCCAAAAATGACGCAGGCTGGTGTTAACAAGTATATGAAAGTGTTCATGGAAGTCGACTCGGACAGAGATGGGACTTATTTTTAAGTTGGAGACTACCAAGAGATAAATGATTTACTCGATTTCCTATAAACACGACAAGCCTTAATGTTGTTATTGTTCTTCGACAGAAATTCTGAAATAGGTGTGGGACTTGTCTGATCAAGATAATGACAGCTTGCTTTCCCTGAGGGAGTTCTGTATCGCTCTCTATTTGATGGAGCGGTACAGAGAACGCCATAATCTTCCACCAACACTTCCTAGTAGTGTCTTGCTTGATGAAATTCTGCTATCTCTCACGGGTCCACCCAATCCTTCTTATAGACCTGCTGGTTGGGGAGCTAATCCTGGTATACCTCTATACATCATGTAGACATATATTTAGAGTTGCAAAATGGGGGGTCGGATGGCTTGAGACGTGTCAAAACGGGTTGAATTGAAACATGTTAGTTTTAGTAAGGGTCGAAACACGTCGGGTTGAGTTGTCGTTTTGTTATGACTGTTATTTATAAATGACGTAAATACATGAAAATGTTAATTCAAATACTATTGTTACTGATACTGCTACTTTCCAAAATGGGTAGTTCAAATCATATTATTGATTCAATTACTCGTGAAAGGAGCAGAAAAATCCCTCAGATAGTTGAGAAAATAAAAAGTGTTTTGAATGTTATCGAACCTTTGTCTTCATGTTCTGCACCCCAGCAGCCAGGAATGCCTGGCGCCCAACAAATGTTGCATGCTAATATGAGGCCTCCCATGCCTGGTGCCCAGCCAATGCCATATAATCAGCCAAACGGACTGATGCCCCCCATGGATAACTCTCATGCACATCAGCTCAGTAATGGTGATCAAAATACTGCTTGCTCAGTTGCTCTAGAGACAACTGAAACAGAAAAAGTGGTAAAGTTTCATTTTTTCCTTATAGATTTGGAATTTAATTACGCATATACTGTCAATTTAAGCCTTGAACTTCTGAATTGTTATGAAGTATGAATAGAAGATGCTTTATCATTCTGCGTTATAACAGGCACCTTATTTTGGATATTAATCAGTTAATTTAGTTGAACCATTCTGTTAAAGATTTTATCCATGCGACATTTTTTATCTTCTTTAGAATGTGCGCTCACTGTCGTTGCTTTCCATTGGTGTTAAAACTTTGAAGATAAGAAGGAAATTCCGGATTCTAGAGAAAAGATGGTCTTCTACAGGAACAAAATGCAAGATCTCGTGAGTAGCCATTCTTCTCAATATATGGATCAATGCCTGCCCAGAAATTTACTGCGTTATACACTATATATGGGAAGACATGTGTATTCACCTCCTTTCTTCTCCGGGTTTCATATAAAAGCAGATGTGATAACTGCCTTAATGAGATTACAGAACGAGCAATAGCTGATAAACGTGAGGTATATTGGCGATTTGAAATCATGTCTTCTTTCTATCTTTTCATTTGGGGTTTTTCGCGGTCCTTGAGATTTGTCATTATCTAATTCCAGGCAAAGATGCTTGCTAAGAAATATGAAGAGAAGTACAAACAGGTGGCAGAACTGGCCTCTAAGTTAACTATTGAGGAGGCATCAAAATAAAATATATTTGCAACTAGAAAAACAATAATAAAAACTATATGACTTGATAATAAAATGGTTCCAGTTGTTTTGACTCATCTATTTTGTGCTGGTAAATCTGACCATTTTTAGCAACTGCTAATGCTGCTTCCACAGTTCACCTATATTTTTTATTCACCATGCTGTGAGTGTTGTCCTTTTTTTTCTTATGTCAAAAAATGGGACCAGACTCACAAATTGTCTTTTTTGTTAGGAGCTTGTTGGGGTTGACGTGACCAATTTGTCTTTTTTTTGAAGAAAGATAAATCTATTAAAGTTTATTACAATGCCTATTTATTTGTTTGAACAAGTCCATTTAGTATGTTGTAAACACTCGACGACTTTTAAACCATTTGGGCAGTTTCCGTTTTAGATATTATTACGATTTTATGAGTTTGACCCACCCGTTATTGATAAAATATCATCCAAGTTGGCCTGTTTCCACATAAATGTGCTGAATTTTCCCCTTTTACTCAAAATTGTTAAATGGCTTGAGAAATATCATTGCGTTATCATTTTCCACTGGACTGGTAGCTTAGTGTACATTAGATATATATATTTTGTGTGTGTGTGTGTGTAAGAATAATGGCAGCTGGGAGCTGAAGCACATTAATTGTAACTTGGAGTATAATCCCATCTTTTTGTTAATTGAATTAAATTTTCTGTTGACTTTTAGGAGAGGAAGATGGAGTTGAATCAGGCACTTGTGAAAATGGATCAGGGTGGCAGCGTTGATGGTATTCTTCAAGTAAGTTCAACTACTTCTATATGATCCCGAGTTACAGGTTTTTGTCTAAATAAGTTATAAGGAAGGTGTAAAATAGTTAGGTTGATTGACCCATCAACATCTTTTTTCCTTTCTTTAGAATTCAGTAAATATATAATAATAAACATTAAACATATTTTCGGTTGATCAGGTTCGTGCCGATCGTATCCAATCTGATCTCGAGGAACTGCTGAAGGCTTTAACTAAACGTTGCAAAAAACATGGAATTGATGTCAAGTCAACTGCAGTTATTGAGCTTCCAAAGGGTATCATCTTTCATCTCATGCTATCAGGAATACTACATTAGCAATAATGTCATTGTGTATCTGTATAATATTATAATAAAAGATATCCGCGTTGGTGGGTCAATCCGACCCGTGTTCCACACAAAATATCCGTTGACCCAAACAATCTATTTTATTAGTTAATTAATCTATTTTGCTACCTCTACTATATGTTCTCACATTATTCTCTTCAACCACATTTGCACTTTGCACTAAACTAGTTTGTAATGACAGGTTTCTCATTTGATGCTACGGTGCCTGCAAATACCAAATCAACATCTCAGGCAGAAAACTCGTCTATGATGGAGGACGTTTCTGAGGATTCATATTCAAATGCTGAAAGGAAGTCAGAGAAGCCTTTCGAGACTGAAGCAGCATACGCACATAGCGAAGATGAGTCGGCTAAAAGCCCAGCTGGTAGTCCCACAACACAAAAGATATTTGAAAGTCCAACCAAGGAGGATTCATTTAACCATTTCGGAAAGAGCTTTGATGCTGACACAGAAAGGTACCAATTGGATTCTGTTTATGGTCTGATCTTTCATTGTCTAAATACAACAAAACGTGTACCTATACCTTGTTTGGTGGAAAGATCTAAACATGCACTAGTCTATTGCTCTTGTTTATTGAGTTTGATCTTCTTCTATTAGGGGTTTTGATGACCAAGGATGGGGTACTTTCAACAACAATGATGATGTAGATTCGGTGTGGCGTGTGGGGATTCAATAGTGACACAGCTAAGGTGAGTTCATATCTTTTTCTTCAATTATATCATCGCATTCAATGGATAGTGTATAGATGTTATAGAAGTGACAGCAAGCATCAGGGGTATTACAGCGTAAGATGGAAAAATGCTACTAAATCAAAAGATAAAATAAAACGCTTTAAAGTGAATTAATACAATACATTTCAATGTACTACTCTAGAGTGGACCTTTAAACTGAACCAATCTAAAACTGGTTTTGTATCAGTTGCGAACCGTTTTGGTATTGTCATAATTTGAAAAATATAAACCTAGAACGAAGCTGTTTGGAATTTAAAAGAAAATAGAAAACCTATCTCTATTATGAATGATAGATATGCCCTTGCAAATAACTTCATTTATACAGGATGCCGAACATGAGAAGCATGGATAGAGTTATTTCTTTGACTCCAATAGCTTCACTGCAAGTCCAAGGAAAAGAAATTCCCCGCAAGGCAGTAATAGTTTCTTCCAGAAAAAGAGTCCATTTGGGTTTGATGATTCGGTTCCTGGCTCACCAGCTTCTCGAGCTGACACCTCACCACGGTACAGTGGGGGAGGAGCAGAGAATTCTTTCTTTGATAATTTCTCGAGATACGATTCTTTCAGTGCCACTGACCGAGGTTCTCCCAAACAAGAAACCTTCTCGAGATTTGATTCCATGAGCAGCTCCACACATGATAATAACTTCTCAAGATTCGACTCAATGAGCAGCACTGCACAAGACCGTAGTTTCGCAAGGTTTGATTCAATGAGTAGCAATGCGGGTTTTGTCCATGGTCATACATACTCATTTGATGACTCAGATCCATTTGGGTCAAGTGGACCGTTTAAGGTGTCGTCAGAAAGTCAAACGGGGAAAAATGAAACTGATAAATGGGCATTTTAGTTTGGAGTTTGGCGGTATTATTTTACTGTGAGGGTTTTTGTATTCATGAAGGATGGGGTATGGGGTATGGGGATTACCATGTATTTTCTTTTCTTCTACCGGCTTGATAGTTTGTGTTTGTATCACTTGCATGTCTTTGATTCCATTGCATGGGAACTTTACTATATTTCTTTAGTATAATCTTGACTAGAAATTCTAATGTTGGATTGCGATTACTATAAATATATGGTTTGATTGTTAGTGCTTATTGTAAAAATAGTGTATGCTAAAGTTTAAACATTAGGTGTAGTCAAATTTGATACTCATTGTGTGGTACTTCTAACTATGGATTGGCTTGTCTTAGAAAATTATCATCAGAAAGTGTTTTGCGCGTTGTTGCACTTGTTATGAACACGGCTGATGGTGTTTGATACCACTGACATGTAATATAGATTAATGCCTTTTTAGTGATTAAAGTGGCATTGCAGTTCTCTATGGTTTTGGGGTGCAATTGGTATCGTCGAAGTTACATTTGGTAAATCAGTCCTCCAAAAAACTATTGCCACCTGTGAAGTTTTTGTTAAGTGAAATGTATAATCGATAAAGATTGTTCGCCAAAAATTTTTTATTACACCCTAACGGTTGACGCAACGTTGGTACATTTTGAGTTGTAATCATGAGATATTCATCAAGCAATAGGTATTGCATGACTTGAAAACGTATTTATATTATAGCTGAACATGCACTAACAGGGTTTAGAAGTGGGATTTAAAGTTGATTTAGGGTCTACCCACCTCTATTACTTAAATTGTGATTTGAGAGTAGAATTATTCAAATTATTAGAAGCAAGAAGATCAATTGAACATAGTAGTTATATATAGGAATTGCTAAGCGTTTTTACAAATTAGTCGAAGTACTGCTAACATTAAAGCATCCGGAGAGGAAAGGGCTGAAACCGGAAGACAAATCGACGTCTGTACTTCAACTGAGACTATTAGAAAGTAACAAGACATATCCAAGAAAAAAAAATGATCAAGCTTACATGTAGGTCATATGCATTGCATCAAACACCTGGTGGGTGTGTCTACTACATAAAAAGTAAAACATTTTCATTACTTTTAACTTAAATTCATTAAAAAAATAAAAATAAATTAACATTCACGATTAATAAATCAAAAACCTATTGACATTAAAATATACATAATTGAGGAGGAATTTGTCTAGCTAACAAATAAAAATTAAAAAAGCTTTTTGTTATTGGACTAACAAGACCAATGAATATCTCCAAAACGCCCAAAATAGCTGATGGCCCCACCATGTTGTGTTGGAGTAGGGAGGCCTTGGAGCATACTTAAATCTGCTTCTTGTTGTATATCTTCATCACAAATTAGTCTTACTCCACACTCCTTCACTTCTTCATTATTCCCTTCTAAGAAACTAAATGTAACAAAATTCTTTGCTTCCTTCCAACTCCATGAAGACTTCGTATAATGCAACCATATCATATATGAATCTTGGATTCCTCCTATCACCTCTTTCACAAAATAATCCATAATTACAGCTGGAATGTAATCTTTTGAGTACAGAGAAGCTCCATCAAAGTTGTTTACAGAGTATCCTTTAAATCCTTTGAAAGGCTTTTTGCACTTGAAAACAACACAAGTTCCATATCCCCTAAACTTATCATAACACCAATCTGATGGTAATTCAACCTTTACATCACTTCCCCTACTTCTGTTTGTAAACCACTCTGGAATATTGCTATTCCCATGATATACTATATTTAAACGATAATAGTCAGTGTCTTGCCTGAAAAATTCACATCTGTTAGTCTGGAAAGCAGAAAGCTGATGAACAGAGCCTTGGGAAGTTATAGATGAGTCAAGACACTGAATCTTTGACATAGACCCCTCTCTATCAATGGTAACATTCTTTAACAGCTTTGGACAATTTCTGAATGCATTGACCCTATACCTCTTGAATGGGTCTTTAGATGATCCCGACACTTCTCTTAAGGAGGTGCAATCAGATGCATAAAGAAATTTTAGTCTATGTGGAAGTTCGGGCAACACTTCCAGCTTCTTGCAACCATTAACATAAAGCCATTCAAGACTAGAAAGTTGACTCAAACTTCCAGGCAAGCTAGTAAAATTGTTCCCTTTTAAGTCTAGATCCTTTAGACATGATAAGCCTCCAATGCTCTGAGGCACTTGTTCTAAATTACAGTAGCTTAAATTCAGTTTCTTTAACATATGTAAACCTGCCAATGAACATGAAACTGACCTTTGGGGTTGTGGTTGTTTACTTAGTAGTAAACCAAAAGGAGCCGTGAGGATTGAAGTCCACCATCTAGGTTGAATCCTCCCGAATGACAATGATTCAAGGTTTATTAGAGAGGATACAAAAGAAGGATGTCGGTCGACTTTTAGGCAACCCGCTAGATTTAACACAACAAGCCTCTTGAGCATTCCAATGGAGGGATGAAGGCTAACCAAATTCACACAACCTTCAAGACTTAGCTCTTCGAGATTTGTAATCTCCGAGAAGTCAGGGGTGGTTGTTAGGTTACAACAGTACCTTAACTTCATTACTTTCAACCTTCTAAAGCACTGACATGGATAGGACAAAAAAGAAGATAAGTTATCAGATCATTAGATATCAAATAGGAAAACATGCGTGAACAACGAAATACCTTAGGTGTTGTCCAAAAGTTTTTTATGCTGCTATAAGACAGGTCAATGGCGACAATGTTTTCTGGATAGAAATTTGAAGGTAAGTACTTGAAAGGGCATCCATGCCAATAAAACAAGCTTAGCTCATTGGACAAAAAATCCAAACTTCCTGAGAAGATCACATTGTGGCCCTTCAATTCAAGTTTCTGCTCATATACTCTTTCCTCTTGATAGATTTTCAGGATCCGCAACTTTTTCATATGTGCAAAATCATTAGCATCTATGTGAACCTTTTGACTAAATTTCTCTAATGAAAGGACAAGAACTTCAACTGCTTCAGTTATTGGCACCTGGAAAAGCAAGAACAGGTAGCTTCATTAGGATATTTTGCTAATACTTTAATGTATTAGTGTAGAGAAAAAAGAATCGTATACCACTACTTACCTTCTTTTCAATCAATACATTGTAAACTTCAGATGAATTCCACAATCTCCTCTGTTTCCCACTCATAATAGATTCTTCATGAATGATTTCTCTTGCCATTGCTTGAATCAAGTCATGCATTTGAAGTGACATATCGCTAGAGATCGTGATTAATGACTTATCAACTAGAACTCTCATGTTTGTATCTGCAAAAAAGTTACACCCATCTAGTATGCTTGCTACAAAATCACTCTTTTCTCCAACGAATAAACATGCGATATCAAGTAAGATATTTTGCTGCTGGAGGTTTAGCCCATCATAACTTAAGCGGAGAACTCGATGTATTTCTTCATTAGGATGTTTTTTAAGCCTTTCCAGTTCACTAACCCACTGACCCACAGTTTTACCGTACAAAAAACAACCCAAAACTATGAGAGCCAGAGGGTGACCTTGCGCATAGTTCACAGCTTTCTCAGCAAGTTCTTGGAAGCCTGCAGAAGGATGTTTTTCCACAAAGGCATGGAAACTGAAGAGCTTACGAGATTCATCCTCATCTAGGAAGTCCATGTCATGGATTTCATCCACTCTATGAGATCTTATCAACTGTTTATCTTTACCTGTGAAAATAATCAAACTTCCCGGGCAAAACCAACTAGCTGAACCTGCTAGTGCCTTTAACTGATCCCGATGATCCACATCATCCAAAACAAGCAGGATCGGCCTTGATGACATCATCTTCTTTATTACAATAATTCCTTCACCAACACTTGGTATCTTCAAATCTTCTATTTTCATGATCTTTCCAATCATATGCAGTTGGACTTGAATCAGGCCTTGTCGTTTTGTGACTTCTTTGACATCTTCACAAAAGCAACTTCCTTCAAAGTGGACATACATCAAGTTATAAATAGCTTTGGCAAGGGTTGTCTTTCCTATTCCACTTATACCACAGATTCCAATCATGTTAACCTTATCTGACCCAACGAAGCGTGACAAGTTTAATTTGTTGAAATGGAAATCGATGCCAACAAGGTTCTCGCCAACATGTAAGGGTCCGTCACATAATTTTTTGAGAATTTCTCTGGAGATGGAATCGATGAACTTGGACTCAAACCTGTTAACCGCAAAGATGCAATAAGCAAGAGAAACTACATAGTGTTATGCTTTAGTAGAGCTACAAGATAATTACACAAAAACAAGAAATTTACCCATTTGTCATGTCCTGGAGATCCCATCCAGATAAGTTAGCAGCCATGGATAAAGCTTCCTTCCATTTACCCACCTCTGTACTATTTGAAAGCTCATGTTTGGCAAATGCTCCAGCATAGGTCCCAGTCTGTTTCCTAACCACATCAGGTTTAACATCATAAAAGATTATTTGAACCTCGTGTTTAGGCTTTCCCATTTGCTTGCACCGGAGTATTTTGACAAGTTCCCTCAAACACCATGATGAAGAAGCGTAATTCTTAGAGAAGATAACTATCAGAAACCTTGATTCTTCAATGGCTTTGTAGAGTTGAGGAGATATCTCTTCTCCTTTAGGCAACTCTCTGTCATCTCTAAAAGCATGAATTCCTTTTTGCTTGAAATCATTGAACATATGATCCATGAAGTTTTTGCGGATATCTTCACCTCTAAAACTTACGAAGACATCATATTTCCACCGACGAGGAATGGACGTAGTAGCCATTTTCAGTGATGAGATCGAGCTGCGTTCACAAGTAAAGATCACCAAGAATCCATGACTAAGATAATAAAAATAACATTACATGACATGTTGATAGGTCAAATTACATTCAAAAAGTAAGAGTTTTAGACCCACAGGTTATATACAATCGCATATACTAAATATGTGACCCGGGTTCCGTTGTCTTAAAATGGTAGCAACACAAAAATAAGTTATTGAACCACAATAACATCTAAAATCTAGACAAATTTTAAAATGTTCCCTCTGATTAAACGCACCCAAAATGTGCGCAGTGACTGTATAATTCAATCTTTAGATATTTTTATAATCATCATGGTATGTAAAAAATGGGACAAAGATATATTTAAATCCTATGCCTTAACATTGACAAGTATTATAAATTGTTTGTTTATATAAACCTGCTCATTTAATTTGGCTCACTAGCTAGATCTAATAAACACATACTTTAAATAAATAACCACCACACAAGATATTAAATAATTATTTACAGTTTGTATACAGACATAAAACAATGTTAAAAGTCAAGTGACTTTCGTATAAAGTATTTGGTTAAGTTATCAAATTAGACCTAATAAGTTTTGGGTTAAGTGATTTAGCCCATTGGATCCATAAATTATATTGTAATGTAATAAAGTGAGATAATAATTAGACTATAAGAAGACGACTTACCGATGGAAAAAAGTGAAGTTTTGGTGAATGAATGAATGCAATCAAAATGGAATGCTCGAGTGAAGTTACAAAAAGAGTAAAGGCAACTTTTGATTGACCCCAAGTCAATTTAGAAGTTACAAAGAAATGAAGATGAAGTTAAAATGGAAGATGAAATGAAGTTACAAAAGAGTAAAGGCAACTGGGGTAGGGTTGACTCCAAAGTCAAGTTATTTTCATTTCTGGTCCCTCGGTTTCAGATAATATGCAATCTATTAGATTAAACTACAATGTCAAATTTCAACTATATTTTGTGAAAAATAGCATGTGATAACATTATGGCATCCAAGAAAACACATATGGAGTATCAAATTGAATAATTCAAGACTTTCCTAAATAGATATCTTCACCAAAAATAATACGTAGTACTTCTTTTTCAAGGACCATACTTTTTTAAGCGACAAAAAGTATTTATTTTTTTATTTATCATTATTAAAATTTTAACGCAAATCCCACCAATATGTGAATGTCGGTTTGGTTTAATTGTACTAATCCAATTCCTACTAGTAAAGACATTGAAATAAAGCAAAACCTTTTGTTATAGCGGAGTTCTTTCGGATCCACTTATTTCCTTACATTTTGAAGGACTCATTTTAACCATTTAAAACATTTGATAAAAAATACCCGATCAAACATTAAAAAACATTAACTTTCACCCCTTTTACCAATATTTTTTTTTAATTAAAACTCACTTTCACCCATTTTTTTAAAAAATTACATATCTCAAAAACCGTAAACTGTTAAACTACAAAAATTACACCATCAGTGGTGAGCATTTAATTATTTTTGTTCTTTTAAAAAAATATATATATATACTGAAAGCACAAAGTTTTGTTATCACAAAAAGATGCTCTTTACTTCCTTAAACTATCACGCCAAGACCATGACGGCCCTCCACCTCGGCGAGCGGAGTCCACTTATTTGTGTTGGTTGGGTGGTTGAGACCACCTAAAGAATTTTTTTTTGTTTGTGAGTGTGTGAGGTATGTTTGTATAAAGTGAAATATTTTTTTGTGATCGGTTAATTAGTAACCATTACGCCTATAAAGTTTGTGTGTTAAAAAGGTAATGTAGCGCTCTGGGTGCTAGTGACCATTAGACGAGCCTTAGAACGCATAAGAGACACCTTAATCTCTTTGATATAAAGAAGCCTATAATATTAAATTTAAAAAACTAGGAAATTTGGGAAATGAATAAATTGGGTTATCAAAATATCAAATCAGAATTTTGGGTTTTTTATTTTTATTCCTAGGGGTACAACATAACTTTAGCCAAATGACGACAACAATAATTCGGGCCACACAAATCTAAAACTACAAAGATTCAGCGATCAAATATGACAATCCAGCGATCAAAAGACCAAAACCAAACAAACATGCTCATAACTACTAAAGGGAAATCACTCGGTATTTGGCTATATAGAATACCTTTTGCTTCGTTATAAAAAATAACCCTTTTACCCAACACTGAACAAATAGTTGTACTAATAAGTTGTTTATTTACGGGTCATTAGATCAAAAAATAACTTTTATTATTTTGAAATGAAGTATAGTTAGCATACAGACAGAGAACAATGAGTTAAGATGAGCAAACAATAAGAAAAGCAATTTGAAATAGAAGAATGACTTACAATTTAAGGATGGATATCTGGATTTCTTCTTTGGGAGATTTGGTACGTGGTTGAATATAATGCAATAAAAATGAAAGATAAAATGAAGTTAAAAAGAGTAAAGTTAAGTGGGTTGACTCCCAGTCAACGTAGATACACTTCCAGTCCCTCGGTTTCGGATAAGTTGGCAAAGTTGTGTGTGTAACTAGCATTTTCCAGGTGTTGTTGAGGATATTTCCTCATATTATTAGATACTTGTATCTTTTCATTTACTCAGTTACCTCTTTTAACAAGACACAAAGTTTTGTCATATGTGTTTTTTATAACTTTATCTTCCATGAAGTATTCGGCTTTTGTTAACACAATGAAAAAATATATAAAAAAATATTGACAAAAATACACCGTTGGTCCCTAAACTTTTCACGAAACATCACAGGGCACCTGAAAAACGTCTCCGTGCGTCCCTCCTCAAGTTTTTTTAGGCCGATTGCGTCCTTTGACCCCTTTACCGTTAGTCAACATCTGTTATTTTCCCCCATGTGCCTTGCAAATGAGGGCAAAATGGTCATTTCATCATTTTGGTTAATTATGTTGGTGGTACAACCTTAGGGACGAAAGGTGTATTTAATCAAAAAGTTATACTATCACTACCACCACCCTCTCTTTATCTATTTTTCCTGCTTCTCTCTCTAAATTTCTGCTTCTCTCTCTAAAATTAACACCACCATTCTCAAATCTCATTCACCCACTCCACTAAAAAAAATAAACTCGATCAAACAACAATCCCATAATTATCTAACTTTATAATCATTCTTGAATCGGCAATAATAAATATAGTTCACAAATAAAAAATGTGAATATTCAAAAGAAAAAGTTACATAATAGACTTGGTTAATGTTGTTACAAATTCATGATTCAGATACATGATGTTTTAGAGATGTTACACGAACAAAAATACCAAATGAATGCAATATAATATATACGTATATCCATTCATAATTAGTATAACTAAACTATTTGACACAAAATAATAAGAATGAAACTTATATTGTGCTCCAAAAATTGAATACAGTGGTATGTCTCTTCTTCTAGTACCTAAGGAAAAAAATTTATACAAGTGTAACGATTTTCCTAACTTCTTTCCTTGAGGTACAATAAGAAAGAAGCTCGTCTTCATAAACCATGCCCAATCCTGACAACCAAACGCCATAAGCTTCCATCCTGTTGATGTCCCGACGAGTAGGTGATTGCCACGTAGCATCCCACCAAGCAGGAGATAGCAACGGTGTATAAGCACATTGGCTCGTTTGGTTTCCACAACTTAATGGACCTGCAAACCAGTTACAAACATGCCCCCATCCTACCTGGTTACTCAGTCCTTCTGAAACAAGAGTACTATGAAAGTTACTGAAGAATGAAAAACTTGAATTACCACCTAAGTTCTCTGTCACACAAATTCCCACAAAAAAGCTGTCAGCAGAAACAAATGCGTAATTCCCAAGGAGGTATCTGGATGCGCATTTTGAAACTAATGATGACATAATGTGGTAGTACTAAATAATCATAAATGGAACCAGATACTTAATTGGTTGTTATAAAATGGCTTGTAGATGATAGCATTTGCTATTTAGACATGCTTTTGAAGTTCCGATAATCAAGGTTTTGTTAAAGGAGAGTAAAAGTCTATCAAATTGATTTAAAAATGATAAATAGGTAAAGTCATTTGAGTGTTTGACCCATAGATAATCAGTTTATAACAGGTGCTATGAAACTAGTGTAAACATTATAAATTAATTATTGCAACTTCAAGTCAAAATAATCAGCTATGTGGTTCCAAATGCATATCCAAAAACTCCTTTAAAGGGTGAAAAAGAGAAAATACCAGCTGAATTTGCAGCGGTCAATGCTTCAATTAGCTGTACGTAGGTTGTCCCAACACGTCGGTGGGCCCCAGAAACAACTGCTTACTTCTTAGCCTTGTATTCACGACGAACTCTCCTGAGCTCAATTGTTTGTGGAAGGTTGAGCTTCTTCTGTTGGGCATCCAACCTAGCACTCACATTGGTGGCACGACGGTGGTCAGAACCCCTCAAAGCAGCAGCCTGTCAAACCAAAGGAACGCAGACCTTTAATAAGTTAAATGTGAAATTAGACTTTTTTACACGTATTTGTTAAGAAGTAACAAGGATCTATAGACTTACAGCCTTCTAGACAGCTTCATTGTTCACTCTTGGGGAGGACTTCCTTGAGGCCTGAGTAGCGGCATTAGCAGCAAAAAATGCCTCATCCTTATGACCAGTAAGAGCCTTGGCCAAAGCACTAACTTCAACGACCATTTGAGCAGCGAATGCGAGCCAAGATTTGATTTCATCATCCAACTTGGTCTCGTTCACAAGATCCACAGCGGTGTGTTGGAGTGATGAAGAGCTTGACACAACAAGCTTGTCTGCACTCTGCATATATCGCAAACATATTAGTATAACTAAACTATTTGACACAAAAACAAAGTTATAAAGTTGATGGATAATTATAACTACCTTTGCCGACAATGCTCTCAAGGAACTCGAGGACAGCAAGAGACCCAGCAAGATTATTAGCCCAGATGTTCCTTCCATCAACAATACCAGCGAAAAGGTATTTGCCTGAGGGAAAGCTGGTCTTGATTAAATCAAGAGTTTGCTCACCACGAATCAAATCAAAAGTGTAACCAACAACACCGGGCATAAGCATCAGTAGTCAGATGATGAACCTGACCCATGTTTTGTTGATCTTTCTGGTGTCATCTTGTTCTTTTCCTCAACATTTTCACACTCCCTGTTGACAAAAACACATAAAGATTCAAACTTTATTGCTCAAAACTTAACAAAATAGCATCAAATGCAAAGATCAAGAACCATCCTTAAAACCCTAACATAAAAATCATCATCCAATTCTAAAAAATTGATCAAAACCATAATCTGCAAATCATCATCCAAATCTAACAATCAACTTTATAATAACACAATCAGATACAAGTTTTAAGTACCCAATTAGACAATGATCAAAACCCTTTATCAAAAACTTTAATCATAACAATGTGCATTATCCATAAATATATACTAAACAGTAGCATCAAAAGTAGCCCAAATTTCTATAGATCAAAATGTCAAGATACTAGTCAAAACTAGTATTTTGAACCCGCGCGTTGCCGCGGGGTTTTTGTATGCGCAAGTTTGCCAAAAATAATAATAATTATAATAATAATAAAAAGAATGTTACGGTGTAGTTAGGGTAATGTTATACACTTTGATATATATAACCATGCTAGGGGGGTCAAATGATAAAAGAATGTGTACGTTTTGTGAGGGTAAAGTCATTAAAAAGAATATAGCACAACCTGTACAATATTCATCATATGTTGGTGGTACTATGGCGCTGGAAGTTCATAACAGAAATAAAAGCGAATTTTTCACAAACTGACCGCAGTTTAATACGATCACAAAATGATTACAGAATGGAAATCAGTCTTTTTGCTACAACACATAAATAACATGAAACAAAGACATAAATCTGCCTAAGACATAAATCTTCACATACGGCCTACATATCCTTTGAGGTTCACCAGAATGTGCCTCAACAACAACATCAAATTCTGCTGGTGTGTCAAGACCACTATTGATGACTATTGTTCCAATACAATCAGCAGTACGAAGCTCATGGTGTGCGAAACCTGCAATGAGATTGGTTGGATAACATTGTCTGGCACACCAGCCGATGTGTGAGTAGTTGGTGAAAGTTGTCGCTGAGTGGTAACACTCGCCTCATTGGTTGGCCCACAGGCTGCATCAATATGTATGGTTAAAGACATCAAAAATCTGAGCAGGTTCTAAATGTTACTAAAAAAATAAAGGCATGTACATGACATCATACCCACAGAGAGCAAATGGCATCGCCTTTTGGATGGCCAATTTTCATAAGGTGAATGCGGTGACTGCCCTTCCATTGGTCTTTTTCCCTTGCGTGTAGTAATGTACCTTGTACGGCTGTCGGTTCCCAGAGATTGTAAGCACTCGTTTGCATATTGTGGACAGGGATTGTTTCCCGGAAAGTCAGCACTGGCCGGCATAGAAACAGTGCGGCTAGCAAAGTCCAATACAACTGGCCATGGCGCATGGCTACACATGTATACCACAATAATGGACAGTCAGTTGACACGTCTCATTGATAGTATAGCATAATAAATGGTCCGAAACACCCACAATAGGCAATGTCATACTTACGATTTATATGCACAAAGAAAAGGTTCAAACAGTTATCAACTTTAAAAATTGTGATAGAAAGGTTCAAACAGTTATCAACTTAATCCCGCTCGCTTACACAGTCAAAATGTGGTGGTGGCAACAGACGATTTATATGCAATTTTCCATTTATAGAAGTTCAACCAAAATCCGTTACCTTTCATATGCAATTTTTCATTTATAAATATATTATATCCATAAAGTATCAAAACTCAAAAGGACTAATAATAGCATTTTCTGAACGCATCTTTACCATTAGAGGTTATACACTTATACCTATCACTGTCCATATTAAATATTGATGCAAAAACAACGAAAAGTTTATGCAGTTATCAAAATCGGCACTGTAATGCACTAATGCTAACAAATCCAATCAGTCTTAAAAGTTTTATCTAAGTTAGAATTTCATGGTGACCACGCACAGATTTGCAAAAAAAGACAACAAATAACAAATATCGGGGAAAGATAACAAACTTACAGGCAAAGAAAGCCTGATGTCTTTCGCATCCTGAATCCAAAGCTCCATTGGACCAGCAAGCTGAAATGGAGCCAAAACAGACAACCTTTCTCCTATGCCTTTCTTCTCTACCAAACCATTCTCATCACCAACACCTCTTGCCTGTTCCTCCGCTCGGAAAATTGGTAAATCAACATATTCCCATCTATTCACATCTTCCAAAAGCTTAAATGGAAGAACTTTATCATCGATTTCTACATCAAACTCGTAAGCACAAATAATAAAACGGTAAGAAACATTGAACCCCTAACAACTCATCCAATATCGACACAGGCAAAAAAGTAACACCCAAAAACAAATTCATTATTGATCATAACCTTAGAGTAGAAAAATAAATAAATAAAAACACACACAAAAGAAATTGTTTGGATATGCGTTTTATAAGTGATTACTGTCAGCTTGAAAGAACTTAAGCTTTTTCAAATAAAAAAGTACACTGACTTTGGAACAAACTTAAAGGGTGTTTGGGATAGCGTTTTTAATACTGAATTTTCAAAACCTCAAAACTGCTTTAAAACAATACACATATGATCACTTTTTTCTTAAGATTGTCCAAGGACTCTCTACTTTCTAATTATCTGTGAAGCAATAATCAAATAATCTCTTCCAAAACATAATCTTAAAGACCCTATGATACAATCTCAAAACAGCTTGGGAGTGTTTGGATTAGCTTACTTTTGCAGCTTATTGTCTTATTTGATTTAGAAAAAGCTCATACAACCACTTATTTCGGCTTATGCGCTTATCACGCCGAAAAAAGTAGGCCCTATAAGCTTTTTCAAAATCAAATAAGCCCATAACATGCAAAATAAGCTAATCCAAACACCCACAATAGGCAATGTCATACGCATTTGGTCGTGTGAATCGGCTGACAGCTGCATAAAGTTAATTTAAACTGCTTATCTGCCCCCTTTTTTTGCTGCACAAAACGTAAAGATAACAAATAAGCAACGTCAAATCCCCCAAACCCTGTAACAACTAAAATATTAACAAACAACAAAACATCATTAATAAAATAAAGAGCATCTTATTTTGACAGCTTCAATGTCAGACCAATCAAGTTACGTTAGTCAAACACAGAATTCAATTCAAAAATCAAAATCCCAGAACGAAGATAGCAAAGACTATAGCCAAAGACCATCTAGGAGTCGAAGCCAAAGATCTTGATTCTTGTTTACTAACCTCCCCAAAACTCATTTCACACTCCAAAAACGACACCTTTTTATATAAAAACTTTACGAAGATTTACAGTTCACAAACCTATCAACCACGCAAAACCCATATTACAGTCCAAAAATTCTACCTTCTTACAAACAAACAAAAAAACTATAACAAAAGAAATCCAAAACCAACTTTTATAAAATTTCAGTTGACATAATTGTTAATCACTCGAAACCAAACCAACACACAGAGAATCATGCCTTTTTCACCAAACCCCCAAAACTAAAATTAAGAGAACATGTACCGTATTGAAGCTGTGAATCAAAATCCGGTTATTGAAGCCGTAAAACCAAAACCTTCAGATGGACTTCCGGCGCCCACCAACCTCTCTACAACCCGACTTCACCACCAAGATCAGCGAGTCCTATTTAGAAGAGCTCTAAAACTTTGGTTGTCAACGACTTCACCACCAACACAGACCTGGGACGTACTCAACCTGCTGCAACGACTTCATTTATAAAAAGCCATGAAAGAAACACTCGATATCAAAGAATGAGAGATGAGGGTCTGATTAAATAGGGTTGGGTTGAGAACAATGCTCTGGTATATTTTTTACGCTGACAATTAAATGTTGCAATTCAATATTGAAAGCATTTATAGAAATCAGTTTAGAGGTCGCTACAGCTCAACAAATTCAGAAAAACCATTTTAGAAGTTGCTAAACTATTAAAGATTGACTAAATAAAAAGTATACCATTAGTCCGTAAGTGGAAATTCTGAAAAGCGGTATAAAAAGTATATCATTAGGCGTTAATGGAAAATCCGAATTCAATTAGTACATAATGCTATAAAATTATAGGTCTAATGAAACTTACGTGACCATGTGTGTAGGATTGCTTTCTTTTCTAGACTCAGCCCGCAATGTCGGCCTCGACAACCTCTCTACGTTTGCCAATCTGAATAAAAATGCAGATTATATAACATTAAAGTTTTTGTCATGTTACTAAATACCGAAAAGGACAACATAAAAATTTTATACATCAACCCAACCCATTTCCATACAAAGCTGTAAAATTTGTGTCCAAACACCCCGTTTCCATACAAAGCTGTTAAAAACAGCATAAAAAGCTGCTAAAAACAGCAGACGGATCTGTAAAATCTGTGTCCGAAGACCCCTCTTCTCAGCCACCCAAACAACATGTAAATGGTGTAAAATTAACATTTAAAAGTTGTGAAAATCAGCATTTAAAATTTAGTCTTTGCCTAATGACATTTTTGCTCTTTGTAAATCTATTTGGATAGTGTTTATACTTTTAATAATATGTCGGTTTGGCTTTTCCAGTAGCCTACCTATGTCCTACTTTTTACATGTTAAAATTTTCTAAAACTTAAACCACTAAAGATAGCAAATTTGGGGACGAAAAATGTTATTAAAGACTGTTTGGATAACTTATTCTTAGCAGACCTTTCGGTGTCTCAACATGTTATTAAGGGCTGCTTCGATAGCCTGTCTCAGCCCCTTAATAGTACTTAGGTTGTGACAACAGAAATGACAACTATCTAATAAGTCTTGGAAGAAAGAAGTAACTACACAATGCAACTTACAGTGGCTCATCCCAACACAACATAGTATCGCACTCCACTGCATGAACTCTGATCTCACTCCCAATCCCAAACACCCCTAATTTCATAAGAACCCTAAAATTTAATCGAAACCCTAATTCTTATGAACCACATATAAAAAATATAACAAAAATCCCAAATTAAAAAATAAATAAATAAACCCTAACTCAATTCAATCGGAAGAAAAATTAAAAAGAATAATGACTTTATACCAAATAAATTAAAGAGACACCGTCGATGATGATGTTGATTCCGGTGAGGTTTATCGGAGCTATAACAGTTTTGGAATTCAGGAGAAGGAGATGATATTTGTTATATGTGGAGAGAAAAAAGAGATGTGAGCGTGTGTTATAATCTGTGGGAGAGGAGGAAGTTTTTATACCTCCGTTTTCCTGTAGAAACACTCACATCTGGTACTGCAGATATCCCTTGGTCGGATCGGAGTAATGAGATCCATCAGGGCTTTTTTCCGGTGTCGGACCATGATATGAGAGAGGAGGGGTGAGAAAATGTGAGAGAGACCCGAATAACATGGGGCAACAATTTTGGGTTTCGGGTTAAAAAAAAAGTGGTTGCCTATGCATCTATGGTGAATAGTAAACGGTTTTTATACTTAACTTATAATTATAATATAATTATAATTATAATTATAATATAATGGTCAAACACCAACGAAACTAGTCAAAGTAACCAAAACATGCCTAAAAGTCCAAGATTAACATCCCAAAAAGATCATCAAACACATCCAAACAACAAATCAGTCAAAACCCACAAAGATTAAACCCCTAAAAAGACACGACAATAAGCAAACACTAATATAACTATATAAACATCAAATAACCAACAAAACAAAAACAGCTAAACCCATGAATAATAATTCGAATTACTTGTAACGTGAATGAATTGTAATATGAAAAAGGAATTGTAATTGTAATTTGAATTACTTGTTCATTCCTGGCTATAGCAATAAACAAACCTGTTAAACCTGATCTCCAAGTGTATACGCCGTATACTCATCCTGGTGTATACGTCGTATACACCTGTACTGGTACATATGATGTTTACAATGGATCAATACGCCGCGTATCCCAAATTGGGGATACGCCGTATCAACCAATATGTCATATCCCAAATTGAGGATACGTCGTATCCCTAATTTTGGATACGTTGTATCGCTACTGATGCAGGTCTGCACTTTTCTACACTTTAAACACCACTTGGGACAAAACCTGAACTATGCTATCGAATTTTAACATATACATGCTCTATTACTTCTGCTAAAACATTATCTATCCATTTTGAGCCAAACATGGTAAATTCGTATAAACGAACTAATACTAAACCGTTACTCAGCTTGGTCGGTTTAGGTACTCCTCGAGCACTTTTAGACTTCTGAGACCACTTAAACATGTGAATAACATTCTAATATCATAAACATTTGCTATAACATCGTTTGCACAAGGGCTATATCAAAATTTAACTAATTTTAACACTAGTTTGGCTTGTGCCAAACACCCCTTTATGGCTATATTTAAGCATTAACATCATCTTTAACATGGATTAGCTAATGGTTTCTAACCATTAACATCATAATCTCAGTAGTATAATTAACCCAAATCCAAAATCATGCCTATATCATCTATGATCATCAAACATGTGAAAAGCTTCATAAAGTTGACTAAAATCATCACTATCATACTACTAATTAAGCAAAACCCACAAATTTCCACCATTTATCATGAAACTAAATTGAACTAAATCACATACCTTTGATGCCCACATCAATATTTACATATTTCTTCAAACACAAGTTTTTAATGCATGATGTGCAAATTAAAGCAAGGTTTTAAGAAATATGTAAATAATGATGTGTAGATGATAATGTATGTAAATGCCCCAAAAATTAAAATGGTCTCCACCAAAACATGTTAAAAAAAAAAAAAAAAAAAAAAAAAAAAAACCTAAGAGTTCATATTAGTTTTCTGATAATACACCACCCCGCTGATTTTTTTAAACCAGAAAGATGGGATAAGATCCGAAGACATACTACTAGTCTCAACACATTTAACACACATACACTTATTGTATATAAGTAACCGACAACTTCTATCTTCAGCCGATGTGGGATAGATTTTCAACTTCAAGATCAAAGATTTAAAAATGTATGATCTTAAAGAAACATGTTTCGTAATCAACTTACGTTCCCTATTTGTAGCGAAGCAAAACATTCTAATAACATTACAAGTAACTATTTTAGTTTAAACCAAGCTCTAAATGTTTCCAAAAGGGCAAAATAGAAAGTGATTTTTAATTATGAAAAGTCTCATGAACAAAAATCATGTATAAGATTGCTCAATTGGCTAGTTTAATTCACTTTCGTTTGCTTAAACTACTTTTTAATACCATTTTTGCAATGCAGAATAGAATGTGATGTTTTCATTCATGAGACAAGTTTCACAAACAGAAATCATTGAGATTACAATGGTTATTGTATTTCACTTCCATCTGCTATGTATGTGTAACGATCGAAAACATTATAACTATATATTAAGTCATAAATTTACATACATTAATACATACACATTATAACCAATTTCATATATGTGCACAAAAAGTGATGTTTTCAAGTTTCCAAAATGTTTTAAGAAATAAGTTCTTTAATTCATTTCATGTGCCTATGTATAATGATATTAAAAATAAATCAATAAATAAAATTGAGTAATATGATTGTTACTCACACTCTTTCTCAACTTTAGTCATTCTTAAATGACTTCAAAAATAGATTTACTTGTTAAGCTATGTGTAACTAAAGATTAAAATGTTTTCCACCAAAATATGTTTATATAATAAAAGAAAATTGTAGAAAAAAAGTTTGAAGTTCATACAAGTTTTCATGTAAATCACATCCGTGAATTTTTACAAGCTCTATTTACAAATTTGTTGAACTTGTAAAGTAGCTAAGAAGTGGTGAACATGTGAACACTGTACTAACCAACAAGTTTTTTCTTCAACCAATGTGGGATTAAAGGTTAAGAAATGACTCCATAGTATATAAGAGATTTAATCAAATAGCCGAACCGAAAACTCGAATAACCCAATAACCGAGCCGGCGAACACCCTATTCTGTGGATAACCACAATGTCACTGTAAGACAAGTTTACTCTAAATTTAAATTGCTTACCAACTTTAAACTCATTAACTACTCTTCTTCAAGTCATCAAAGTGTAGATCCTCTTAAGATTACCTCGAAAGATATGCAAAATCGGTTTGAAAGTCGTGGTCCAAGACTTTTAATAGTGCGTAGCTTTGGTTTCAGACGAGAAATATAAGTCGTTAAATCTTTGGTCTTTTAAGAATTCCCATATTAGATTTTATTTTAAATTTGCCCGTGGTGTGGTTGTAGATAATATTTGAGAATATAGAGCATCCTTTAGTATGTACCTATGTAAAATTAAAGATCAAAGTGGTTCCACCATAACATGCATGTTTTAGAGTAAAGAAACAAAAATAAAAAATTGACAAAAAGTCGAGAGTTATATGATTTTTTAGAGTAATGCAATACCTCACAACTTTTATTAATTACTTAGGCTACATTATATTAGTTACAAACAATTTCTTTCTTCAACCAATGTGGGATTACATTTTCGGGTCATGAACTTTCGAGTATTTCGATGTTTTGATACTTGTTTCAGCCGTAGGTTGTCTAGAAAACCTATTATGCCGATCAGTAAGCATATTTTGAATGCTTAAATGTACAAATTTAAGTTTGCAAGTAGCTAGGCAAAGTTTATGACAAACATGCTTATGTCAAGATCTAAAAAATAAGTAGTTTGGCAATCCTTTAAGCTTATTATTGTCATAAAGTGTACAAATTGTTTATCGTATAAATCGTTTCGATATGCTTATGTCAAGATCTGAAAACAATATACAGTACTATGAATTATGTGTTTATTTTGCACATAATTATTAATTGTCATTAACAAACATCTTACCATAATATTTGTATTTTAATAAAATTTAGGATATACCCACCATTGACAATTTGACATACATATTGTTGCTTTTGTATCTCTACTCTATCACAAATATATAGTTGACGTGTCAAAAAAACTTAAAAAAATATGGCATTGGCTCAATCTCAACTTCTGATTAAAGAGGGTCGATGGTACATGTGTTAAATGCCTGGAGCTAGTTCTTTTGGGTAGGACTCGCCACCCAAAAGAGGTGCACAAAGCCAAGATATCCCCGCTGATTTAGATACTTTGAAGACATATTCTTTCTTTAGCCTTGCCATATAACATTCCCAACGGCAACCTGATTGATGATTTCTATCTTCTATGATGTCTTAAGAACTAACTCATGTATGAGCTTAAAGAAATACGTTTTGTAATATACTTATGTTTGTTATTAGTAACGATGAAACATAATGTGGTAAGCAACAATCATTTTTCATTTTTTCTACTTAACCATTTTTCACAAATGCAAAATTTATGAAAAGTTTCACAAACAGAAACTATGTAGCATATATTGCCATATTGGCTATATGATATTAAGTAAATAGTTAATTTACTTCACTACTTCCATTTTCTATTCGTTTCAATAAAAATTCACCAAAACTATATATCAACTAACAATTTTACAAACATGAATCAATCTCCGATATAAAAAATAGAATAAAGAAAGATAGACAAAAAATATTAAAAAATATAGAATTCATATTAATTCTCGGAAAAGTGACATCTTCCATGCTATATATGCAAACTTTTTAAGCATGAGAAAGATCACTTACCTAAGAACATAATACTATTCTAATAACAAGTAATTGGCGTACACTATGGTATATATGTAACCAACAACTTCATCATTCAACCTATGTGGGATAGAATGTTTGGATAGAAAGTTGCCATATAGTTCTCTATATTATGTATTCTGAAAGATATAACTAATAATAGCGCACGACATTTGGTTTACAGTTGGTCTAAAACTGCAATGTATGCAGCAAAATTAATCTCTATTTATAGAATGAATAACTAGTATTTGTAATCTCGATGAGTAAAGAACATGGGATGTTGACTATTCGGGTTCTTGAATAAGCTACATAGACAAGATGGCACGGCTTGAAACGACATTATTTGTCCTTTGTTGAATTAACAAAGTCTAGCCACCTCTAAAAACAAAGATAAAAAAAAAAAAAAAAAAAAAAAAAAAAAAAACTGAACAACATTTAGAATGAGAGAAAAAGTAACTAAAATTTAAAACTATCTTGACATTAGCATTGCGAAAGCATATAAGATACACTACATTTTAACGAATGACCAACTTTGCATTCAAATTGCAGACTATAGCAATGGAGCTAGCAAAATACAAATGGTTAGGGGGTGTTTATATAAATAGATTCGCAGCCGCTAAATGGGAACTTATCTAAAACTGATTGTTTAATCCTTAAACGAGTAGATAATGACTCACTTTATCCGAACATCAAATATTTATAATCATGACTTTACGCCAAAATAATCAATTTTATAACAAGAATCCAGCAAGAAAATGTACCTGCTCTGCAAACTAATTATTCTCCTCATACTAGTGTAGATGTGAAAAAATGGTGGCCATACAAGCTGGGTAAGGGATGAAAACAGGTTCGTTTTGAATGGACCAGTTTTGCACGGGTCAAATCACGTATAGGTCAATCTAGTACTCTTCTTCTCGGTACCAATCCACTTTCTGCACACACCTAGTCAAGTATAGATGGCAATTGTTGGCTACCCTAATAGACTTCGACCGAAGCAACCCAAACTCGAATTTCACATGGACAAGTAACACAGGTCAATCCAATACTCTTATTCTCAGTACCAATCACGCTAGGGTCTTAACAGCTTACTTTACCAACCCAGCCCCAACACAGGAACAGACCCAAGTAATCTCAAATATATAATGTAAACTATATGAACACCAAACTATAACTTTTTGATGTGTGAAAAGGAAGTTTCCAGATACCTCTCAGAAGGCATCACTGATGTGAAATGACAGCTCGGATAGTTTTTCATCCATAGAGAGAACTGATATTTAGTAGTACTTTCTATGTCAATCTTTCTATGAAGAATTATTGTCCACATGCATAACAAATGGACAAAACATCAATATAACCCGTGCTTGAATCTTTGGAAAGCCCACCTGTTGATTCTGTTTAGTTGCGATTTGAGGAGCATTCCATACTCGGCCTCACTTCATTACAATACTGGCATTTGGAAATCGAGTTTTAATACATCCCAATCACATCTTCTACTTCAAACTTCCACATTTCAAAGTTTTGGTCGTTGCTATCCTGTATAGTTTAATACAAGAATCGTTGCAGTGGCTTAAATTGCATGAATGACAACAAGTGTTACAACGATTCCTTCCATAATTTAAAGTTGTTCATTACTTATTTTTTTTAACCATCAAGTGTTAGAACGATTGAGTTTCATAAAAACTAAGGCTGTGTTCGATAGCTTCTGAATTTGGTGATTCAGTGCCCACCTCTAATTCGGTTAGAGGCTGTGATGTTTGATAGTCACAATTTCAGTGCCCACATGTTAATGAAAAGAAAATATTACAAAGTCTGGCCATCTTTAAAAACAAAGATAAAAAACCGAACAACATTTAGAGTTAGAGAAAAAGTAACTAAAATTTAAAAACCATTTAGCCATCATTATTGCGAACATATACACAATACACTACACTTTAAAGAATGACCGACTTTGCAGTCACATTGCAGACTATAGCAATGGAGCCAACATGATTCAGGTCTTTAGAAGTTGTTTGGACATGCGTTTTAAAATGATCATTTTAATTTCGTTAAACAAATAGATTCGTTGCAGCTAATTGGAAACTTATCTAAAACAGATTATTTAATCCTTAAAACAAGTTGCCAATGACTCACTTTATCAGAACATTAAAAATTGATAATAATGACTTGAGGCCAAAATAACAACAGTTCAGCGTTTTCCTTTACTTCTTCACAATATTCACGATCCTTTGTGTTACTCTTCACGCCCACCATATGGAAGTGTTCAAGATCATCCATCTCCTTTCCTATTAAAACTAACTTTTGCTCCACGGCTTTTAAACCAGTTTCTTCTAAAGTCACGCTTTTCAAATCGGCTTCATTGATAAAAAAGATTTTTGAAGCTGGTGTTACTCATGTTAGTAAAACATAATGAAGAGAAGCATACTAAGGTAGATGCGTAAAAATGGTGGGTGATACAAGTTGGGTAAGGGATGAAAACGGGTTCGTTTTGAATGGATCCGTTTTGGTGGGTCAAAGCATGCCAGTTTTGGTACGGGTCAAAGCAGGCCAGTTTTGGTACGGGTCAATCCAGTATTCTTCTTCTCGGTACCAATCCACTTTCTGCACACGCCTAGTTAAATATGTACGGAAACCTAATGGACCTTGACCCAACCAACCTAATACACGTGAAACAGACCCAAACTAGAATTTCACATTGATAAGTAATACGCTAATTTTTCTTTTTTAAGCAGTTGCTCAATTACAGCTAGGGTCTTATCAGCTTATTTTCCCGACCTGACCCCCACACAGGGAAACAGACCAAAGTAATTTTCAATATAATTATGTAAACTATAAATTTTTGGTGTATGGAAAGGAAGTTTACAAATACCTCTCATAAGGCATCACTAATGTGAAAGATGGTGGACCGTAGATACTTGCACTACTTGCGTCTAGGATCTTTAATCCATATTTCTACCGCCCTAGATAAGAATAGAGAGAAATGAAATTCAGTATTTTTGATGTAGATCTTGCTCTAAAGAATTACTGTCTACGTGCATAACATTCACAGTTATCCTTTTTGCATTCGAATTAACCTGTGAAATTAAAGATTGGAATAGTTTCCACCAAAATATGTTTTATGGTAAAAAGATTTAAAAAACTGTTAAGAGTTTTCAGTTTCTCAAAATCAATCGAGTTAAGTTTTTTTAACTCGATGAATGAAGAGTGACTGGAAACATTAATATGGATTATATTACAATGTACCTTCCATTGACCCAGTATTATAACTGCAGATAAACCTAATGTCATCAACAGCTACGTACGAGGACACCTTACAGATAAAGAAAGTTGATAATATGGATTAGAGAGAACTGCAAAATACATCCCTGTGGTTTACACATTTTGGCATCTTACATCCCTGTCAGAAACTTTTGGCAATATACATCCCCCGTTAGGCAAACGTTTGCCACAATACATCCCTCGTTAACAATGAGGACTAACGGTGCAAATTTTTCCTCCGTTATCTCTTAACAAGACTGAAAATATTACACCGTTAGCCTTCGTTAGCCAAACATTTACACCGTTAGTCCTCTTTTTTAGAAAAAAAAAGTTAAAAAAATTTAAAATTAAAAAAAAAAGTTAAAATTAAAAAAAAGGAAAAAAATTTTAAAAATTAACTTTTTTTAAAGTTAATATTTAAAAAAAATAATCAAATTTTTTTTAAAAAAATAATATTTGCAAAAAAAAAATTATAAATAATAATTAATTTTTTTAAAAATTAATTTTTATAAAAAAAATGCGTATTATTTAAAAAAAATTAATTTTTTTTATAATTTTTTTTTAAATTAATGTTTTTATAAAAAAAATTTAATTTTTTTTCGCAAATATTAATTTTTTTTTTAAATTTTGATTTTTTTTTAAATATAAACTTTAAAAAAATTAATTTTTAAATTTTTTTCCTTTTTTTTAATATTTTTAAAAAATGCGTATTTATAAAAAAAAATTAATTTTTTAAAATAGTAATTATTTTAAAAAATTTTGATTTTTTTTTTAAAATAAAAACTTTAAAAAATTAATTTTTTAAAATTTTTTCCTTTTTTTTTATATTTTTAAAAAATGCGTATTTATAAAAAAAATTAATTTTTTTTTCGCAAATATTAATTTTTTTTTTAAATTTTGATTTTTTTTTTAAATATAAACTTAAAAAAAAATAATTTTTAAAATTGTTTCCTTTTTTTTTATTATTTTTAAAAAATGCGTATTTATTAAAAAAAAAATCGCAAATATTAATATTTTTTAAAAAATTTTGATTTTTTTAAATATTAACTTCAAAAAAAATTAATTTTTAAAATTTCTTTAATCTTTTTTTTTTTTTAGTTTTAACTTTTTTGTTAATTTTAAATTTTTTTAACTTTTTTTTTTTTTTTTTCTAAAAAAGAGGACTAACGGTGCAAATGTTTGGCTAACGAAGGCTAACGGTGTAATATTTTAAGTCTCGTTAAGAGATAACGGAGAAAAATTTGCACCGTTAGTCCTCATTGTTAACGAGGGATGTATTGTGGCAAACGTTTGCCTAACGGGGGATGTATATTGGCAAAAGTTTCTAACAGAGATGTAAAATGCCAAAATATGTAAACTACAGGGATGTATTTTGCAGTTTCCTTTATGGATTATATTATAATGTACCTTCCTAAAAGCTGTCTCCCAATATCCTATAATTCTAACAACACGCAGATCAGATGATGGTTAGCTGGTTATTTGATTTCAGATGATGGTTAGCTGGTTATTTGATTTCGAATAAAAGCTTTCTTACATGCACCTAGCTCACACATCCAACATACTCATGTTTTTAGTGACAAATAGGCTTTAATGTCATTATCAATAGATCTTAAACACGTGAAATAAACAACTTCAAAGTTGTTATTGGTGATCATTTCCCATTTCAGAAAAGATACATGCAGTTATTTGGGTAAAGTATGTCTATATTGTGATACTTGGTTTTGGCCCAAGCTGGTTATCTCAAAATTCTAAAATACTACTTATTTCAACATCTTATATTAAGTGGTTTTGATAACGTAAGTCATATGTTTCTATTGGCTTCTAAAATATGTGTTCCTTTCAAACTTGTGTGAAGTTAAGCATTAAAACGGTCTCCGCCAAAACATGTTTTTGAGTAATAAAATAAAAGTAAAAAGTTAAGAGTTCATATGAGTTTTCGAGTTTCACAAAATTCATCGGATATTTTTTTCAACCTGATGAAGTTTGTAATACTTGAATACTTAATAGTAGTCTTAAGACATTTAACCCACATACACTTATGATATATTAATAACCAACAACTTCTATCTTTAGCCTATGTGGGACAGAGTGTCAAGATAAAAGATTAAAAGTTTGAAAAATGTATGAGCTTAAAAAAATATGTTTTGTAATCAACATATGTTTCTTATTTGCAGAGACGCAAAACATTGTGGTAACATTACAAGTAATCATTTTAGTTTAAACCAAGCTCTAAACGTTTCCAAAGAGGCAAAATAGAAAGTGATTTTTAATTATGAAAAGTTTCACAAACAAAAAACATGTATGAGATTGCCCAATTGGTTAGTTCACTTCCATTTGTTTAAACTACTTTCTCACTATATGTCCTAAGGACATAGAATGGCGTAAATTGCGTGAATAACAACCACAATATCATCACAAGACATTTTTTTTTTCAATTGCTTTCCTAGTCTAAATTTTTTCATATCTTCTTTTCAAGTCATTAAGTGTGGCTCCTCTTAAGAATATAGCTCGTAAGATATACAATATTTGTAGAGATTGCGGCCAAGACTTTTAAAATCCTTCGTCATCGTGTAGCTCAGTTGGTTCCGGATAAGAAATGATACTTCTAATATACTTTGTCTTGCGGCATTATAATTTGTACTCTAAACTCGGGTGGTGGTTTTCTCAAAGATTTGGGAATATAGAGCATCGTTTAGCATGGACCTATGGATTTAGACATTCTTTAATATTTGAAGCGAATAAGTATCTAATCATGATATTTGCGTAGTTGTTCATCGTCACTATCGTTGTTGTTTTTGGGTAAGATTACATTAGAACTAATATATACAGTATATGGCTGTAGATGAAGATATGGTATTCCAAAGGATAACTCGTATTTTAGACTTAGTTCTAATAATGTAAAAATATATGGTTCAAATATGTTCATTTCTTAGATGTATTTTTATATGTGTATGTATTATCTAACGAGATAAATGATGTTTGTTGAAATACATTGTACGTGGATTTATTAGCTCATTTTAATAGCAAATTTTATTCAAAAAATTGAAATATAATGTTATTTAAGACTTAATTAACAATGTAAAAAAACATGACAGTATTTGCGTATTTTGTATTTCCTTTCTAATTTTGGCTTAATTATTTGTCAAAGAGGTTGCTTAATCTACCACATTAGCAAACCTCCGATAAAAAAGAATAAAGAACGATAACCGAGAAAAGTAAAAAAGATCAAGAATTCATATTAATTAACCCATATGTGATTTTCCATGCTATGTAATGTAAATGAATGGACGAACATGAACGGAGCCTTGTTCATGTTCGTTCATTTAATTTTAATCGGACAAATAAAAGAACGCGAACGCTTAAATTGACGAATTTTTTTGTTCATATTCGTTTATTAAGAAAATCAGTTGTTCATGTTCGTTTATATCCGTTTATTAAGACACTAAACGAACGTTAAACGTATATAAATGACCGAACGTAAATGAACATAGACAAACAAACATAAACTTTATTAAATTATGCATCTAATATTGTTTTATAAGTGTTGTTTTGTTTAAAAAAACTAAGTTTAAAATTATACAATTAAAATATATGATATGCGAACATAAATAAATAAATGAACATAAACGAACGTTAACGAACGCATAATCGGACGTTCACGAACATAAATAAACGAACGTGACTTTTGTTCATGTTTGTTCATTTAACTAAACGATCGTAAAATATTATTCATGTTCGTTCTCATTTAATAAATAAACGAACATAAACGGACTTTTTACCAAACGGTTAATGAAATGTTCGCTGAAGTCTGAACGTTCAGTTCGTTTACAGCCTTAATGCTATGTATGGTCAGCTTGCAAACCTTTTAAGCAAGAAGAAAATCATGTATGTGAAAACGTAATACTAATCTAATCACAAGAAACTCACGTTCACTATGGTATATTACTAACCAACTACTTCTATTTTCGGCCTATGTGGGATAGTTATTTTCATTATCCTGACACTTACTAGTTACATGTATGAATTAGTTAATGAGACATACATTGGTTGTTGACTCTTGTGTCAGATCGTAAATGTATTAATTTTGCTCGTAGTTATTTTTTTGTTAGTAAACATCTTACAACAATCCTTTTTGCATTTTATCAAAAATAACTAAGATATCTTTTAAATAATAAAGGAATTACATCATTTCGGAGTTTTTTTACAAAACAATCTTATAGAAAAAAAAATGAACCAATTGGAGAGCTCAATTTTGACACATAGGCGAAATCAAACAATATGATTGGCTAATAAAAAGACAAAATTGAATTAATTTAGTCAAACTTTAATAAATTTGATAGAGAATTTGGTTGAAAAAAAAACACATAAAAATATGTGTCAAGTTTATGAAAACAAAAACTTAAAAAAAGATGAGATAATTAATACTAGTAAAACTTTAGTGGTTGAATTTTAAATATATTATATAGAGTTAAGTGTAAATTGTAAGTCTTCATGTTTATAAATAACTTTAGTTAATAAACAAATAACCCTTTATACTTTATACCCTTAGAGTTTATAATATAGACTTTATTTACATGCACATTAAATAAAAACTCATGTTATCCTATTTAAAAATATAATTTATGCGTACACAAGTTTGAATATTAAATATGAAAAAATTATTATTAATGGTAATATAAATATCAAATGGTAAGCATGAGTTACTGTGATATGAAAATAAATATACTCGATTATACTTATAACAACGACTCATGTAATTATTATGTAAAATTTATATACCGATATCCGGAAAAACATTTGTAAAAAACTTTACGAAGTATATTTTAACTTTATTAACGCTCATTATGTGATACTAAACTCGCACATTTTGTACAACATGCATGATATCAATAGCTAAACTTAAACAACAATATCAACCTAAACTTCAACATCTATGTCAGATAAACAAAGTTAAATCTTTCATCCATTAAAAATTTTCAAAAAATATTAACAGATACTTATATCACAATTTTTACGGGTAAATTCTTATGTGTCAATATAGAAACTAAAATTTTAAAATAAATTTGATTTATGTGTAAATCCCGTGCGTGCACGAGACTTATAACTAGTACAAAATATAATTCATTTTTACAGCTGTAATATTTCATTATTTACTTCTAAAATATGTTTTCCTCTCTAACCTTCGTGAAATTAAAGATTAAAATAGTTTTCACCAAAACATGTTTTACAATAAAAGAAAATTGTTAGAGTTCATATGAGTTTCCAGATGATCAATTTCTGGAAAGTTATGTTTTATTAACTCGTCAGACGATGATCACCGTGAAAACATCATATTATTCTAGACACATAAAGCATGCATACATTATGGTATATTAATCACAAACAATTTCTTTCTCCAACCTATGTGGGATAATTAACATGAAAGAATAGAATGTTACAAAAGGTCACCATTAAACAAAAAGTGGTAAATTATTACAACATAAACAAGATTTTACGTACATGGAAAGAATTAGATCATGCAAAAGTTGGGAACGTTACATGGAACCAAAAATTCAAGTTTATAAGAAACTTTTTTTTATGGTTTTAGAGCACGAAACATTAAAATAGTAAAATGTTTACTTCATAAATTGTTTCGATATGTGTTTGAATTAATGGATGAGACACATTTTGGTTGTGGAGTTAGACTATGGGTTTATTTTGCACCTCATTATTATCAATTTATCAGATTTTTATCATTTATTTATTTATTTATTATTATTATTATTATTATTATTATTATTATTATTATTATTATTATTATCATTGCATTGCATTTTAACGGGAAAAAAAGATATAAACAATTGCCAACATACTTTTGCTTTTACATTGCTATATAAGGCTGAACACAACTGTTCTGTCGACCAAGTGGTCATCGTCGGTCCTTGGTCGATCACCCCATTGTGGGTTCTTGGTCGACATCGGTCGTCAGTTGACAAAAAGGAGAAGTTGGTCATGTACTCGACCCGACTTTGGCACAAGGTTTGTGTGTGTGTTTTCATTTTGTATTTTTGTTGCTATTTGAAAAAAAAAAAAAAAAAAAAAAAAAAAAAAAAAATAGACTCGGTCACACTGTGGCAACTTAGTCATCGTCAAGTCGCCGGAGAAAGAAAGCTGACATAACAGGCAAAACCCAAATCGCTCCAAGTTGCCAATGTGTTAGCCTAACATCCACAATTCAACCAAAAATAGAAAATGCATTAACCAACAAATAAAGTGATAGTTTAAGCCAATCCCAATTACCAAACACTGTTTCACTTACTTTTGCAATACTTTTAGTTTTTAAATGTGTCTCCAACACTACACAAAGTTTAATAACTACATACATATCTTTGGCACAAATTTTTAATACACGGGTAAAACGTTCAGTATGCGTGTTTTAAATGTATATGCAATTTTGCATCTTTGAAGGGTATATATGTAATTGTCCCCATTTTTCTGCCAAGTTATTGCCAATTTAGTTGAGTATTCCAAAATCTCCGATTTTTTAGCCGGAAGAAAGTGGAATAGCTAAAAACTTAATACTGTTCTAACACGTTTGATCCACATACAGTACGTGTAAGATCAAAACAAATTTGAGTAATCTGATTGTTACCCACACCCTTTCTCAACTATTAGTCATTTTAACTCGTACCGAGGGGCGGAGCCATGTTGGGAGTAGTGAAGGGAATTGTTCCCAACCAAGTTCTTGTAGAAAGAGTAAACTAGTAAGAAAAAAGTATAATTAACAAAAAAAAAAAAAATGGTTGGCGCCCTGGGCTCAGAAATCCAAGTGCTCTCGTCGGTGATTGACTTCAACAACAAGTGCTCTAAAATTTTATTTCGTCATTCAAGCTGATATGGAAAAAATAGAAAAGATAGATGAATTAGGAAGCGGAAAAGTTGAAGGACCACGTTTTAGACCAATGGATCAAGTAATTTTCTATGTTCTAGTTAAAGTAAGTTACATTTTACATCTCTTACTTTACTAGACGAATACCCATGCATAGCAACGAGATTTTATAACGACAGATCGTTTAGTGATAAAAGAAAGTTTATGGGTTATAAATGAAAAATAATAAAAGTTAGGGGTGGCAAATCTTGCCCAATTTGTAATTTTTGGGCGATTTTTGACACTTTTTTAAAAGTTTGGGGCGTTTTTTGCCCCCTTGCATTTATTTGATGGGCTCTTACAGGCAAAAGATAAAAACAGATATTATTAGATGGGCTTTCGAATCACACAATTCAACTTTCAAGCAATTACTCTCATTTTTTTAATTAGTTGCATTTTTATTCATTTGTCCCAGCAGATTTTCTCAAATTTGCAGTCAGATTATTTTATTTTTATTTTATTTTATTTTTATTCTAAGAAAAAATAATTAAATATAGTAAAGACTTAGATGCTTGAAATTTTTTTTACAAGATGAATTAAAGGGGTTTTTAGGAATGTTCCGAATGTTTTTATTAGTTGAATTATAATTTGCTCGTTTTAGCCCGTGCCCATTTGGCCCGATTTATAATTTGTCCGTTTAGCCCGTGCCCGTTTTAACCCGTGCCATTTTAGCCCGTGCCCGTGCCCGTTTGGCCCGATTTATAATTTGTCCGTTTAGCCCGTGCCCGTTTTAACCCGTGCCATTTTAGCCCGTGCCCGTGCCCGCCCGTTTTGCCACCTCTAATAAAAGTTTGAAGATTTAGGGATTAAACATATGACACGAGCTTAAGTATCAAAGTCAATAACTCAACACATTTAGTAACTGATTTTCCCGCCCAAATTGATATGAAAATCAGTTACTAAATGTGTTGACTTATTGACTTTGTTGACTTACTGACTTTGTTGACTTATTGACTTTGATACTTAAGCTCATGTCAACATAATGTTTTGAAACCCGGTTGAACCGTTCCGGTCGAAAAATGGGTCGATTTAAACCGAGTCATGCTTTTAATAACTGAACCCGTCGTGTCCAGTTTTCAAAACTATATGTTTTTCCCAGTTGAACCCGTTGGTCCGGTCCAGTTTTCAAAACTATATGCAACATCAACTTGTTAGCTTGTATAAAGTTTTGTGTGTTTTATTAATTTGTATAATATGTATAATAACATATACTTTTCATTTTAGGGTGTTTTAAAAATAACATTAATTAGTGTGTTTAATTATTTTATATTTTATATTATGTCGTAGCTTGTTTAAATTGTATATTGTGAAAATTTTATTGTATTTTTTTTAGTAAGGAGTGTTTTAATTGATTGTTTTTAATTTAATATAGATGCTTTTAATTGGTTGTACCATATGAATAAATTATTGTAATTTTAAGTTATGGTGTGTTTTAATAAAAGCATTAATTACACAATTTATTTTCTCTCACTCTTGACTTTCAAGATTTCACTTTCAAGAGCTTTAATTAGAAGGGCAAAATGGGGATTGACTGAAAATTCAGTTTTCCACTTTTCCCCTTTGACTAAATCTACATTATAAGTAGTTAAGATTGTTTTATCATAAAAATGTTTGGAGTTCTTAAAGTATAAATTTGCTTATTCAAAGAGATTTTGTGGTTTTGATATAGAATTTATTTTGTTTCTATATAATGTTTTGAAAGTAGCAAGCGGGTATTTAAGCAATGTTTAGTTTGTCTCATTTTTAGTCAAGTAATTAAGGGTGCGTTTGGTATGAGGGTGTGACAATTAAGAAATGGTTTGAATCCTATTATTAATTGTTTGATTTATGTTTTTTGTAATTAAAGTGTGTCCGGAAATCAAATATTGATTCTTGGCAAGTAGGTGACTTTCATAAATCCAAACCTATAATTGGACCTCACATTCATATTCACTCTCACAATCTATACATAAATTAATTATTAAAAAATAAAATCGCCTCATTTTCTCTCCAATAAATTATTTTTCAACTATTAAAATAAAATTTTTAATAAAATATTACTTTTTTCTCTTTCCTCATTTTCTTTCATTATAAACCGAATCCAAATCCGATTCCAAATCCTTTTACGAACCAAACGGGCCCTTAAGTATTTACCAATGAGAATAATGATTATTTATGTCAATTTATTTTACATTTCATTCGCTAAATATAGAGTTAATCAGGTTTCATTTAATGAACACCAGCACCACGTACTAGTATTAATCGCGTTAAAACTACGAACCGACCCAACTTATTTTGAGATACACCAAAAATTGTGTTTTTCATCTTGTTATCTATCCCTTTCCATACTCACTGCCCCATGGTTACATTTTCTGGCCTCCTCCCCACTGTTAAGTTCAAAAATATTTTTACTTCTTAAGCTATGCAAAAGTAAAGATTAAAATGTTTTCCACCAAAACACGTTTTAATAATTTAAAAAAATATATATGTAGAAAAAAGCTCGAAGTTCATACAAGATTCTTAGTTGATTGCATTCGTGATTTGTACACAACTACACATAATACATATCGACTACGATATATAACTAACCAACAAGTTCTTTCTTCAATCAATCAATGTGGGACAAAACGTTAAGATAAAAAGTCTTCATATCATAGAAAAAAAATTCAGGCACATGGAAAGAAAGAGATATATAATGCAACAGTTATCAACAGTTGGTGAAAGAAGCGAACTAATTTTGTGTTTTCAGAACACCAATTATGAAGGGAACATCTTGGATAACATGAAAAACGAAGGATTGCAAATGTTAAAGTATTGAACTAAAACAACCTGTGATTTATTTTAGAACAAGGGTTAGCTTTTACTTATCTAAAATATCCGCGAAGAAATTTTATACATCGTTGAATAAATTACGTTTTTTGGTCACGGAGGTTAAACGTATTTTTGCATTACGATACCTGTTATGGTCATGGGTTGTTTAGCAAACTCATTATGCCGATCACTAAACATTTATATTTCGGTTCCCAAGTTGCTAAGCAAAGTTTTGTCGACATTTATATTTCGGTTCCTAAGTAGCTAAGCAAAGTTTTTGACAAGCATGCTTATTAGATGAGTACTTATGTCAAAATCGAAAAGTAAGCAGCTGGGCAATCCTTTAGTATATAAATTTTGATAACTTATGTCATACAATTAAGTTTTTAGTTGTTTGGGTAAAAGTATTTTCTGTATTACATAAAAATTACTAGTAGTTAATTATGTCAAAATGTTGTAGGGATAAGAAAGAGACTACACAGCTATTTTGGATCACAACTTTCTTTCATAGAGGTATATTCAATCATATTTTATTTTATTAAGTATATAGAATACACACACTCGTGAAACACCATTTTCATCGTTCAAAAGATAGATTGTAGTTACAAACTTGAGTTTTTATAATGTATGACATTTTGAAAGTTATATATTTTTATATAAACTCTAGTCTCACTTGATATATCCTCATATACATAAACCACCATCATACGAACAAAACCCGGCTAAGGCGGCTGTATCCGGCAAGATCCAGTCAAGACCCGTAAATATCCGGTTAGATCCGGCCAGACCCAGTTAGACCCAGCTATATACGACCAAGAACCGTCTATATCCTTTTATATCCGGCTATATCTGTTTAGATCCGGCCGAGACCTCCCGCTAGAGCGTATGTGTGAATTACTTGATAAAATGATAAATGGTTGCTTTCTTTTACGTGATCATGCAACGGTGATGTTGACGGCATTATATATCATGCATGACTTGGATTCATGTGAAAAGCGATGTATGACTTAAGACTAAAGCCATTCATGTGATGTGAATGTGCCAGTTTGCTTCCGACCAAAAACTAGGACATATATGGTCCTTTCCTTTTGTTTTGGTCTATCACAATATTGGAATCTTTTGCTCCATTTTTTTTTTGAGTCTTTGTACTTGTGTGTTTTTATAAGATTTGCAAAGGCTACCCCAATAAGGAGAAAAACCGATTGGGTTGTGTAGGTTTCTCAAGGTCATCCTTGTTGTGGCCAACTGAGTCGCTGAGGGTCGAGGGGTATAAGGGTTGAGAACTCAACCGATTAGCACATTTGATTGAGTGGTGTGTTGTGTGTGATTTTTTTTAGTTAAAATATATTTTTGTGAGGTATCTTTTTTTTTTTTGTAGTGTATGTCATCTTATTGTGCCTAAAAGGTCAGTTGTAGGTTACAGGATTTTTTTTTAAGATGATAGTGATATCCGGAAGCTTCAAGAAAAGCGTTTTTTTTCTTTCTTTTTTCATATATATATATATATATATATATATATATATATATATATATATATATATATATATATATATATATATATACCCAAAAGTACTGTTCATAAGCCCTGATAAATGTAAGTATGTATAATAAGAGGAGTCAATAGAGAATAGTTGTAGGGATAGAAATTATTGAAAATGAAATCAAGTACAATACAGCTTCAAAGTGTTTGCGCACTAGGAATTTTGATAAATGTAACAACATTACAAAGAACATAATCTTAACATATAATGGGTCATTGACAATTGACATGATCATACACATGTGAACAGGTGACGTACGTTGCATGGTGACATGGTTTTAATTTAAATTACCACACATGTAGAGTATCACACAAAGGAAAGAAAACCGAAGAATTGAAAGCTGAAACAAGCCTTCAAAACATTAGAATAACGGTATAATCTTAGACAACCATAGGGTGAATGAAGAACGATTTCATGTAACTTTTCATTTCTCCCTCCACATGAGTGAAGCCATCGTTGACGCTATATAGGACTTCACACATACGTGCAAGGTTGATTGCAGGCATAAGTAGAGGAAATGGGACAGCCGTAGGCCTGAGCGACTCTCGGTTTATAACTTTCCATGCATCTTCAACTTTTCTTGAGAGATATTCACAAGCTTCTTCAATTCCTCTGATGCACCACTTTCCTTAGAATAGCATTCGATGCTTGAAGCAACATGGCCTCTCTCTTGTTCCTCCTGAAATGTTCAATTAAATTATCTCAGCTCACAACATCATTGTAATTTAGAGTCTTGATTAAACGGATGATCCAGTAGTCTATATATAGTACGTACCTTGTGGCTGACAATATCATCCATAAGTCTTACAATCACACATGAAGCTTTTATAATAGGAGGATACGAGGACACCCATTTAAAGGTATCCTCGGTGACGATATCACCCCTGCCGACATAAGATCTCGCTATCATCAAGCCATAGGTACTAGTCACCATTGACACAGACATGTACTCCTCAAGAGTTGGCATGTACCCCTCTTTTAGCCATCTGGCTTCTACCAAGTAGTTGCGAACCAACTCTTTTGCCTGTATCGTATCCGAGATGAGACAATCGCATAACATTATATTTATCCAAATCATGAAATTCAAAATCAAAGAATATTTAATTTACCATCTCCTTGACATAGTGAATTTGGTATGTTTTTCCCTCCTTTTCAAGTGATTCCTCCATTTCCACGTGAAGATTCACAAGCTCTTGATATATATTAGTTTCATGTATTCTGGAAGCATATCCAGGCAGCTTATTGACCATCTAGAAATTATGCAATTAACTGATTATATGAACTAATAATTGGGGCTACGTTGTTAGTATAAAAGCACAATGTATACTGTTAGGTTTACCTTTCAACAGCTTGTGTAAAGATTTCGAGTTCTTCATAAGTACCATAATTAGCAAACGTATCATCTAAAACCACTAACCACATGCATGTTTTCATTAGGAACATTCTTGTACGAGCATGTTGAGGCTCGTAATAGATGGATAGTATCCAAAAATAGCCTTCCACCACCCTGTCTCGAACATAAGGAAGCTTATTTTGCAAGTCCAAATCCTTCCACCATCTAAGACAAAAAAATTAAGAGTATAAAAAAATTAAACCAAGTGAACTGCCCTATGATTCGAGCTATCCATGCATGAGGTCTTAGTTTTGACTCTATATTATGTTTGCTTAGCACCTTTGCCAGATTAAACTCAAAATTAGCTAAAAAACAGTTTGAATAGACTGTCTATGCTTAGCACCGTGCAAACCATATATGGTACGTACTTGCAAATGTGGCTAAGTTCCTTTTTGTGCATTGATTGAAGCACGCTAAAATTTAGTTTTGCAAGCTTCAGTAAGACCTCATTGTGGGATGTTTCTTGTTCGTAGATAGGCATGTAATGCAACGCCTCTATCCTTGCCAGCCTTCTCCTAAGCGGCTGCTTTAATGCTTGGTGTATTTGGGTTCTTAAGGAAGAGTCACAAGAAGGATCCTTGGCTATGATGTCAAGGTGAACTTTAGTGAACTCGAAAGCGTTATCTAGTATTATTTCACCTTCCACCCTCATATATGCCACTTCATACAGAGCAAGAATTCCCTGAGCATCACTACATAAGGATTCCTTAAAATTTCCCTTCTCGTCCGTATATTCCTTGAATACTCCTGTAGCATGACCGAAAGTCCTTTTAAAACAAGTGTTATGCATATTAAAAGATATTTCATAAGTTTGATTTTTGTATTATAATAATTGAGTTACAAAGGGTGTGAATGACCATGTTCAAGTAAGGTTGTGAAGTAAACCTGATGAGACGCCGAAGCCTTGTTGTCGTAGGAGTCGGAACCAAAGTGAAATACTTTGTAGGTTTTCTTTATCGACCCACTGCTCGCCATATGTAACATGGATATGTTGCAAGGCTTCTTCTATCTCCTCTTCAAAATGATAGGCTATGCCAAGGCGTTGGACTGCATCTATAAGTTTTATCAACTTGATATGCTGCATTGGTTCGTTAGAACCTTTGATCATTATAAACTCTTTTTTGACTTCCTCTTTGAGCTCTTCAACAAGTTGTTTCTTCATAACCAAATCTTCTGGCTGCGTGTACGAAAATTGAAATATGATATGCAATTCCAACAAAATGGACAAAAAGCAATGAAGTAGAAACATGTATATATATATATATAAGAACCTCATCATATGTAAGAAATTGATCTCCCCATATGCTAGCATTGAAATTCATGGTATGGCGGATAACATCTTGTTTCGTGCTAACTTTATCGTCAACTACCTAAGGTGATGTAGATGAAGAGAAAGAAATACTAGAAACAGGAATAGTAGTTGACATCTCAAAATCTTGCAAGTTTGATTGATATTGAAAATGAAATCAAGTGAAGCAAATATATAGGCAATGCAAGAGGAACAGGTTCATGCATGTGCATCTCATAATGGGAAGCTTTGAACCAATAGGACAAAAGAAAGTACGTACCAGCAGTACTTTTCTAACTGTCACAATTTTATCCGAAAATGGACAAGATTAGTTAAGGAAATTACAGCGTAAATCAATAAGGTTAGTTACTTTTGCTTACATTTTATGTAAAGTGTGGGTAAAAGTTAAACTTTTGCTTACACTTTTTTATAAAAGTGTAAGTAAACACGTACTTTCACTTATACTTTTTTTGTGTGATTAAAAATTGTGTCACTAAAAGGCCATTTTCTTGTAGTGAGACTACTGTATAGCCGATAGTTGCTTTACGTCGGAGGAATTCCCAACTTATGTTAGTTATGTTGCCACAGTATAGCTATTTACATTACCGGTATAAATTTAAGTACGTACGTATTGGAGATAAATCTATCTGAGGAATGTTACAAGTCCTAGCTTGAATAATAGTATACAAAAATAACCAACGAACATGGTCGTTGTAGCTTAATAAAATAGTGATTATACATAAGGTTTACTTTATGGTAAAATATGTTTTATAATTAGATAAAGACTGTTTTATTATTATGACATTCTTTAACGGAGATGAAGAGAAAGTACTAGAGAAAATGACACACTGAGATTTTAATTTAAATATTAAAATCAAATAAATTAGCCGTGTTGCGCATGTATCCCATCAGTAAATAGCTTAATTACTCTCTTGATTTTCTTACATGAATATAATTAATTTACATATCATCTGGACGTGTGCATGAAATAATATATATATTAAGGTGCTTATAAAGTACCTTTTGTTGATACTATAATTCTATATTTATACTTAAGTAATTTTATTATGTTAAAAATTAACCATTATAAGTTCCAAAAGTCTACATATGCCAGGAAGATTAGTAATATTTCAAAAGCTAATTAAGCACAAGCAGACCATTAATTAAGAATGAATAACAGTACTAGTCGATCGATCTAGTCATGATTCGGAGTGGATCTCCTTTTTCTTTAAAAGATAGTTATCTAAATAATTCCAGAATATCGACAACCAAAGTACTAAAAGGGCCCTTGAGTGCATAGTAGTTTTTTTTTTTTTTTTTTTTTTTTTTTTTTTTTTTTTTTTTTTTGTGTGTGTGTGTAAATACTATCAGATAACGGGACTCAACGCATCTAATTAGACAGAGCCCAACACAGATTGTTACCTAGAAGGAAAATAAAGTGATGCTCGAACTTGAGTCCTCATAGAAACAACCTCCCCAAAACTCTTTATGAGACCTCAAGTAGCCAACTGAGCTAAGTCCAGTTAGTTTGAGTGCATAGTTGTTAACATTTTTAATTTTTTTTTGTTTAACTTTTGCCAAAAAAAATAATAATTAAACAGTTGACGAATTGCGTTAAAAATATATTAATTTGGTCTGTTTGAGTGTGCTATTGTTTACCTTTTTGTGTCCTTTCAATAAAGTATATTTTATATGTACGTGATTGTGTGGCAACAATGAAATTATTACAAAGAAAATACTAGAATATTAATCGTGTCAAATATTTAATATTTTTCTAAATGTTTTTTCAACGAAACATGGCATTGGAGGTTATGGAACATATATACGAACGTTTTATTTATAAAATTAAATAAGAAGAATACTACTGTAAATTTGTTAACGAATATCACTCACAATGCAACTTAAAATTCTAAAAGAGTCATTGCGAGTGTGCTCAACTTTAATTCTTTAGAGTAGTGTACAATGGATTCTAGAATATCATTTAAAGTTATGATACTCTAGACCTTTTAAGTTTCAGGAAAACACGATGATATTGTAGCTGTGTTGTGCTAACTCTCTATAACGTCTTCCTAATAAATTAATGTGACATCGATAGTACCATCAAATTCTAATGTGAGTTTTTGAACAAAGGTAAAACGTTTTGAGTTAGAGATGCTCTTGGAAATGCAAGTTATTAAAGCTTCTTTCGCATGATGTCAAATAGTTTGTGGATACATATCGATCACTTGGACGGGTTCAAACTAACGAAGGTCATATATAGTTTTATTTTTACTGGAAAAATTAACATATCTTTTTATTTAATACTTTAAAAGTTTTATAATCTTTTTACGTAGACATTATAGTGTTACAACAATATATTTGTTGAAGTTAGACAAAACATAGATAATTTTCACATATGATTTATGATTTGAGTTTGAATTCGCTTATGATTCATTATTCATACATGTTGGGTTTACGCCGTGTTCTTGAATTAATTATGTAGAAGAAGAGAACAGATTGAGGAGAAAAGAAAGGAAGAAAGTTCTTTACTTTTCCTTATTCTTTCTCTCAAGAGTGGGAGGAAGATTTTAGAGTAAAAACACCACAAATATTACTTCTACTTCTCTTCAGTATTTTTCCTTTCTTCTTTAAAAATACTTGATAACATAAGAATTTTTATGCTTCTTTCCATTTCTTTTCTTTTTCCTCTCAAAATAAAACTTAAGAATATAGTATTAGACTTTAGGATTTAATAAGTTCAGAATTATTTATTTTCTGGTTAAAATGTCATTATGTTCAAATGTACATTTATTTATGTTTATTTAGATAAAGAAAACAAAATGCTCGTAGCGGTAGTATTGTTTGTTCTTTTTAATGATTCACGGTTTTTAAGATAATTGTTTTAAGAAAATGAGATAAAAGTGAGTTTAATAGAAATTGTTTTATGTTTTTAGTTTCTTATTTCTCACTCTCAGTAATTAAGTGACAAGTGTGTATGATTTTTTATTTTTTATTCAACTCCTTGTATGTTATTAATATGACAAACTGATATTCGCCCCTCGGTTTCCAACCTTTCTATATCCCTCTGAATGAACTTAACTCAATATTTTATGACCGAATATGCATGCAAGGTATCTACAATACAAGGTACATAACCTAGTTTACATTACGGTAGATTAGAGCATCCGTATAAATGAAAATTACATCAAATCTTTTCATCCTCAAGATACTTTTAGAATATGAAATCACACATCTGAGATCGCTTCTCGTTTACAATCTGCCTTTTGAAAATATATGCACTATCTTCCACCCAAGGCTGAGGCATCAGATTTTGTAACATTCCAAGTTTTCTTATAGAAATGACAACCATTTTCCCAAAATTCAACTTTAAACTCGGTGCTCAACACTTAAACCGATCATATTTCACCTTGAGCCAATATGATGTTTATTATTGGAAATTTAAGTGGCAAAGACCTGACACATAAAAGTCAAATGTAGACTTTTTCTTAAGTACCAAATACATCATTACTCCCTCTGGTCCAAAATACTTATTTAAGGTTTCGACACAAATTTTAAAATACGCCAACTACTAAAAAAAAGAGTTTATAATCCTTTTTATCCTTGTAGGTCACACAACAAACTTCTTAGAGAGATAGATAAAGCTATTTTATAGCAGACGTTACCAAGTAAAGTGATCTTCGCAACATATAGAGCCAGCAATAATTGAAATTCCTGCTGCTTTCCTATAATTCAAGAATTTTAAACACATACTATGAGCAGTCATGACCTTCTTGATATCATATTGAAAATTACAGCATTAAGAGCAAAAAGAAGGTTGTAGATTCTAATGAAGATACCAACATACCAGGTTGTGTCGTAAAACTTGTCAAAGGCTTTATGAAAGCAGAAGTGACAAACAAGAAGATCCTTGATACTGGTGACCTTACAAGTTGATTTACAGCATTTAACCAATGTAATTCATTTCATAATCATTACAAAGAACAAAATATAGTACAAAAAAGCCGTGTGAATAATAAAAACGAGCTGATGTGCTGTTCTCAGCAATTTTCCTGAGTATAAAATTATTTCTATAAAGGTAACTTCAACACACACAGCTATCACAATATGTATTTAAAGCTGCGGTAAAGAATACTCACAAGACGGTTCAGCTTATATGAGTAGTACTTTGTATGGGAGGGGTGTGTCTGTATGTATATGCTCGACCAAGTGTCCTGCACTGGAAATTCACAAAGTTTAAAACTATTGTCTAATCTATTCTGATCTTGTGATATGAACGAATAAAAACAATAAATAACTAAGAATACATGTTTAATCCGCTGACTAGATGTTAATAAGCTCTCCGAGTAAATACCAGTTAAATAATCCATAATATTCATCATTCAACATAACAAGAATTACACCCGTAAAGCCTTATTTATACTAAAATATATTCGGATCGTACCAGCTAATCGGAGAGCAGTGTTCAAGACTTGCAAGATTGGTCTTGATAAAAATCATACACCCTCCATCCGATAACATATTTAACTAATTATTTTCTAGATGTCTCAAAATATAAGCAACTGTTCCTTTTCGGTGAAGTTACAAAACAGATTACTTATTCCCCTGTTTGTGAATGTTGATTAAGATCAGCAAAATTTATCTGTTTTTCTAGGGGGTACTTTGCAATTTTTTTTTAAAAGGAAGATGCAATGTACAAAACAAATATAATATTGTTAACTAATGTAAGTAAAATGGTGAACGGGCAAAGTCCTACACGATGTCCCAGTTGTAAATAACTTCAGCTTTACATGGATACCATTCTTTTTCAGCCATTTTAATAGGCATTTTTGTGACGCACCTGAGATTTGGCTTCAAAGATGTAAAATTATACCAAAACCATATAAGGCAATGAAAAACTATAAGCCAATTGTGTTATGGTATGCTCTAAAAGCAAGAGTTTCTTACCTATCACAAAATGAAACTTTACAATCATGGCATGTGGCCAATGTAGTTGATCTATGGCAGGTGTTGCATTTGGCTGCAGCAGACTTCTTACCGATTTGGTGGCATCTGCGCATAAAGAAAAACGTTTAACAGTCACCAACAGACTTATATGGTCATACACTCATACCATATTTAACTTTGTAGGTTGTATAACGTTTACATGACAATAATGTTATTAGATTAGTGCTAATCATACTCCCATGAAATTTGTTGTGCATGACCAAGCACATAATTTGCTTTGTCCTTATTTCAAAAGTTAAGATTTCATATGAGTTCCCGAATTCACACAACCTTGTTGAGTTTTTTTCTACCCAACAGATTAGTGCAACATTCGAAAACATAATACTATTCTCAACATATTTGACCCACATACACTATGGTATATTAGTAACTAACAACTTCTATCTTCGAGCTATGTGGGATAGAAGGTTAGGATAAAATGTTTTCCAATTTCAAAGTGTTTTAAGAAATAAGTTGTTTAAGTCATTCTTTACTGACTTCAAAAGTGTTTTTACTTTTTAAGCTATGTGAAACTTAATATTAAAATGTTTTCCTCCAAAACATGTTTTATAGTTATGAAAAGATAGTAGAAAAAAGTTTGAGGTTCATACAAGTTTTTATGTAAACCACATCCGTGAATTTTGTTGAACATGTAAAGATTCCAAAACATGTTTTATAATTATGAAAAGATAGTAGAAAAAAGTTTCAAGAAGTGGTGTACATGAGAAAAATGCACTATTCCATGCACATATAACTTATATAGACTAGAGTATATAAACTAACCAACAAGTTGGACTGGTGATTGTTGCTGCTGAGCGTTAATGTTTATATCTTGGGTTGTAAGTTGGACTGTTGTCCATTCATGCCATGAAAGTCGATCTTGTGATCGTGGATATCTTATGGTTTGTGATGATGATTCGTGGAAGTGGGTTGTGAGAGGGGAAGTGATGGTGTCGTTGTATGTTAGGGTTCTTGTTTAAGAATTCTATGATTGTTTTAACATGATCCTGCTGCTATGGATTGCAGCTGTAATGGAGTTGGATGTGGGATGTTCGCATCTCATGTTTTGTCTTGTTTATTCCTAGTTTGATACTTTGTATTAGCTAGGTTTGGTTTGTGTTTATGGCCTGTCATAAACACTTGTTTATCAAGCGCCTGTGCTTGAGGTTAATGTGGTACTTTAGCCACATTCCATTGTACTTAAACGTTTTTTGGATATATTTACCGGGTCGTTGACCTTTTACCCAAAAAAAACTAACCAACAAGTTCTTTTTACAACCAATGTGGGATTAAAGGTTAGAGAAAGTCTCTATATTATATACAAATATTTTTATGTACATGGAAGAAAAGAGATATATAATGAAAAAGTTATCAATAGTTGGTGAAAAGACTATTTATTACATGGAACTCTAAATTGAAGTTTAGAAGTAACTAATTTTGTGCATTTGGAGCACGAATCATGAAGGGAACATCTTGGATAACATGAAAGTATATCTTGTTAGTGCACTAAAAACGAAAGATTGCAAATGTTTACGCATTGAACTAAAACAGCCAGTAATTTTTTTCTATGAACAAGGGGTTAGCTTCTACTTATCTAAAACCATTCGTGAAGAAATCTAAAATATTGTTGAATAAACTAGTTATAATGTCCGCGCACACGAGGGGGGTTTTTTTTTTTTAATTTTTTGAATCATATATTTTTATTTATTAAAAAACAAATAATTTAATCTTTGTTTTGTTTGATTTATGATGTTTAATTATATTTTTTTAATTATTAAAGATAATTATTTAAAAATTTTAATCCTATTGTTAATTTTATCTTATCTATATTTTTTGTATTTATCTTCTACTTTTTTGGTAAAGGGTTTACCCCGGTAAATATATTCGCACCAAAAAAATCGTTACGTACACAGCCACATAGGAATATGGCTGAGTACTGTATTAACCTAAATGCACTAGTATGCGTATCAACTACATGGGTTGACAAGGAAAAACCATTTATCTTCTACTTGTGTAATGGATAAATATAAAATATTACATAATAAGAAAATAATCTTTTTTTTTTAAATAAAATTATTACTAAATAAGGTATGAATCCATTTTTTTGAAATGAAAAATTTCCAATAGGATTTTGTTTTATTATATAAAAGATTACCTTTTTTTTGGTCATGGAGGTTAAAAGTATTTTTGCATTATGATACATTTAGTGGCCATGGGTTGTTTCGTTCGCAAGTAGAAGCTAACCATTATGACTATCACTACACATTTATAAATGCTCAATGTGTATCTTAACTACATTATAATGCATTTAGGCCATTCTTAAAAAATAAGTCTTAAAAAATTAAAACCAAAAATATTTTGTTTAATTGGAAGGATTTTAAACTAACACATACTTATGAATAGGAGCTACATTACATTATGAATTTTAATCTTATTAATTGTAGGAGCCACTAATATTTATAAACCTCATTAACTTGTATTAGCTCATTTAATCAATGTGATATAACAACACAAATTAAAAAAAAAAAAAAAAAAAAAAAAAAAAAAAAAAAAAACTCTGCAATATGATTTATAAAAAGAAACGTCTATACTATAATTACCTTTTAATGCATATTTCATATATATAAAGCCTACAAATTAACCCACAAACTAACACAGTTTAATCTCAGCCTCTAAACACACATTACACTATAGTAATAATTTAAATGTTCTACTTTTAAAAAACATATATCTACTATGTTTTAAAGTATTCACGACAAAGCTAAATAAGAAAAGGTTTAAAATGAAAAATATTTGCTCACCACAAATATAGTCAACGGGTACCCGCCGCCGCATTGCGCGGGTACCCTTCTAGTATTATGAATGTACATATTTCGTTTGCAAGTAGCTAAGCTAAGTTATCTACAAGCATGCTTATCAGATGAGTGCTCAATATGTTATTATTGCTCTAAAAAGATGAATTGTTATTCAAGCAGAAATGGATGTTCGTCTTCAACTCTACTTTCTTAGGACATACAATGGCTTAAATAGCATGAACGAAAAACTACAATATCATCATAAGACAATCTTGATCATTTATTTTTTATTGCTTTCCTTGTTTAAATCTGCTCATTACTTTTTTTCTAGTCATCAAGTGTGGCTCCTTTAAAGATTATAGCTCGCAAGATACACAATATTTGTAGGAGGTAGTGGCTAGGGCTTTTAAAATCCTAGCCAAATTGCATATATTTGTTGTTTAAGACTTTAACTCTTTTCGTGACGGGTACCTCAGTTGGTTCCAAATGAGAAATAAGATTTGCAAAATCCTTGGTCGTTTAGACATTCTCATAATAACTGTACTTTAAACTTGCACGGGGTTGTGAAAAAAGATTTGGGAAGATAGAGAATTGTTTAATATGTAGTATGGACGTATGTCGTATGGGTTTTGAAATCCTTGAATATTCAAAGTCGATAAGTATCTAAACATGATGCTTGAAATAGTAGTTTTTAATTGTCACTACTTTTTTTTTTTGAACGGCAATTTTATTAACACTCTAGCAAGAAGCTAGAGGAAAGAAAAGAAAAAAAGGAAAAAGAAAATGAACATACAGTTAAGCTACAAGTGAATAAGGATTAACTATCTAATCTAACCATCCGGGAACCGGAGTGTTTATCCTATGAATAATCCACGAGTGAGATAATACTTTGATTTCATCACTTAATGTATCCTTCCTTGGAGGTTTCAAGTCGAAGCAAACACGATTCCTGTATCTCCAAATGACCCAAAAAGTAGTTTGAACAACAGCATCAAAACAAGTCTTCATAGCGGGACTTAGGGTGGTAGTATCACTCCAACTGATTAAATTAGCCAAAGAGGACGGTAAATTGTTGAAACCCCACCAAACTGAGATCATATTCCAAAGGTAAGCTGCCACCGAGCACTCAACAAAAACATGTTGTGCAGTTTCTAGATCATCATTGCACATCGGGCATCTTATAGAATCCAAATCCAATCCCCGTTTGTCTAAATTACAACGTGTGGGCAGTCGATCAACACAGAGCCGCCATGAAAAAATATTTACTTTGATGGGAATGGTTTTGTTCCATCTGATTTGTGACCTTTGAGATGGAAGAAGAGAGGCGTCGATATGTTTTCTCATAGAAGAGACACTGAAAGATTTGGTGGTGTCGACACAGTAGGTCCACGAGTCAGGGGAGGGAACAGGGGAGAAGTCTTTGAGTAAATCCAGTAGGTTAATGAGTTGTGATTGTTCTGGCCCACTTCTTACATTCCTACGCCAAGCCCAATTACGTGTAAAAGGCCCAAAATTAAGATTACATCTATCAGCAACACTGCAATCTTTAAGTGACTCAAGGGCGAACAATCGTGGAAAACGATCTGACAAACGGGTTTCACCAATCCAAACATCCTTCCAAAAAATAGTAGACATCCCATTTCCAACCTTTTTCACAAAAATTGATTGTAAATTGATGTTTATCTGGGAAAGTGGCTTATCTAATGTGCTGATTGCGTTCCATTGGCTACTTGAAGTTGTTGGAATATTTCTTGAAAACAAACCTCCTTTTTCACCGTGAATTGACGTGATAACATTTTTCCATAAGGTGTTGGACTCATGGAGAAACCTCCACCACCACTTTGTCAACATCGCTAAGTTACAAGCACGAAGGCTACCAATACCAAGACCGCCACACTTAGTGGGTGAACAAACCTTTTTCCATGCTATCCAAGCCATTTTATCTGAATTTAAAGTGCCTCCCCAAAAGAAGTTACGCCTCAACTTTTCAAGGTATGAAAGCACGCCTTTAGGGGCTTTAAAGAGAGAAAAGAAGTAGACACCAAGGGCACCAAGCACCGATTTAATAAGTGTAAGTCTCCCACCATAAGAGAGATTTATAGCTTTCCAAGAGGAGAGCTTTTTATGAAATTTCTCAATTATTGGTTCCCAATTGCGAGCTTTGTTCATACTGGCTCCAATAGGAAGACCAAGATAAGTGCAAGGGAGGGTGGATGGTTGGCAACTCAATACGGAAGCAAAGTGTTGGGTTTCACTATGGGAGACACCAATACCAAAAAATTTGCTTTTGGAGAAGTTTATTTTCAAACCGGAAGCCAAGTGATAGCATTTTAAGATTCGACAAAGGTTTTTGGCGTTATCAAGAGACCATTTACCCATTATAAGAGCGTCATCTGCAAATTGGAGATGTGAAATATCAATTTTGTTTTGTCCCACTTTGACTCCATTAAAGATGTTTCTTGATTTTGCCTCCTGTAGTGTAATATGTAATGCTTCCACCGCAATGATAAAGAGAAAAGGAGAGAGGGGATCACCTTGTCTTAACCCTTTTTCAATCTTAAATTCTTTGGTGGGGGAACCATTAACGAGGACCGAAGCATAAGCCGAATTAAGGCAACCATGAATCCACATTCTCCATTTGCAACTGAAACCCATTTGCTCCATTATATGATCCAAAAACTTCCAATCAAGAGAGTCAAAAGCTTTTTCAAAGTCAACCTTTAAAATGAAAAGACTTTCTTTCTTTCTTGAAGCCCATGAGATGACTTCATTTACAATTAACGGCCCATCAATTATTTGTCTACCTTCGACATAAGCCGTTTGTACATCACTAACCACCGAATGCACAACTTGTTGAAGTCTATTGGCAAGGATCTTAGCAATGACCTTGTATTGGCAACCAATAAGACTGATAGGTCGATAATCTTTTATGTGAAGAGGATCATTTATTTTTGGAACCAAAGTCACAAAAGATGAGTTACAACCTCTCGGGATAAAGCCATCAATTTCAAATCGTTTAACCATATCAATGAAATCTGAACCAATGGTGTCCATAACCAATGAAGTAGAAACATGATATATAAGAACCTCATCATATGTAAGAAATTGATCTCCCCATATGCTAGCATTGAAATTCATGGTATGGCGGATAACATCTTGTTTTGTTCTAACGTTATCGTCAACTACCAAAGGTGATGTAGATGAAGAGAAAGAAATACTAGAAACAGGAATAGTAGTTGACATCTCAAAATCTTGCAAGTTTGATTGATATTGAAAATGAAATCAAGTGAAGCAAATATATAGGCAATGCAAGAGGAACAGGTTCATGCATGTGCATCTCATAATCGGCAGCTTTGAACCAATAGGACAAAAGAAAGTACGTACCAGCAGTACTTTTCTAACTGTCACAATTTTATCCGAAAATGGACAAGTTTAGTTAAGGAAATAACAGCGTAAATCAATAAGGTTAGTTACTTTTTGGTGTATTAATGTCATTAGGGTTCTTATAGGCAAGTACGTAAGACTACTGTATAGCCGATAGTTGCTTTACGTCGGGGGAATTCCCAACTTATGTTAGTTGTGTTGCCACAGTATAGCTATTTACATTACCGGTATAAATTTAAGTACGTACGTATTGGAGATAAATCTATCTGAGGAATGTTACAAGTCCTAGCTTGAATAATAGTACACAAAAATAACCAACGAACATGGTCGTCGTAGCTTAATAAAATAGTGATTATACATAAGGTTTACTTTATGGTAAAATATGTTTTATAATTAGATAAAGACTGTTTTATTATTGTGACATTCTTTAACGGAGATGAAGAGAAAGTACGTACTAGAGAAAATGACACACTGAGATTTTAATGTAAATATTAAAATCAAATAAATTAGCCCTGTTGTGCTTGTATCCCATCAGTAAATAGCTTAATTACTCTCTTGATTTTCTTACATGAATATAATTAATTTACATATCATCTGGACGTGTGCATGAAATAATATATATAAGCAATTAAGGTGCTTATAAAGTACCTTTTGTTGATACTATAATTCTATATTTATTATACTTGAGTAATTTTATTATGTTGAAAATTAATCATTATAAGTTCCAAAAGTCTACATATGCCAGGAAGATTAGTAATATTTCAAAAGCTAATTAAGCACAAGCAGACCATTAATTAAGAATGAATAACAGTACTAGTCGATCTAGTCATGATTCGGAGTGGATCTCCATTTTCTTTAAAAGATAGTTATATAAATAATTCCAGAATATCAACAACCAAAGTACTAAAAGGGCCCTTGAGTGCATAGTTTTTATTTATTTATTTATTTATTATTATTATTATTATTATTATTATTATTATTATTTTTTTTGTGTGTGTGTAAATACTATCAGATAACGGGATTCAACGCATCTAATTAGACAGAGCCCAACACAGATTGTTACCTAGAAGGAAAACAAAGTGAGGCTCGAACTTGAGACCTCATAGAAACAACCTCCCCAGAACTCTTTATGAGGCCTCAAGTAGCCAACTGAGCTAAGTCCAGTTGGTTTGAGTGCATAGTTGTTAACTTTTTTATTATTTTTTTTGTTTAACTTTTGCCAAAAAAAAAAAAAATTTATTAAACAGTTGACGAATTGCGTTAAAAATATATTAATTTGGTCTGTTTGAGTGTGCTATTGTTTACCTTTTTGTGTCCTTTCAATAAAGTATATTTTATATGTACGTGATTGTGTGGCAACGATGAAATTATTACAAAGAAAATACTAGAATATTAATTGTGTCAAATATTTAATATTTTTCTAAATGTTTTTTCAACGAATCATGGCATTTGAGGTTATGAAACATATATACGAAGGTTTTATTTATAAAATTAAATAAGAAGAATACTACTATAAATTGGTTAACGAATATCACTCACAATGCAACTTAAAATTCCAAAAGAGTCATTGCGAGTGTGCTCAACTTTAATTCTTTAGAGTAGTGTACAATGGATTCTAGAATATCATTTAAAGTTATGATACTCTAGACCTTTCAAGTTTCAGGAAAACACGATGATATTGTAGCTGTGTTGTGCTAACTCTTTATAACGTCTTCCTAATAAATTAATGTGACATCGATAGTACCATCAAATTCTAATGTGAGTTTTTGAACAAAGGTAAAACGTTTTGAGTTAGAGATGCTCTTGGAAATGCAAGTTATTAAAGCTTCTTTCACATGATGTCGAATAGTTTGTGGATACATATCGATCACTTGGACGGGTTCAAACTAACAAAGGTCGTATATAGTTTTACTTTTACTGGAAAAATTAACATATCTTTTTATTTAATACTTTAAAAGTTTTATAATATTTTTACGTAGACATTACAGTGTTACAACAATATATTTGTTGAAGTTAGACAAAACATAGATAATTTTCACATATGATTTATGATTTGAGTTTGAATTCGCTTATGATTCATTATTCATACATGTTGGGTTTACGCCGTGTTCTTGAATTAATTATGTAGAAGAAGAGAACAGATTGAGGAGAAAAGAAAGAAAGAAAGTTCTTTTCTTTTCCTTCCTCTTTCTCTCAAGAGTGGGAGGAAGATTTTAGAGTAAAAACACCACAAATCTTACTTTTACTTCTCTTCAGTATTTTTCCTTTCTTCTTTAAAAAATACTTGATAGCATAAGAATTTTTATGCTTCTTTCCATTTCTTTTTTTTTCATCTCAAAATAAAACTTAAGAATATACTACCTCCGTCCCAATTTATTTGTCCACTTTTAATTTTCAAAGTTTTTCTTTGTCAACTTTGACCTTAAATATGTTTGTCTATGTTATTTAATATTTGATACAAAATATATGAATAGATTGAGTTTCAAATGTATTTTTAATTTGTATAATTTTCATCAAGTATTATATAACACAAATAAGAATATTTACGGTCAAAGTTGACAAAGAAAGACTCAAAAAGTCAAAACTGGACAAATAAATTGGGACGGAGGGAGTAGTATTAGAGTTTAGGATTTAATAAGTTCAGAATTATTTATTTTCTGGTTAAAATGTCATTATGTTCAAATGTACATTTATTTATGTTTTTATTTAGATAAAGAAAACAAAATGCTCGTAGCGGTAGTATTATTTGTTCTTTTTAATGATTCACGGTTTTTAAGATAATTGTTTTAAGAAAATGAGATAAAAGTGAGTTTAATAGAAATTGTTTTATGTTTTTAGTTTCTTATTTCTCACTCTCAGTAATTAAGTGACAAATGTGTATGATTTTTTATTTTTTATTCAACTCCTTGTATGTTATTAATATGACAAACTGATATTCGCCCCTCGATCGGTTTCCAACCTTTTCTATATCCCTCTGAATGAACTTAACTCAATATTTTATGACCGAATATGCAAAGTATCTACAATACAAGGTACATATTACGGTAGATTAGAGCATCCGTATAAATGAAAATTACATCAAATCTATTCATCCTGAAGATACTTTTAGAATATTAAATCACACATCTGAGATCGCTTCTCGTTTACAATCTGCCTTTTGAAAATATATGCACTATCTTCCACCCAAGGATGAGGCATCAGATTTTGTAACATTCCAAGTTTTCTTATAGAAAACTTTTACTTTTACTGGAAATGACAACCATTTTCCCAAAATTCAACTTTAAACTCGGTGCTCAACACATCATGTTTCACCTTGAGCCAATATGATGTTTATTATTGGAAATTTAAGTGGCAAAGACCTGACACATAAAAGTCAAATGTAGACTTTTTCTTAAGTACCAAATACATCATTACTCCCTCTGGTCCAAAGTACTTATTTAAGGTTTCGACAAAAAATTTAAAATACGCCAACTACACAAAAAGAGTTTATAATCCTTTTTATCCTTGTAGGTCACACAACAAACTTCTTAGAGAGATAGATAAAGCTTTTTTATAGCAGACGTTACCAAGTAAAGTGATCTTCGCAACATATAGAGCCAGCAATAATTGAAATTCCTGCTGCTTTCCTATAATTCAAGAATTTTAAACACATACTATGAGCAGTCATGACCTCTTGATATCATATTGAAAATTACAGCATTAAGAGCAAAAAGAAGGTTGTAGATTCTAATGAAGATACCAACATACCAGGTTATGTCGTAAAACTTGTCAAAGGCTTTATCAAGGCAGAAGTGACAAACAAGAAGATCCTTGATACTGGTGACCTTACAAGTTGATTTACATCATTTAACCCGCTGACTAGATCATACTGGTGACCAAGTGTCCTGCACTGGAAATTCACAAAGTTTAAAACTATTGTCTAATCTATTCTGATCTTGTGATATAAACAAATAAAAACAGTAAATAACTAAGAATACAGGTTTAATCCGCTGACTAGATGTCAATAAGCTCTCCGAGTAGATACCAGTTAAATAATCCATAATATTCATCATTCAACATAACAAGAATTACACCCGTGAAGCCTTATTTATACTAAAATATATTCGGATCGTACCAGCTAATTGGAGAGCAGTGTTCAAGACTTGCAAGATTGGTCTTGATAAAAAATCATACACCTTCCATCCGATAACATATTTAACTAATTATTTTCTAGATGTCTATAAATATAAGCAACTGTTCCTTTTCGGTGAAGTTACAAAACAGATTACTTATTCCCCTGTTTGTGAATGTTGATTACGATCAGCAAAATTTATCTGTTTTTCTAGGGGGTACTTTGCAATTTTTTTTTAAAGGAAGATGCAATGTACAAAACAAATAATATTGTTAACTAATGTAAGTAAAATGGCCAACGCGCAAAGTCCTACACGATGTCCCAGTTGTAAATAACTTCAGCTTTACATGGATACCATTCTTAGTCAGCCATTTTAATAGGCATTTTTGTGACGCAACTGAGATTTGGCTTCAAAGATGTAAAATTATACCAAAAACATATAAGGCAATGAAAAACTATAAGCCAATTTTGTTATGGTATGCTCTAAAAGCAAGAGTTTCTTACCTATCACAAAATGAAACTCTACAATCAAGGCATGTGGCCAAAGTAGTTGATCTATGGCACGTGTTGCACTTGGCTGCAACAGACTTCTTACCGATTTGGTGGCATCTGCGCATAAAGAAAAACGATTAACAGTCACCAACATACTTGTATGGTCATACACTCATACCATATTTAACTTTGTAGGTTGTATAACGTTTACATGACAATAATGTTATTAGATTAGTGCTAATCATACTCCCATGAAATTTGTTGTGCATGACCAAGCACATAATTTGCTTTGTCCTTATTTCAAAAGTTAAGAGTTCATATGAGTTCCCGAATTCACACAACCTTGTTGAGTTTTTTTCTACCCAACAGATTAGTGCAACATTCGAAAACATGATACTATTCTCAACATATTTGACCCACATACACTATGGTATGTTAGTAACTAACAACTTCTATCTTCGAGCTATGTGGGATAGAAGGTTAGGATAAAATGTTTTCCAATTTCAAAGTGTTTTAAGAAATAAGTTGTTTAAGTGATTCTTTACTGACTTCAAAAGTGTTTTTACTTTTTAAGCTATGTGAAACTTAATATTAAAATGTTTTCCTCCAAAACATGTTTTATAGTTATGAAAAGATAGTAGAAAAAAGTTTGAGGTTCATACAAGTTTTTATGTAAACCACATCCGTGAATTTTGTTGAACATGTAAAGATTTCCAAAACATGTTTTATAATTATGAAAAGATAGTAGAAAAAAGTTTCACGAAGTGGTGTACATGAGAAAAATGCACTATTCCATGCACATATAACTTACATAGACTAGAGTATATAAGCTAACCAACAAGTTCTTTTTACAACCAATGTGGGATTAAAGGTTAGAGAAAGTCTATATATTATATACAAATATTTTTATGTACGTGGAAGAAAAGAGATATATGATGAAAAAGTTATCAATAGTTGGTGAAAAAACTATTTATTACATGGAACTCTAAATTGAAGTTTAGAAGCAACTAATTTTGTGATTTTTGGAGCACGAATCATGAAGGGAACATCTTGGATAACATGAAAATATATGTTATTAGTGCTCTAAAAACGAAAGATTGCAAATGTTTCGCGTTGAACTAAAGCAACCGAGCTCTAACCATTTTTCACAAATGCCAAATTCATGAAAAAGTTTCACAAACAGAAACTATGTAGTATATATGCGATTAGTAAATAGTTAATTTACTTCGCTACTTCCATTTTCTATTCGTTACAATAAAAATTCACCAAAACTATATATCAACTAACAATTTTACAAACATGAATCAATCTCCGATATAAAAAATAGAATAAAGAAAGATAGAAAAAAAATATTAAAAAATATAGAATTCATATTAATTCTCGGAAAAGTGACATCTTCCATGCTATATATGCAAACTTTTTAAGCATGAGAAAGATCACTTACCTAAGAACATAATACTATTCTAATAACAAGTAATTGGCGTACACTATGGTATATATCTAACCAACAACTTCGTCGTTCAACCTATGTGGGATAGAATGTTTGGATAGAAAGTTGCCATAGTTCTCTATATATTATATATTCTCAAAGATATAACTAATAATAGCGCACAAGACGTTTGGTTTACAGTTGGTCTAAAACTGCAATGTATGCAGCAAAGTTATTCTCTATTTATAGAATGAATAACTATTATTTGTAATCTTGATGAGTAAAGAACTTGGGATTTTGACTATTCAGGTTCTTGAATAACCTTCGTAGACAAGATGGCTCGGCTTGAATCGGCATTCTTTGTCTTTGGTTGAATTAACAAAGTCTAGCCACATTTAACAAAGATTAAAAAAACAAACAACATTTAGTTAGACAAAAAGTAACTAAAATTTAAAACCATTTAGCCGTTAGTATTTCGAAAACGTATAAGATACACTACACTTTAACGAATGACCAACTTTGAGTTCAAATTGCAGCCTATAGCAATGGAGCTAGAAAAATACAAATGGTTAGGGGGTGTTTGGACATACGTTTTGAATGGAACTTTTCAACTTTCTTATATAAATAGACCCGCAGCCGCTAACTGGGAACATATCTAAAACTGATTGTTTAATCCTTAAACGAGTTGATAATGACTCACTTTATCTTAACATCAAATATTTATAATCATGACGTTAAGCTAAAATAATCAATTTTATAACAAGTACCAACAAGAAAAGGTACCTGTTCTGCAAATTAATTGTTTTGCCGCTAATAGTTCAGCGTTTTCCTTTACTTTTTCTCCTTTTCACAATCCTCATTTTGGTAGGTAAATTCTCGATTAAGATCACCTTTGCGTTACTCTTTAGACCCACCGTACGGAAGTGTTCAATATCATCTATCTCCTTTCCTCTTAACACCAACTTTTGCTCTTCAGGTTTTAAGCCAGTTTCTTTTGCAGTCACACTTTTCTAATTGGTTTTTAAGCCAGTTTCTTTTGCAGTCACACTTTTCTAATTGGTTTAACGCTGGTGTTTGTAAAACATAATAAAGAGAATCATATCATACAAGCTGGGTAAGGGATGAAAATGGGTAAGTTTTGAATTGGTTAGTTTTGTTACGGGTCAATAAGATATTCTTCTCGGTACTGATCCCTCATAGCATATATGATGATCCCATTCATACTAAAACACACAATGATGGAGATGTTCCAACGACCACAGTCACCACGACGACAGACACCACCACACACCCCACCACAACCTCCCACCCGTTGTAGTATGATTTGGTTAGTTGTTTCAGCAGTATGCTCTATTTTTACTGGCATTGGGGTCTTACTTAGGCTGTTGGACGTGCGTTTTTACTGGTACAAGTGGAAAAATCAAATTTCCTTTAGATTCGAGTGTAGTTTCTGAGTAGTCTTAGTAACTGGTGCATGCATATATATTCTCCTTGTTTAAAGGCAAGTCATAAGGAAGTACCCCACTATATATGTGAAGTACACTCCATGCACGTTTACATCCCGTTTCCTTTTAGTACGTAGGTTAGTGACTTAGAGCACAAGGTGCAATTCATTGTTTCCCTTCGCCGTTCCACGCTGGACATTCATTGCAACTCGCCGAGAAAATCACAGATTGTTTCGGTTCAATGCTTAAAAGGTAGGTGAGCCCCAAATGAGTAAGTTGAGGTTAGTTGTTAGTGAGGAGGTTAGTTGTGAAGAGGTGTTAATGTGATGTGGCACGGGCCCCAAATGAAGAGGTTGAGCTAGCCATTGCACCTTGTGCTCTTAGTGGGTAGTTACTATTGATGCTAGTATAAATATGTTGGTTTCATAGTCGTATGTTTGCTTCAATTCATTTAGTTGTTACTTTTCATAGTAGTAGTGTAGTGTAAAGATATTATATTGACTATCAGTAGCCTTAGTCATATTAGAAACTGATGCGAGAGTTCGATCCGTCATCACAACCTTTTAGTAAATAAAACAAGTAAAATCATTGTGTAAATCAAACTATTCTAATAATGTGAGTCATGTTGACATGTACGTGTGTGGTGTGTAAGTATATTATGTCGATCACAATCTGAGTCGTGCTATCTTTCTATTCTAAAATTCGAATATTGTGTACAAGCACACAAAGTATAGTTTCTTCAATTTAGTTCAGAAATCCGTTTCAGTCGACATATGTATATGGATTGTTTTACGCCATTATAAATGTGTCTCCGTTAAGTTCCCATTTTGTAAGTAGATGTTAGACAATGAAATTGTCTACCAACTACACGTTCTTAGGACATATACGGGCTAAAATTGTGTGAACGACAAACACAATTTCATCATAAGACAAATATTTCTTTTATTTCCTATTGCTTTCCTAGTATAAATCCGTTCACTTCTTCTTTTCTAGTCATCAAGTGAGCTCCTTTCAAGATTAGCTCAAAAGATATGCCAAATTTGCATAAAATTGTGGGGAAAAAAAAGGTAAAAAAAAAGATGTTTTATAATTAAATTAATACATATGTGAAGAAATTTTAGTACATCGCTGAATAAATTACTGCTATTAAAGCAGAGATCGATATACACGACTGAATGAATTACGTGTTAAGCTGTCCGGGAAAATTTCCATGTTATGATGCTTGTTTTGTTTGTTTGGCCTTATGTTAGTATGTTAAAAAGAGTACTTATGTTAACATCTCTCTTCTTAAGTAGCTAGAAAATCCTTTATATACTTATATATAAGATATTTTTTCAAGGAGCTGACTGGAAACATTTAAAAGCAGTTAACAAGAGTAAAATACGTAAAAGATAATTGGACCTCGATATAAAAACATGCATCATTTCAACCCAAAGTGTTCTTCAAGTCATCAAAGTGTAGTTCCTCTTAAGATTAGCTCAAAATATATGTGAAATTTGTTGGTAGTTGGGGTCCAAAATATATGTGAAATTAGCTTAATTGGTTTCAAACGAGAAGTAACTTGTAAAATTATTGGTCTCGCCCAGTAGAAAATATTTGGGAATATAGAGCATCGTTTAGTATGGACCTATGTAAAATTAAACATGTTTTAGAGTAAAGAAACAAAGATGAAAAATGGAGAAAAAGTCGAGAGTTAATATGAATTTTCAACCATTCTACATCCTTGTTAATTTTTGTTAACTAGCTAGAGAGTGAATTGGCTGAAAATGTTATACTATTCTAGATACATTTAACTCACTTTGACTAGATTATATTAGTAACAAGCAATTTCTTTCTTTAACCGATGTGGGATTACGTTTTCGGGTCATGAACATAGGAGTTTATCCATGTTTTCATACTTGTTTCAGCCCTAGGTTGTTTAGAAAACTTATTATGCCGATCGGTAAGCATGTTTTGAATGCTCAAATGTACAAATTTAGGTTTGCAAGTAGCTAGGCAAAGTTTATGACAAACACGCTTACGTCAAAATCCAAAAATAAGCAGCTTGGCAATCCTTTGAGATGACACTATGGTATAGTCATAAAGTGTAAAATGTTTTACTTTATAAATCGTTTCGATATGTGTATGAATTATGGGATGACACCCATTTTGATTCTTGTGTTAGACTATTTGTTACTTAACTGAGATCTAACCATCTTTGATAAATACATAATATAGAAAGTGATGTTTTCATTTATGAAAAGTTTCACAAACATAAACCATGTAGCATGAGATTACAACAATGGTTAATTTACTTCACTCTTTCTCAGTTTTTAGTCATTCTTAAATAACTTCTAATATATTTTTCCCTCTTAAGCTATTTGAAGTAAAAGATTAGAAAGGTCTCCACAAGAACACGTTTTATATAGTAAATAAATAAAAGTAGACACAAAAAAAGAGTTAAGAGCTAATATGCATTTTCAGATGCGTACCTACCATTCAAGTTTTTAACTTGAAGGAATGGTATACATCGGAGAACATAATATTATTCTAGACATGCATAACCAGTTTACTTACACTAGAGTATATTAGTAACCAACAACATATTTCTTCAACCTATGTGGGATAACAATGTTAGGAGATATTTCTATAAAAAATTGGTAAATTGTTATATGAAAGACTTTTATGTACATAGAAAGAAAGAGATATGTCACTTGAACACCCGATTGAAGTTTAAAAGCGACTAGGTTATGTGTTTGGAGCACGAATTATGAGGGAACATTTTGGATTAACGGGAAATAATACGTTGCAATTAGCTCTTAATATGAAAGAACGAAAATGTTTATGCGTTGTATTAAAAGTTTATGTGATTTTTATAAGATAAGCGTTTACTTATCGTTTTTGTAGATCAATATTTTGTTGAATGCATTACGTTATTGGGTCAAGGATGTTAAAGTATTTTATGTATTTCCATACTTGTTTTGTTTGTTTCAACATCTTTTTATAAAGCAGATAGGCAATCATTTCTATACGAGTTTTATTCATATGGAGTTGGTTTAAAATATTTATAAGCATATATAACAACGACATAAGATATAACCGGGCCTTTGTCTAGTAGCTATTTTTTATTCGTTCGCCAAAGCTTGAGCCTTTTTTTTTTAGATATTTGCATAGATTGCATATAAAGCATGAGCCTTGGTCTTTTAAAATCCTAGCCAAATTGCATAAATTTGTTGTCCCAAGACTTTTATCCTTCTCGTGACGCGTAGCTCAGTTTGCTCCCAAATGAGAAATAAGATTTGCAAAATTCTTGGTCTTTTAGATATACTCATAATAAACGTTCTTCAACGCGCATGTGGTTGTGAACAAAACTTCAGAATATAGAGAATCATTTTGTATAGAGTATGGACCTATGGGTTTCGAAATCTTTGAATATTAAAAGTCAAAAAGTCTAAACATGATGATTGAAATATAGTTGTTGATTGCCACTATTTTTGTTGTGTATGTTTAAGACCACGTTAGAACAAAAATATATATGGCACTGGATGAATATAAGATATGCTGAAGGATATCCTCACTTTGAACATTCAACTATTAAAATATGTTCATGTCATAAAAGGTTTTGATAAGTGTATAAATTATCTAATAAGATTTATGTTGGTTAGTGACTATTGAGTTAGATCGAACGTGAAGCAAATCTACATTTTTGTTGTTTATTTTATTTGCTTTCAAAATTCGTTTTCCTTTCTAATCTGTGCGAAATCAAAAATTAACATGGTCTCCATTGAAACATATTTTTCAAGTACAAAAAGTAAATAAAAAGCTAAGAGTTTATAAGAATTTTTATTTATTTAAACATACTCTCACATTTTTTTCACTCGTGTTCTAAATTTTGAAGACATAATACTAGTCTCAACACATTCAACATAGATGAACTTATGGTATATAAGTAATAAACAACTTCCATCTTCAACGTGAGATAGAGTTTCAAGATAAAAGGTTGAAAATATATGAACTTAAAGAAATACATTTTGTAATCAACTTACTTTTCATATTTGTAGCGACACAAGATATTGTGGTAGCATTACAAGTAACCATTTTAGTTTAAGCGAGCTCTAACGTCTCTATAGAGGTAAAATAGAAAGTGATTTATTATTTATGAAAAGTCTCAAAAGAGTAATCATGTAAGACATTGCTTAAATGGGGTTAGTTTACTTCACTTCCATTTGCTAATTTTCCCATATACGTGCATATAAAGTGATGTATTCCAGTTTAAAAGATGTTTTCAAATATGATTTAATTTCATTTCATTTGCTATTTATAACGATCAAAAAAAATTTGAACAATTTAGTTGTTTCTCATACTCTTTCTTAATTGACTTCTTAAAAAAAAAACTTTTTCCTCTTATACTATACGATACTAAAGATTAAAATGTCTTCACCAAAATATGTTTAACAGTAAAAAACAATGTATTTAGAAGAAGAAGAAAAAAAAAGTCAAGAGTTCATATAAGTTTTCCTGCAAATGACTTCAAGTCATTAAATCTTTAAAGACCCAAAGTGATTTACTTGAAAACATGATACTTTTCTAAACACATGAAACTCAAATATACTACGATATATAAGTAACGATAAAGTTTTTTCTACAACCTATGTGGGATATAACGACAAGATAAAAAAAAAAGTAAAAAAAAAAAAGAAAAAAGAAAAAGGTGTGCATAGAAAAATGGTAATATGTACATGGAAAGAAAAAATTAATGCTAAGAGTGGGCGAAAGAAAATATGTCACCTGGAATTCCATATTGAAGTTTAGAAACAACTAGTTTATGTGTTTGGCGCAAGAATCAAGAACTTAAAGTATCTATTTACTATGAAACTTCATTTGGCCTAAGGTGCCCAATTTATATTACAATTATTTCTTTATGTTATAATCCTCATCAACTATGTTCATTTAGCTCATATATCCTTTCCAATTAACATGCATTTAGATTATTTTGCGACATTTCAAACGCGTCCTGTTTAAGAGCCCTCAATAAGTTATTAGACGTTATTTCTAGTCTTCACAGTTAAAGCCTCGAGAATCGGCAAGAGTTTTTTCATCATTTTTGTAATCCGCGCAGTGAAAGCCTCAGAAAGATTCTAGAAGTGTAGTTTCTGTTTATATCTAGTCTTATTTTTGTACTCTTTAGTTTCTAGCGCATTGCTAGCAGCTTTTTAGTATATTATTTTTTGTGTCGTTAAAAAAATAGTTATTAGACATTCCATTAATTTTGTCTATCTATTTTCTTCAATTCTACTTTCTAACTATGTGGGTGTTTGTTTCGGCTTTATATAGCTGGCTTATAGCTTATTTGGTTTAGGGTTATGTTTCATAAGCTCATCTTTTGTGGCTTGTTTTGACAATTTATGGCTTATGTATCATATCATAAGCACTGTATAAGCCGGAAAGTGTTAAAAATGATCCACAAAAAGTGAGCTTTTGAAACATAAACCCAAAAACAAATAAGCCAGAACCGGCTGTATAAGCCGAAACAAACACCCCCACGTGTTCTTAGGGCATATAATATTAGTGGCTTAAATTGCATGAATAACAAAGTTTTTCTTTTGTTTTCAGTGCCTCCTTAGTTTAAATCCGTTCATTACTTCTTTTCTAATCTTCAAGTGTGCCTCCTCTTAAGATTAGATCGAAAGATATGCCAAATTTGTAGATTGTTTTGGTCCAAGACTTTAGTTCTTTTAGTGATGTGTAGCTCAGTTGGTTCTAAACGAGGAATAAGACTTGCAAAACAATCGTCGGTTTTTTAAACGTTCTAGCTCATAATGAATGTAGTTTAAACTCGCGTGTGGATGTGAAAAAGAGTTGAGAATATGGATATCGTTTAGACATCCTTGAATAATGTACGCCAATAAGTATTTAGACATGATGATTGAAATACGAGTTGTTGATTATCACTATCGTTGTGGTATTTGGGTAAGATTACATAAGAACGACCATATATATGGCTGTAGTTGAAGATAATATATTCCAAAGGATGAGTCGTTATAAACTTACAACTATGATTAAAATATGTTCATTTCTAGATGGGTTTTTTTATGTGTGTATCATCGAATGAGACATATGTTGCTTGTTGAGTTACATTGTACGTGGATTTATTAGCTCACTTTCTAAGTTTGAGCTTAATTGTAAATTTTATTGGTAAATCAAACTATAATGTTATTTTAGACTTAAGTATAACAATGTAAAAAAAAAGTAAAGTAACTCCTGATACCGTCTTCCACGGGTTATGGGTCCCAATACCGTCTTCCACGGTGTATGGGGGAGGTTGAGATGTAGACAACCATACTCCTACCTAAGATAGAGACGCTGCTTCCGGTTCTACCTAAGGTAGAAAAGGACCTCCGACCTTTTTGTAGGGAGTGAGGATCGAACCCTTGACCTCTAGGTTAAGAGGCAGGGGGTTTCCAACTGATCTAACCCTACTTGTTTTATAACAATGTAAAAAACGTATGACATTATTTGCGTAATTTGTTTTTCCTTTCTAATTTGACGTAATTATTTGTCAATCAGATTGCTTAATTTATCACATTAAAAAAATGAGCGACCTCTGATAAAAAAGAGTAAAGAACGATAACTAAGAAAAGTGAAAAAGATCAAGAATTCGTATTAATTACCAGGGATATCATCTTTTGCATGCTATGTATGGTTAGCTTGCTAACCTCCTAAGCATGAAACAAATAATATACCTGAAAATGTAATACTAATCTGGTCACAAGAAACTCACGTACACTGTGGTATATTAGTAAACAACAACTTCTTTCTTTAACCTATGTTGGATAAAATGTTTGGATAAAAGAATTTTGTGTCTGAACAGAATTTTATATTGGAAAAGAATGTGTCTTGGATTGCTGATAAAATAACGAATGACGGGTTGATGGGTTACATATTACACATAGTCTAAGTATATAAGTCGCAATGTGAAAACCATTAGCAAGGTCATCTTATAAATTAGTGGAGGGGTCATCTTATAAGTTAGATCGGATGTCTATATAGTTTGCATGTCGCATTTTAATAAGATATATTTTTACTTATCTATAAGAAAGACCAAAACAGGTTTTGAAGTACCAAATTAATAGAAAAAAGCTAAGAGGTCATATATGATTCCTGATACTTACAGAATTTGTTAGATTTTTGCAACCTAGCAAATTGTGAAATACCTGAAAACATAATACCATTCGATCTCAACAAATTTAACATACATACACTTATGGCATATAAGTAACCAACAACTTCTATCTTAAGCCTATGCGGGATAGAGTTTTAGGATAAAATTTTACAAAATGTCTTCATATATAAATAGTAATTTAAGAGTTGGTAACATTTGGTGAAAGAAAGATTTGTTTCATGGAACATTAAACTGAAGTTTAGAAGCAACTAATTTTATGTACATGAAAAGAAAGAATGATTAAACCGAAGTTTAGAAGCAACTAATTTCATATATTGTATTAAAAGAACCTGTGATTTTTCCTAAGCATTTACTTATTTGAAATCAACATAAGTTTTGGGTCATAACTTATTTTTGCACTCATGATTCGGAGTTCGTACAAGACATACCTACATAGCAAAACTTACAACCAAAGAACATGAGATGTTCACTACTTAAATTCCTTCCGATTCTTGAATTTCTTCTGGATCTGCATTCGTTGTCCTAGATTAAATTAACAACATTTCTATTTGTAACTTTTGTCTCTACGGCCTCTAAACTTGCCACCTTTAAAAACAAAGATAAAACCGATAAAAAAAAAACCTTTTAAACCATTAAGCCATCAGTATTGCGAAAACATATACGATACACTACACTTTAACGAATGACCGACTTTGCGTTCACAATGCAGAAATGCAGACTATAGCAATCGGGCCAAGATGATTAATATCGCTACGGAGTGTTTGGACATGCGTTTTGAAAGGATCTTTTCAAATTCCTTATATAAATAGGTTTGCGGCACCTAACTGGAAACTTATCTACAGACTGTTCAATCCTTAAACGAGTTGATAATGACTCACTTTATTGGAACATCTAAACTTTATAATCATGACGGTAGGCAAAAATAATCACATAATTAATTTTATAGCAAGTTGGGTAAGGAATGAAAACGAGTTCGCTTTGAATGGGTCAGTTTTGGTACGGGTTAAAGCAGGCCAGTTTTGGTATGGGTCAATCCAGTATTCATATTCTTGGTGCCAATTCACTTACAGCACACGCTTTGTTAAGTATGGACAACAACTATTGGCTACTCTAATGGACTTTGACCGAAACAACCCAACACATGTAAAACTAACCCAAACTAGAATTTCACATGGATAAGTAATACGGTAATTTTATTTGTTTAAGCATTTGCTCCACTGCAGCAAGGGTCTTATGGCCTTATTTTCTCGACCCAACAGCCAATAACTAGGTAAACTACATGCTAGGCCAAAATAGATAATTTAGTTGTGTGGAAAGGACGTTTACATATACGTACTCTCTCAGAGGGCATTACTGATATGAAAGATGGTGGACCGTAGATATTACAATGAAGAATTACTGTGCACATGCATAACAAATGAACGAAACATTAATATAACCCGTTCTTGTATCTATGGAAAGCCCACCTGCTGATTCAGGTTAAATGCAATTTGAGGAGCATTTCATACTTGGACCCGCTTCGTTACAATATTAGCATCCTGAAATTGAGTTTTTTGTATAACAAGTAAGACATTTTCAATATCGATGTCGAAAATGGTCAAACGGGTAAAAGATATAGAATATTATTTTTATTCAGTAACACATATGTAGTTTTTGGAATGTATACTACCTGCCCAATTACATCTTATACTTCAAACTTCCACATTTCAGAGTCTTGGTCATCGCTCTCATGTATAGTTTTATACAAGAGTCATTGTAAGTGAAAAGGTAATTATTTCATCGGTTTTGATTATACTCTTATTACTGTGTTGATGATGTGTTTAGATATCAGTCAAATTCATAAGATGAACAAAAATAAATAGATAGGAGTGACTAAATGTACAAACAGTTGATTAAACTAGAGTTTTCCACTCATCAAGTGTTAGAACGATTGAGTTAACAAAAGCCAAGTGTGAAATCGTAGAGGGAGGTGAATACGTTTTCGTTTAAAAATCTTTAAACTTGTTGTATCAAATATAGTATAAACCATTGAGTCAAGTTACGCCATTATTAGTCCGGTTTATATTTCTTTTCTAAAACATCCACATGAAAAATTTCCGATCAAGCTTGTTGTAATATGAGAAATGCTAATAATAGTTTTATGACTAATATAAAGCATATGGCATAATAAGTTGTCACACAAGCATAAACTTCAAATCACAACACAAACAATAATATAGTGCAAGTGTAAAAGTAAAGAAAGTGCAAACCGAACACGAGGATTTATAGTGGTTCGGTCACGGATCTCCTCTCCGCTCTACTCCACTCCCCGAGTACCCAACTCGAGAGTTACTTCACTAGATCAACAAGCTCCCTTCTTTGTGGAGAAAACCTTACAATCGTCGCTTACACTTTTTCCTGTACAAAGCTACATACCGAGTTCTTTTACAAGGTACAACCACTCCTATCGTCGCCTATACAATATTTCCGACACTAAGCTAGATGTCGAGTTCTTTTCCAAGGGTACAACCAATCCCGCTAGTTCTTTTACAAGGGTACAACAACTCCCGCCATGTTTTGTGGCCCAACATAGAAACCTTGTATTTTATGACACAAACACATAAACCATCTAACATATACTAATGAGTACAACGATGATCCAAGACATAAATGTCTAATGGATATGAATGACTAATCTAAAAGAACTTTCATTGATAGAAAGCCTTCAATGAATGAAGATCACAAGTTCTCCAATCTTGTTGTGATGGATCTTCATATATGTATGTATGTGGTGGATGATAATGGCAAAATCTCCAAGCTTCTTTGGTGGATCAAGATGTATGATATGCTTACAACAAAGATGAATGTTAGAAGCATTATGATCATGATGATGAGGGTGACTAATTATGTTTTCTACATGGTTTTCTATTGATCTAAGATGTATACAAAGTTTAGAGAGCATATGTGTTTTTCTATTTTCATGTTTCATCAAGTTATTACAAAAACTATGAGCTACTATTTATAGGAAACAAGTAAAGAGGTTTTTTCAAACCATGTCCCAAAACTATGTTCTCAATATCTTACTATATTTATCTCTAGTCACATCAAGATCTTCAAATGTCAACTACAACATTCTCTTACACAATCTATGACATTTCTTACAAGATCATTTGGAAAGATATACATTTTAAAAGACACTATTCATGAGGAAATAAAAGAGTGTTTTCCATATTATGAAAAAATACATTTAGACAAATGTATATACTAACTTAAAAAGGTAAATTACTTTTATATGAAAAATATATTAGCTATCTATATAATATTTAGCAAGTTACTAAAAATGTTTTATTTACTTATGTTGTTATAAGACACATTTTTTTATATTGGAAACTTACTAATATTATCTAGACACCTAATGTATATACTAACTTAAAAAGGTAAGTTGATTTTATTTTTTGTAATAATTTTTTTAACTGGTTTGTTTTGTGAAAGTAGATGCACTAAATATGCACACTTTTAAACTTCATTTTTTTAGTTGTTGCGAAACCATGTAACTTGCTGACTTCTTAGAGTTTCCACGCATCCATTCAAGAATCTTTGCTAATCACATTTACCACTCTTTCCACTCCTAATAAAAAAAAATCAGCCCTACCAATTATTTGGGTGTTTTAATATGTCGGAATGTTTTTTGGGCTCCTTTTTTTTCGGTGTGACACGAGTTTAACAATATTTCTTGTAAGGACTACTACATGGTTTTGTCATTTGATATGAGCTAAGATAAGATATACATGGTTTTGTCATTTGGTTTTTAAACTAAGATAGGTGTTTTTAGAGCACATTGGTTATGAAACAACACGTGAAATAAAGCTCATTGAAGGTGATCGGATAAGCTTAATAAGAGGTTTTATGTTTTGCGGGGAGAAATCAGCTAATAAGCACTTTTTATATAAAGACCATTAAATTTTATCCTAATATAAAAAACACTTTTTATACTTGAAATAATTTTTTCTGTCAAAAATCTTTATGATTAAATTAAAAATATATATAAATGGTAAATTCAAGAACAAAATTCAGCTTTCAGTTTTGATTCATGAATTACATCATTTTGGAGTGTTTTTGTAAAACTCTTCTCATTGAAAAATAAATTGGACCAATAGGAGAGCTCGATTTTGACACATAAGCGAAATCAAGCAATATGATTGGTTAATAAAAGGTAAAAATTGAATTGATTTTGGTCAAACTTTAATAAATTTGGTGGAGAATTTAATTAAGGAAAAAAATACATAAAAATATAGGTGTCAAATTTATAAAAAAAACAAAAACTTACAAAAAAAGAAGTAATTAATAAAACTTTAGTGGTTGAATCTTAAATATATTATATAGAGTTAAGTGTAAAATTATAAGTCTCCATGTTTTTAAATAACTTTAGATAGTAAACAAATAATACCGTACACTTTATACCCCTATACTTTATAATATGAACTTTGTTTACAATTACATAAGTATTAGTATTAGTTTGAGGCTTTATCAATTAAAATCCAAAATTTTGTTAATATACGAATTAGTTTTAATATACTTTAAATATTTTTAAAATAAATATTAGTTTAAACTTTTTTTTTTACTATATACATCAAATAAGGACTCATATTATCTTATTTAAAAGTTTAATCTATGCGTACACGGGTTTGAATATTAAATACGGCTAAATTAATTTTGAAATCTTTCCATAACAAGCAAGAAAAAAGTCTGAATTTTAAGTCTTTCTAATTATAGAATAGTTTCAAATGCATTATATAGTAGTATAGATATAGATGATACTTGCTTTGGCCTTAAGTTATTTCGAAAACTTATTCTACCGATCACTAAGCATTAATCAAGTAACAATTTTACTTCACTTCCATTTGCTATTCGTTGCAATAAAAATACTCCAAAACTATATATCAAGTAACAATTTAACATGCATTAATCAATCTCCGATAAAACAAAGAAAGAATAAAGCAAGATATAAAAAATATTAAAAATTTAAGAATTCATATTAATTCTCAGTAGATGAACTTTCCCAAGCTACGTATGATTGGCTTGCAAACTTTTTAAGCATGAGAAGTTTCGTGTAGCTAAGAACATAATAATAGTGTAATAACAAATGACTCACGTACACTATTGTATATCCATATATATTTAGAGATGCGATCCTTTAAAAAGTAAAAAAAATTAAAAAGGCTAAAAAGCCACTCACAATATGACAAGTGTCCACCATCCACTCTCTTCTTTTTTTCTTTTTAAATTCGGTTAGAGAGCATTTTATTCCTTTTAACCCATATTTTTTTTAAATTTAATTCGCCTTAATTTGGTATGCATTATGATATATGAATCGTAACTTTTTTTTTCAACTTTTAAGTGGGTGTTGATTTTCTTGAAATTTTAGACATTTTCGGCTCTAATTTTGTCTAGTTTAAAGGTCGAATTTTGCAAAACTTAAAATACGAAAGTTGTAGCCTTTTGGCCATCTTTTACCCAGAAATTTGAATCACTCAAATCCAATATGATGTGAGTGAGATATCGCACGTTAAAGATGGATAATAACTGATGAACGCTATCAAAAATAACTGATGAACGTTATAAAAAAATAACTGATGAACGTTATAAAAAATAACTGATAACAATATCAAAAATAACTGATAAACGTTATTTTTTTTGAAAATTGATGAAAATTATAAAAAATAACTGATGAACATTATAAAAAATAGTTGATGAACGTTATCAAAAATAACTGATGAACGTTATTTTTTTTGAAAACTTCTAAACATTATAAAAAATACCTGATGAACATTATCAAAAATAACTGATGAACAATGTCAAAAATAACTGATGAACTTATAATAAATAACTGATGAACGTTATTAAAAATAACTAATGAACAATATTAACAATAACTGATGAACGTTATTTTTCGATAACTGCTGAACCTTATAAAAAATAACTGATGAACGTTATTTGAACGTTATAAAAAATAACTGATGAACAATGTCAAAAATAATTGATGAACTTATAAAAAATAACTGATGAACGTTATTAAAAATAACTAATGAACAATATTAAAAATAACTGATGAACGTTATTTTTTCGATAACTACTGAACATTATAAAAAATAACTGATGAACACTATAAAAAATAACTGCTGAACAATGTCAAAAATAACTGATGAACTAATTAACATTGTTTTTTTTATTAGAAAATTGATAAACTGATGAACAATACTAACTTGAACTGATGAACATTATCAAAAATAACTGATGAACAACGTAATATAACTGATTAATATTGTAATGTAACTGATTAACAATATCAAGAAAAACTAATGAACATTGTGGTATTGTATATATAAAAAAGAACTGATGAACAAAATGAATACTTTTGATATGGATGCTTAATATGAGGGATTAAAACCAAAAAACTCCACAATACCCCAAGGTCCAATTAACAAAACTAAAAGCAAAATCACTCACAACATGATAACCAACTCCGTACATCCCATAAATACAATCGTCTGATCTTCTCAATCAATTTTCAATATCTGAGAAAAAAAAAAAACACATCATATCAGATCCGATCATAATAAATCTGCTTCAGATCTAAATCATAATCATGTCTTCAACTTTTTCCGGCGATGAAACGGCATCGTTCTTCGGCTTCCTTGTTGCCGCTGCTGCTCTTGTCTTCTCCTGTATGTTTTTCGATCATTTTCACTGATCTGTAATCTAGATCTACTATTAATAATTGTTTTTTAATTTTTTAACTATTAGATATTGATTAATTAGAGACACGTGATCTGTGATTTGATTTGTTATTTATGAAAAACTGATTTATCGATTGTTCTTTCGGCGATTTTGTAGGTTTTAACTGTTGATGTTATGTAATTGTTGTGGGGTATTGGGGATGATGATGACAGATCGGAAAAAAGTTGTGTAGCGGTTGTGATTTTGACGGCGATGGTGACAGTGATGGTGACGGTGCAATGGTGGTGGTTGTGGATTTGAGATGGAGGATTCAGTGAGGAATAAAGAGAGGAAAGAAGATGGAAGATAAAGAAGTATAATGACCGATATGCCCCTATATGTATATGTACATCTTTATTTGATCAAATCTTGTATTATGATCCAACGGTCTATATTACTTTTTAGACTTTGTAAAGTTGTTCCACTTTCTAAATGATCCGGCACCTATATATTTATGTCCAAAATAAAACAAAATGTGCTAAATGGGTAAACTTTTAAAAGATTTGGCCACATTTGATCCCTCTCCTTTTTTCGAAATGGGCATATATTGACCATTTGAAAATTAAATGGGTACAAATGAGCACATATTTTCTCTCAATTGGATAACGTTGCAATTGTTTTTAAAGAAAAATTTGTAGATATAATATATTTAATTTTTTAAATATAAATAAAATGTTAAGTTTGAGAAATTTATTTCGTCGTTTTGGATATTTTTTAAAACGATTCGTATAACATGCTTCCGTTTGGGTCATGCCCGTTTAGCCCGCGCTTGTTTAGCCCATAGACCGTTTGACCCGTGGCTCGTGCCCGTCCAGCTCGCCCGTTCTGCCACCTATATATTTACCAACAACTTTAATCTTTCAAACTACGTGGGATAGAGTGTTAAGATAAAAAGTTGGCAATATCATTTGTATTTAAAGACCAAGCATTTACTTATCTGACATCGTTTATGTAGAAATCAATATTTTATATTTTTGGTTCATAATCGTTGGAATATCTATGTATTATGATACTTGCTATGGCCCTAGGTTATTTAGAATACGTATTATGCCGATCACTAAGCATTTTTTGAATGCTCAATTTGTGAATTATGAACGTACATATTCACGCTTGCAAGTAGCTAGGCAAGGGTCATGAATGTTTCCGTTAGTTCTAGTTCTATAATCTTGGGTAGTTTCTATGTTATACACGTCTATTTTTCGCCGTGCCACCACTCGGTTTGATTGTGTGGTCATAACTCTTTGGTTGGAGGTTTTGATGGGTTTTGTTTCAGTTGTCAAGGGTCATACCCTTTGTTTCGTCAATTTCCATGTTTTCTACCAAGGGTGATTGTCCTCAATTGGTTATGCGCCTGAGTTTTAGGTGACATAGTATCTCCTTTAGTTGTTTGAATTGTCATAATTGTAATTTCGTATTATCAGTCGTGAGGGTCAAGATTGTTGTTAAGGTTGTTTTCATTGTTTCAGGTCGTAAGGGTCAATATTGTTGTTTAGAGTTGTTGTAAGTCCACCTAAGCCCCTAACATCTTGCTAGTTTTTAAATGTGCAATATAATTGCCTTAAAAAAATGGTTGCTTAATTTCATCACATCAGCAACACTCAGCGATCTTCAATAAAAAAAGAACAAAGAACGATAACCAAGAAAAGTAAAAAGATTATAATTTATATTAACTATCGGCTTTACAGATTAATTCGTGCTATGTATTACTCAAAGGTAGAGCTGAAAAACATAACACTAGTCTAATCACAAGTGACTTGCGTACACCATGGTATATTAGTAACCAACAACTTGATTCTTCCAACTATGTGGGATAGAATGTCAAGATAAAATGTTGGTAACAGTTTGGATAACATGAAATTATATGTGGTTATAGCTCCAATAATGAAAGAACCTATGATTTTCTCTAAGCGTTTACTTATTTGAAATCGCTTATGTAGAAATTTCTATGTCGTCGAACGAATTACATTTTTAGGTCATACACATTAAAATAATTATGTATTATGATGCTTGCTTCTTCCAACCTATGTGGTACACAATGTTAGGATAGAAGACTAGAAAAAGGTTTCCAAAAAAAATGGTAAATGTGTTTGGAGCATGAAATCACATGTTGTATTAGTTTTTTTCTAAGAAATAGGGGGTTAGTATTATGATCCTTGTTTTGAACTTATGCTGTAGCTGGCAACTTCTTTCTTCAACCCATGCCGGATAAAATGCTAGGATTATAAGGTTAGAAAAGGTGCCCATACAATACAAAAGGTTTTTATTTACATGGAAAGAAAGAAATCATGCAAGAATTGGTGAATGAAAGATAAGTCACTTGGAACTCCAAATTGAAGTTCATAAGCGACTAAGCAAAGTTTTCGACGACAAACAACGCTCATGTGAAAATCTGAAAGTAAGTGATGTGGGCCCAAGTGTTGAGGAACGGGCCATCATGTTTCTGGAGGCCCAAGATCGTGTGACAAAAGGGGCCTCACTAAAATGGGCATAAGTTGGGCTACGGGGCTCCGTTTCAGGCCCGTGACCAGTCGTTTCGAAGCTTGGAGCAAGGAGCACGTCGTGGTAAACTGACCTCGTCGGTTTACGGAACTTTCGAGCTCCGAAACACTTTATTTTATGAGTTATTTGCATTTTAGTGTTTTTTCGGGTTTTTTTGGACTTTTGTTTATGTAATAGCTTTCGGCCCGTTTGTTCTTTAGGGCCCATTTCGACTTTGTTTCTCTATTTAATAAGTGTATTGCCTTTGTGGCTAATCAGTTATATGAAATACCAAAAGTCTATTTTTGGCAGCTTTTGCTAAGAATTGTCCTTTAATCGGCATTCGTGTGAATCAACGATTATTGATAGTATCGTTCCTGGTATTCTTGTGAATCAACAGGTCTGATTATTGTTATCTCGTTTCTAGTCTACATCAGTAAGCAACTATGCAATTAATCCTTTATTGTTGATAACATAAGTCCTATGTTTTTATTGCTCTAATTAATATAAACTGGTATTCAAGTTTAAAAATAAGATTCGGCTAAATGAATTACGAGCTCGATCATGTGTTTGGGTAAAGTATGCCTATATTATGATACTTGTTTTGGCCCAAGCTGAGCAATGGGCTAGGCTAGGGTTGAGACTTATACTATAAGCTTTAAATTTGAAGCTTTATAAAGTTGTTTGACGAATTAATTGTAGCTGAAGCTTATTAATGTAAAATTACATAAAAATACATTAAATTAAATTCAAATATATTTTCAGTTTTTACGTTATAATTCAATATATTTTAAAGGGTATTTAAGGAATTTAACTAGCTATAAAGTCCTTTCTATGGGCTTGGGCTTATGAAGGCTTAAATCTTATTTTATAAGTTGTAAGCCTCCATAAGCCTGTGTGACAACTGAGACTTATTTTATAAGTCGGTTTACTTTAAAAGCTCAAGCACCAATAAGCCTCCATAATCCATGTGCCAAACATAGCCAAAATATGTGTTTTTTTTTCTAACTTACACAGTTGAAAATTAAAGTGATCTCCACCAAAACATGTTTTAGAGTACCAATAATAAAAGGAAAAGAGTTCATATGAGTTTTCCGATAATAAACAACCAGCGGGATTTTTTTCAACCTCACAGGTGGTGTATTATCAGAAGACATAATACTAGTCTTAATACATTTAACACATATACACGTTATGAAAAAAAGTTAGAAAAGATCTAAATAATAGTAAGAAAGAGTTGAAATTAAGATATGCTACCTGGAACACCAAATTGAAGTTTAGAAACAGCTAGTTTATGTTTTTGGAGCACAAATCATAAAGTGGGCAGTTTCGATAACATGAAATTAAATGTTGCTATTAGTCCATATACATTATAGCACCTCCACATCAGGCACCGCCTCCACAGTGGGCGCCACCACTACCTCCGGCGCTACACTCTGGACGGGCGTCACCACAAGTGGTGGCGTATCCTCGGGGACCGTCGCGGGCAGAACAGTCAAATGCCCCGCGGTCGCATCAAGCAGGGGCTGCTCCCCTTCCTTCAGAGGACGCACCCCTATGGTCACCTGCTTTGGCTTATCTAGCTTCACCACCGCGAATAGGTCCATCTCTGCACACACCAAATAAAGCAAGAAAAAACAAAGAAGGATTAGTTGGTAAATGCGCGAAGACAAAAATAAAAAACTTACAAACAAGTACAAGGGATGAACACCCACCCCGGCCATCCTCACTCAGGAAAGTGAGAACCTCATCTGCAGCGCCAAAATAAGCGCGACTCAATCCCACATGTACCAAAAACTCCTCCGGATAGGGGTTAATGGCCAGTCGATTGGCATCTAAAGTCTGCGCGTCAGCAAGCCTGTAGGAACCGGGTGTGGGGCGCCCATCCCTTGGTAAGGACGCCTGAGTATAGAACTCAAAAGGGGAGGGAAAGACTACGTCGTCTACCCAAAAGAAATACTCCCTCCAATTCTTAAGGGCGTCAACCTTTTCCGTATAACATTGAAGCGCCCCCTGGCGCTTCGCAAAGGAAACCCAACCATTTGACCACGTTGAGTGGTAAAAGGAGCGGAACAAGTCCACGGTTGGTTCTATCGCAAGTAAACGGCAGTTTACCTCAAAATTCGACACCTTCGCCGCACCTATACAGTGCAGCTGAGAGATGTGAAGGCGATAGTGATTGAGCAAATCGCTCAGAAACACAGATGTAGGTACGCGGTAATTCGCGTACTCAAAAAATTTCGTGTATAGACCTATCTTCCCTTCGGGGAAGTCAGCTATACACGCATCGACATCTGGTGCCTCTGGACGTACATCCAAAGGCACAAAATAGTCGGAAGAAAATTGCGTCACGTCCTCAATAGACACCGCGGAGCGAAAATCCTCTAATTGAGCAACCATTTTCATCTTAAAACTAAGTGGGACGCACACAAAGATTACCTACGAAAGTTAAAAGATTTTCTTGCAAAAAACGCTCTCAAAAAGAAGAAGAAGATGAATAGTGGTTGTGTGTGTTTTTACTGTGTGATTGTAAAAAAGGGGGGCGGTGACTCTTATATAGGAGTGGTAAAAACCTTAATGTTCCTCCACGTGGAACCCACTCACAGAAAATGTATGGCTGGGAGACGAACGGGTACATGCACTTTTTCCCGAATTACGAGGGCTACGTGGACACCACCCCCGATTTTCGAGGCATCCATTTTGATACTATTAGGTGCATTGCACCCACAAAAAAGGCGGTAATATTTGTTTCATTTCCCGCCACGCTTACCGCTGACGATATTAAGTCTAGTACCCACGGCTACGCGTCGCGCACACTAGACTGGGGGGACATGATGACGTATAGCCTATATCTGGGCCGCAAGTCCAAATGATAGACATTACTCACACCTAAGCCCATCACGAATGGGCTACCATGACAATGGTATGGGCCGCAGTATTAACGCTTTGGGCTTATGAAGCCCAAAGGCCCAATCTAACCCACCGGGTACACGATAAGGATTATCTATTCAAGGAATAGATATCCTTACCTCGGATAAGCACCACGCGTGCGAAGAGTAAGGAGCAACAACTGAGGACGCACGTGATCTAACTTTGGGAAATTTTGTGTCCCAAAATTATAAAACCCTAACCGCCCTCATGCAAGAAGAAGCTGCAAGAAGAGCAGGTGCGGACCTACAAACCCGACTCAATTTTGGTCAAGAACGCGAACCATCACCACCACATCACCCGCGAGGAAGACGTGCAGAACGTACCACTATCCGTGATAGGTTAGGTGCGGTATCTGACTCACAAAATTCTGGAGACAGCGGTAGGCGCACCAATGTCCATTCCAGACTTGGCAGTCGGGGAATACATGATCGATTAGGGCCTCAACATTCGCCAAGCCAAGGATCTTCCAAACCTGGAAGTAGGCGGATCCAAGACAGATTGGGGAGAAGGAGATCCCCAAGCAGAGATCCCTCAGGCTCCTCTTCTGAAAGGAGCAGGCGCAAGCGCCGAAAGAGAGACTATCCTTCTTCCAGCGATTCCTCGGACAACGAGGATAAAGAAACAGGACACTGGAAGTCAAAAGGAAGACGTCGCGAGGAAGAGAATGAAGATATGTCTCTCCCATGGCGACGCCAGAAAATTGATGCGTTTACACGGCGCATAAGTGATTACTCAGACCACAAGCGCAGGCGCATGCCTGCTAATGTGAAAACATATGATGGAACAGGTGACCCGGACGACCACCTAAAATTTTTCGAGTCAGCCGCAACTATCGAAAATTGGCCACAGCCTGTGTGGTGTCATATGTTTAATTCCACATTGGTAGGAAACGCGCGCACATGGTTTAGCAAACTCCCACGTAGGAGTATAGGTGGTTTTGAGGAATTACGGAAAGCATTCCGCCTCAACTTCACCCAGCGAAAGAAGTGCGCTAAAAATCCCGTGGAATTGGCAAGGGTGAAGCAACGTCAAGGGGAATCAACCAGCGCTTTTATGGAACGTTTCAAAGATGAGTGCATACAGGTCAAAGCATGTCCTGAAATCCTAAAAATTTCAGGGTTCATGAATGGAATTAATAACCCAGAACTCATCCGGAAGCTTAATGACAAAGTTCCACAATCTTTTGATGAGCTAACAAAGCGCACCAGATCCTTTATACAAGGAGAAGAAGCTGCTGCGGATAGTAAGAAAGGATATTCAAATTATAGGCAACAAGAACAGCCGCGAAAACAATCCAATGACCAAAACAACAACCGCAGCAGGAATTACCGCAGTGGAAGAGACAACGACAAATATACCCCTCTCACCAAAACTCCAAGGGAGATATTTGTAACAGAAGGTGCGAACTTCCCAAAACCACCACCAATGCACACGGCAGAGGAAAAGCGCCTAGGTAGTGGATACTGCGAGTACCACGGCCAAAAAGGCCATACAACCAACGAGTGCGTCCAACTAAAACAACTAATCGAAAAATTAGTTAGAGAAGGAAGGATGGACCACCTCGTAAAAAACATCAAGGAAAGAAAAGACAGACAGAGAAATGGGGGCAAGAAAGAACCCCCAAAGGAAAAAGCTGATACTATATACATGATACAATCATGGCAACGCAAGATAAAGCAAAAAATCAGCCAAAAATTCTCTCCAGAAAAAGAGATATCCTTCCCTACCATAGCTGCGGACAACGCAGTCGTGGAGCCTCTAACCATTGAAATACATACAGGGGGACACGACATCCACCGCATGTATATTGATGGAGGAGCATCCGCGGACATCCTGTATGATCACTGTTTCAAAAGACTGCGACCTGAACTCCAAAGTCAATTGATACCAGCTACGACATCATTAACAGGATTTACAAGAGAAAAAATCTGGCCCATGGGGCAGCTACGCTTGTTGGTGGTCGTGGGAGATGAACAACACTCAACCGCAGCATGGATAAACTTTATGGTAATAAAATCTCCCTCACCATACAATGGTATCATAGGAAGACCAGGAATATCATCCATGCGCGCAGTACCATCCACAGCGCACGGAATGCTTAAATTCCCCGTGGAAGGAGGGATTGTCACCCTCTATAACACCACAGTACCACCAAGAGAATACATCGCAGCCACAACTGAAGCAGAGATCACTCCAGAACAGCGCACGGAAAAGATGCCAAATTTAAAAGTCGCCATTCATCCAGATTATCCGGAACAACAAGTCTCGATTGGAGGATCTTTATCTAACAAAGGTAAAGCAGCTGTATGCGCACTATTGCAGAAGAACCTAGACATCTTCGCATGGGAATCAAAGCATATGACTGGAGCACCACGATCTATCACAGAACATAAGCTACAAATCCGACAAGGATACCCTCCAATACGACAAAAGAAGCGCGGCCAGGCCCCAGATCGTGCAAAGGCTATTCTAGAAGAAGTACACAAGCTAGTGGACGCAGGCATCATGCGAGAAGTATACTACCACGACTGGCTCTCTAACCCAGTTATGGTGAAAAAGAGCGACGGTAGTTGGAGAATGTGCGTGGACTTCACAGACCTCAACAAAGCATGTCCACAAGACTGCTATCCACTGCCAGAGATAGACTGGAAGGTCGAATCCTTGTGCGGGTACCCCTTCAAATGCTTCCTAGATGCATATAAAGGGTACCATCAGATCCAGATTGCAGTGGAAGATGAAGAAAAGACAGCTTTCCATACCAGTCAAGGAGTATACTGCTACACAAAAATGCCTTTTGGCCTAAAGAATGCAGGCGCGACGTACCAACGACTGGTGGATACAGCCTTCGAAAAACAAGTAGGCCGCAACTTGGAAGTCTACGTTGACGACCTTGTCATTAAAAGCCATACAGAGGACGAGTTAGTGCGCGACAAAGAGGAAACATTCCGAACGTTAGGGCGGATAAACATGAAGTTGAATCCCAAGAAGTGCACCTTTAGCGCAAGAGAAGGCATGTTCCTCGGGTATTTGATAGAACCTGATGGAATCAAACCATGCCCAGAAAAGACAAAGGCTGTTATTGACCTCCCCTCCCCACGCACACTCAAAGAAGTCCAATCACTGAATGGAAAGTTAGCAGGGCTGAATCGCTTCTTATCCAAGTCAGCAGACAAGTCCCTTCCCCTTTTTAAAACACTCACGAAGTGCACAAAGAAGGGAGACTTTCGCTGGACTAATGAAGCAGAAGAAGCTTTCCAACAACTTAAAAACCATCTGGCATCCCTTCCAAAACTCGTCGCACCGCGACCAGGGGAAGAATTAATTATGTACTTATCGGCGACCTATGGAGCAGTTAGCGCAGTACTATTGACAGATAGAGACTCCGTCCAAACACCCATATATTTTGTAAGCAAAGCCCTAAAGAAAACAGAGGTTAACTACAGCGCAATGGAAAAGCTAGTTTTGGCTCTAGTGTTCACAGCAAAAAGGCTTCGTAGATACTTTCAAGCGCATCCAATAGTGGTCATCACTGATCAGCCAATTAAACAAGTTATCTCTAAGCCTGACGCATCAGGACGCTTACAAAAATGGAGTGTACTACTAAGTGAGTATAATATCTCATACAGGCCGCGCACTGCAATCAAAGGACAAGTCTTAGCCGATTTTATCGTGGAGAAGCCAGATAGCGACAGCCCGACATCTGCAGCCAAAGCAGATCTACAAGAACCCTGGATCCTATTCACAGATGGGTCTTCATGTGTAGATGGATCAGGCGCAGGCCTTATCCTTACAAATCCAGAAGGTATGGAATTCACCTATGCACTACGATTTGAATTCACAACCACAAACAATGAGGCAGAATATGAAGCCCTATTAGTCGGACTACGCATTGCAATCCAAATGGGTGTACGCAACCTAGAAGCAAACGTAGATTCGCGCCTAGTTGCTAACCACGTGTTAGGTGAATACGAAGCCAAGGATGAACACATGGTCCAATATCTGGAAAAGACAAAATCCTTGATCAAGAACTTCGACAGGTTCACAATCAAACAAGTACCTAGAGGCGACAACAGGAAAGCGGACGCACTCAGCAAAATCGCATCCACAAGCTTCGCACACCTCTCAAAACAGGTATTAGTGGAAACCCTTAAAAACAAGTCAATCTTGGATATGGAGATATCAACGGTGATAGAGGAACAAGATCCTACGTGGATGACACCTATCATCGAATTTATTAGCAAGGGAATCCTACCCCAAGATCATAAAGACGCTCGACGAATACGGCGCATAGCGCAACGATTCGAGTTACGCGATAATGTACTCTATCGACGATCTTTTTTACAGCCATGTCTCAGATGTGTCGGACCCCTCCAAGCAGACTATGTCCTCCGCAAAATTCACGCGGGATCATGTAGTATGCACTCAGGGCCACGATCTGTGGTAGCAAGTGCTCTGAGGTCAGGATACTATTGGCCAACAATGCATCGTGACGCACGCGACCTGATAAGAAAGTGCAGCAATTGCCAAGTACACAGACCAATTCCGCGCCGACCACAACAAGAGTTAACACCAATTACCTCACCATGGCCATTTTACAAATGGGGCATTGACATCGCAGGACCTTTCCCTGTCGCAGCTGGAGGAGTAAAATTCCTCATCGTAGCCATAGACTACTTCACAAAGTGGATTGAAGCAAAGGCGGTGGTAAACATCACGGGAAACCAAGTCAAACGCTTTGTTTGGGACAACATTGTCTGTCGCTTCGACCTACCAGGCGAGATCATATCAGACAACGGAAAACAATTCTGTGATAACCCATTCAAAGATTGGTGCGCACAATTGAACATCACACAACACTTTGCTTCAGTCAAACACCCACAAACCAATGGCCTAGTTGAGTGCGCGAATCGCAGTCTAGGCGAAGGGATAAAAGCGCGCCTTGACAGACATAAAGGAAAGTGGGTAGATGAGCTTTCGCACGTCTTATGGGCGCATCGCACAACCATCAAAACCAGTACTGGCGACACGCCATTTTCCCTAGTCTATGGAACAGAAGCCGTCATACCCGCCAAAATAGGAATGCCAACTATACGCACAGCAGAGGTCAACGTCACGACAAATGACGAGGAACGGCGCATAGATTTAGACATACTGGAAGAAAGACGCGAACGCGCAGCTATACGCGAAGCAAAGGCTAAGGCAAAAATGAAGAAGTATTATGATGCAAAGGTCAAACACACTTCATTCAGACCAGGAGACTTTGTTTACCGCGCCAACGATGCGAGCCACGCAGAAGACACAGGCAAGCTCGGCCCTAAATGGGAAGGACCTTACGAGGTCACAGACGCGCTCGGTAATGGCGCATACAGACTGCGCGACACGGAAGGTCACGACCTTGCGCGCACTTGGAACATTTGCAATCTCAAAAGATGTTACTTTTAGGCTACGGCCCTTACACAAACACCTTTGCACCCTACGTGGTGCCCAATAAGTGTTTATTTTTCTTTTCTTTTCTAGGAATTGTATTTTCTATTTTTTCAAATAACTTGCAAGTATTAATAAAATGTTATGGTTTCTAGCTAACTCCATAGCGCATTTTTTACTTTATTGCATATATGTCAATATTGTTCATCTTATATCTCTGCCTACATGGCGTGCATGCACCACTTAAAGACCCACGAAGGCATAAAGGATAAGTTAACCTACTAATTTACTTGTTGAATAAGAGGGTTGCAAACCCATCAACATTGGATCACGCATCCTTGCTAAGCACCTTACTCTCGAGACGTCGAAGTAAGTTTCACGCGCGCACCCCACGACGGATGCGCAAATACCAAGTACACAGTACGAGCTTAGCAATATAACGAGCCAAGACACTTGGTCAAATAATAAACCTTAGCAAACAATGCAAACATAATTCTTCAAAGTCACGTACTTAATAGACTTAGTTAAAAATTCAAACTTAAGCAAACAATGCATATATATTTGAGTCATGAACTTAAAACCAAAAGTGTATCTCATTCAACAAATATTAATTACAAAAGATACATCACTATACAAAGCCTATATACTATGGCGATGCTCGGAACCCTCCTCTGGAGCGGCGGAACTCCCCGCCTCCTTAAGCTTACTCAAGGTTATAGCATCCTTGAGAGAAACGGTTGGAACGCTCACAGCCACGCCATCCGATCGAGGAAGGTGCGCAGCACCGATGCCGCACATCACAGCCTTGCCTTTGATACCCTTCTTTATGGCAACCCTTTGCTCGTGACGCTCTAGCACCTCCTTCAAAGGGATTTCCTTCTCCAGAGCAAAAGGCTTGAGGATGTCGCGGGGCCGCGCGAAGACTGGGACTTGAAGCTGCGAGACATTAGGTTTTAGATAATAATCTAATTCCTCTTCTACATTCTCCCCAAGATGACGCTGCAAAGTCAGACCCGCCATGAGCACATCTATGGGGTCATCTTGGTCGCGCTCCAACTTCCCTATATGCGGCAATTCAAGGACCTTTAGCCCCGCCATCGCCTGCAGCAGCTCGTCGTAAGCCGTAGAGCTGTAACCAGGGATCTCCGCCAAGTCCTTCTCCAGCAACTTGGCCTCATGAAGCTCCTCCATGGCCTGCGAACGGCCGCGCGCCATTGCGCAGTGCACAACCTTCCCAAAGGCTTCCACCACCTCCGCAGACTCTAAAGTGCTCAGGGCCGCCAGGCGCAGCCCATGGCTGATCAACCATCTGCATTCACAAAAAAATAATTGTGTAAAATAAACAATAGGGCGATGAAGTAATTTTAAAGACAAAGATGTAAGAATACCTGCACTCGGCTATCGTAGACATAAGATGGGGGTACAACTCCTCGTCATACTCTATGCTGAGGGCGCGCAACTTCTCCTCATGCATCACGACCGCCTTCTCGATGCGCTCCTTGAACTCCTGCAGGCTAGCATAATGCTCTGCCCTCTTCTCTTCAAGATAAGACACCGACCAGGTCGTCTTCGCCTTTATCTGCTCAAGCTTCGCCCTCGCATACTTCAGGTCAGCCAAAATGCTCATCTTATCTTGAGCAATCTTCTCAGCATAGGCCTTCGAGGCCCGCAGCTCCACTTGCGCGTCCGCCAATTGCGCGCGGAGTGTTCCCAACTCCTCCTCCTTCTGGGCAAGAGCACGACTCTCCCCAGCGTACTTCCCCTTCAGCTGTGCCACTAGCTCAGCCTGACGGGCAGTAGTCGCAGCCAACTCGTCAATTAGTTGCTGCGCCTCACCACCATCAGCAGCCTTGGTATTCCCCTCCTTGTTTTCATTCTGCGGAGAGGAAACCTCATCATCCTTCGCGCCGTCATCCCTACGCAAAAAAGGCAATCAACAACAACTACAACAAGTAAAAAAAAAAAAAAAAAAGAGAGAGAGAGAGAGAGAGATAGTTCACACTTACAGAAACGGAGAAGCGTCATCAACCTTCAACCGAGCGCCAGAGGTAGAAGTCTCTTCCGCGTTCGACTCTGCGTCTCTGATGACGTGTCGACGCCTCTTCCTATTCCCACTGCCACCAGCCTCGGCCTTGCGCTTTGAACTCTGCGCAACCTCCTCCCTCAGCACCTCCTCAGGCTTCCGGATCCGGATGCTGTCAGATGACCCTGATCGCGCCTCCTCGCGCGCCACCTCCACATCAGGCACCGCCTCCACAGTGGGCGCCACCACTACCTCCGGCGCTACACTCTGGACGGGTGTCACCACAAGTGGTGGCGTATCCTCGGGGACCGTCGCGGGCAGAACAGTCAAATGCCCCGCGGTCGCATCAAGCAGGGGCTACTCCCCTTCCTTCAGAGGACGCACCCCTATGGTCACCTGCTTTGGCTTATCTAGCTTCACCACCGCTAACAGGTCCATCTCTGCACACACCAAATAAAGCAAGAAAAAACAAAGAAGGATTAGTTGGTAAATGCGCGAAGACAAAAATAAAAAACTTACAAACAAGTACAAGGGATGAACACCCACCCCGGCCATCCTCACTCAGGAAAGTGGGAACCTCATCTGCAGCGCCAAAATAAGCGCGACTCAATCCCACATGTACCAAAAACTCCTCCGGATAGGGGTTAATGGCCAGTCGATTGGCATCTAAAGTCTGCGCGTCAGCAAGACTGTAGGAACCGGGTGCGGGGCGCCCATCCCTTGGTAAGGACGCCTGAGTATAAAACTCAAAAGGGGAGGGAAAGACTACGTCGTCTACCCAAAAGAAATACTCCCTCCAATTCTTAAGGGCGTCAACCTTTTCCGTATAACATTGAAGCGCCCCCTGGTGCTTCGCAAAGGAAACCCAACCATTTGACCACGTTGAGTGGTAAAAGGAGCGGAACAAGTCCACGGTTGGTTCTATCGCAAGTAAACGGCAGTTTACCTCAAAATTCGACACCTTCGCCGCACCTATACAGTGCAACTGAGAGATGTGAATGCGATAGTGATTGAGCAAATCGCTCAGAAACACAGATATAGGTACGCGGTAATTCGCGTACTCAAAAAATTTCGTGTATAGACCTATCTTCCCTTCGGGGAAGTCAGCTATACACGCATCGACATCTGGTGCCTCTGGACGTACATCCAAAGGCACAAAATAGTCGGAAGAAAATTGCGTCACGTCCTTAATAGACATCGCGGAGCGAAAATCCTCTAATTGAGCAACCATTTTCATCTTAAAACTAAGTGGGGCGAACACAAAGATTACCTACGAAAGTTAAAAGATTTTCTTGCAAAAAACGCTCTCAAAAAGAAGAAGAAGATGAATAGTGGTTGTGTGTGTTTTTACTGTGTGATTGTAAAAAAGGGGGGCGGTGACTCTTATATAGGAGTGGTAAAAACCCTAATGTTCCTCCACGTGGAACCCACTCACAGAAAATGTATGGCTGGGAGACGAACGGGTACATGAACTTTTTCCCGAATTACGAGGGCTACGTGGACACCACCCCCGATTTTCGAGGCATCCATTTTGATACTATTAGGTGCATTGCACCCACAAAAAAGGCGGTAATATTTGTTTCATTTCCCGCCACGCTTACCGCTGACGATATTAAGTCTAGTACCCACGGCTACGCGCCGCACACACTAGACTGGGGGGACATGATGACGTATAGCCTATATTTGGGCCGCAAGTCCAAATGATAGACATTACTCGCACCTAAGCCCATCACGAATGGGCTACCATGACAATGGTATGGGCCGCAGTATTAACGCTTTGGGCTCATGAAGCCCAAAGGCCCAATCTAACCCACCGGGTACACGATAAGGATTATCTATTCAAGGAATAGATATCCTTACCTCGGATAAGCACCACGCGTGCGAAGAGTAAGGAGCAAGAAACACGGTTTCTTAGCCCCTATATATAGAATCATACGATTCTCATTCAAGGTACGATTTACACAATCCCTAACTCTTCAACCAAACCCTACATCGATTACTTACTCTCACGCCGGAGTCTAATCGGGGGAGACAATCCCTCGATAAGTCTAACGGTGTTGTTCTATTTTTCTTAGTACGCAGGTAACAAGGTGCTAAGGAACGAATTGATATAAGAGCAAGAGCCCAATAACCAGGTACGCCCAACTTTTGTATCAACACGTATATAATAACATATATGTTTTTATAAATAAGTATATAATATATAAAAAGTATAAAAAAAATGAATACACAAAAGTAAATAAAAAGCGTATGCAAAAGTGAAAATAAAAACATATAAAAATGTGTTAAAAACTTATATAGTAGCATATATGTTTTTATAAATACGTGTATAATATATAAAAAGTATAAAAAAATGTATATAAAAATGTGTATTTAAAAACGTATATAAAAGCGTAAAAAAACATATATGAAAACGTATTTTTTTTTATAAAAAACATATATAAAAATCGAAAAACTTAAAATAACAAAAAAAACAAAATTAAATTATTAACGGTCGTTAGTTTAAAGGATGAACGTTGCAATGGTCATTGGCCAAAAAGGGCTAATGTGTAACTGCTAACGGAATTCACTTAACGCCGGTTAAAACCAGTGACCAAAATGATCAAAAGGTTTCGTAACAGGGGCGATGCCTGCACTTATGGAAGACCCGAGATGATTTCTGCAATTTTGACAAACCTTAATTACGGTTTTTGCAATTTACTCCAAAAAATATTAAAAAATTAAAAATTCATATTAATTCTCGGCATAGTGACGTCTACCATGCTATGTACGCAAACTTTTTAAGCATGAGAAAGATCACTTACCTGAGAACATAATACTATTCTAATTACAAGTAACTCATGTACACTATGGGATATATGTAACCAACAACTTCATCATTCAACCTATGTGGGATAGAATGTTTGGATAGAAAGTTGTCATAGTTCTCTATATATTATACATTCTCAAAGATATAACTGATAATAGCGCTCAAGGCATTTGGTTTACAGGTGGTCTAAAACTGCATTGTATGCAGCAAAGTTAATCTCTATTTTTAGAATAAATAACTATTATTTGTAATGTCGATGAGTAAAGAACACGGGATTTTGACTATTCGGGTTCTTGAATAACATCCGTAGACAAGATGGCACGGCTTGAATCAGTATTCTTTGTCATTGGTTGAATTAAAAAAAAAAAAAAAAAACCGAACAACATTTAGTTAGACAAAAAGTAACTACAATTTAAAACCATTTAGCCTTTAGTATTGCAAAAACATACAAAATACACTACACTTAAACGAATGACCAACTTTGCATTCAAATTGCACACTATAGCAATGGAGCTAGCAAAATACAAATGGTTGGGGGGGGTGGGGGGTTTGGACATGTGTTTTGAAAGGATCTTTTCAACTTTCTTACATAAATACATATGCAGCCGCTAACTGGGAACTTGTCTAAAACTGTTTGTTTAATCCTTAAACGAGTTAATAATGACTCATTTTATCCTAACATCAAAAATTGATAATCATGACGTTAAGCCAAAATAATCAATTTTAAAACAAGTACCAGCATGAAAAGGTACCTGTTATGCAAACTAATTGTTCTGCACTTCTGCCGCTAATAGTTCAGTCCTCTCCGTTTTCACGATCCTCGCTTTGGTAGGTAAATTCTCTATTAAGATCACCTTTGCGTTGCTCTTCATACCCGCCATATGGAAGTGTTCAAGATCATCCATCTCCTTTCTTCTTGACACCAACTTTTGCTCCTTATGTTTTAAACCAGTTTATTTTGCTGTCACGCGTTTCAAATCGGCTTCATTGATATATATATATATATATATATATATATATATATATATATATATATATATATATATATACTACTTTATAAAACATTTGGGACTTTCTATTAATGGAAGGCTTAAAAATTCAGATTCAACACTTACTATTAATGGAAAAAATTGTATTAATTTGCTATTAAATCAATACCTACACGTATAATTAAAAGTTACAAAACTGAAAATTTAAGTGTCATCTATTGTTCATTTTGTAACAGCCCAAACTTGTAGCAGCCCATTTACTCGCTCTAGACATCCAGTTTTGATACAACCTAAACCTGAAAACAAACTATTATATCCTTTTTCTTCTGTATCTAAAAAACACACGCTGCCCTCTTTTCTTCTCTCCAAACCGGCGCCCATCACAAACCTCTTTCGCATCTCTCTCTACAATAAACACACACAAGCCTTTCTTTGCTGCCACTTGAATTGCCGCCACCATAACCAGCCTCTCTCTCGGTTGTTATGGTGCGCTAGGTGGTTTTGGTTGGTAGTTTTGTTCTCGGATTCAGTGTGTTTTGTTGTCGGATTCAGTGCGCAGGGTTGATGGTTTTGTTGTTGTTTATAGTAAACAACAATGAACTACCACCATGATAGGTCGCATTATATCTAAGGGTTGGTCGCGTATCTTTTGTTAGATCTAAAGCGTTCCACCTGTTTTCTAACCGATTTGTTTTTGCAGTGGTGTTTAGCAACACTACAGTTAGTTGGTTGTGGTTTTCGTTACCTATGATGTTTGTTTGTTTCAGCGGGTTTTGGTCAGTTAGTTGGCTGTGAGTTTGAGGCCATTGATATTGTTCGAGGCTGATAAGTTTATGGTGTTATTCTGAGGTGGTTTATATGTTTTGTGAGATCTTGAAGTTTACTGCTTAAACTTTTTAGTTTTTTTTTATAGCTGGTTTCCTGTTGAGCTTACTTTCATATTTATCTTTGCATGAGTTTGTGCGAGGAATGTGTTTCTTTATAAAACAAAGAGGTTGTGATAAAAAAAAATTCATAAAATGGTTAATTGTTGCAATCTTACAGATTAAAAGGTTGATTTGTAAGTTTTTTATATTCTCTTTTTCAAAAAGATTTATGTTATTTGTATTTAAATATTTTCAGTGCGCAATCAAAACAGTGTGTATTTTCAAATACTCCATAATTGTTTTGTTTATTGGTTGGTATTTAATCTTCAGACTATGGTTTGTTAGCTTGTGTTGTTGTGTCAATATTTCGATTTATTGTCTTATATCACGACTATTTTGGTTTTTTACTCATGAGATAAGACGTGATTATATTCTTAGAGTATTATCTTTCGATTTGAGAGATTATTTGATAAGATTATTTCTCTGTTTTGGTGATGGTGAATTTGATCATCAGCGGGGAACAAAATTCGAGACACACTTTTGGAGAAGTTTAAATTATAGGGAGATCGACATAAAAGAGTTCTCTTCAAGGACCCATGGACAAGGATTCAGGATGTGTTATTTCGAGTAATATGTGATATTTCTTCTATAAAGCCCAACACTAATTTGTGAGTTTTGATAGATATGTTTGGTGAGTTTTGTAAGTTTTCAGTATTTCACTATTGTTCAAATGTAAAATATGTAGTAGAGTACTCCATAATATAGTAGCTAGAGTAAATATATGTACATACCACGTTAAGGCAAACATTAATTTGTTATATTATTATCATGTGTTAAAATTATTAAAAGAAAAAGTGTCCTCCACGTACGTTTGGACGTAGTATAGTTGTTATACCAGCTTTCTAAACCAATGGACACATAAAGTAGTATAGTTTGCTAAAAACCATGTATCAAATACGAATTTTTAACGTGTAACAAATGGCGAGCCAGGACTCAATTGTTTGTGTAACCAAAAACAAATTTAAAAAAAATAAAGCACACACTCACACAAATAAAAAGGCTTAAAAATTCACCCAACACACTTGCCTATTATAAATTTTTTTTGTTCAAATACTAATATTAGTAACCGACATATTCTTTAAAATGAAATTAATTTATGTATTTAATAATATAAATGATTGTAACCGAAAACATTTAAAATACAATTAAGTAAATAATCATTATTAACTTTCGGTTACACAGTTTTAAATTCAGATTAAATTATAGGTTATTTAGTTTAGTATAAAAATGACCATTAACAGAGGATTAATTCATTGTAGAAAGTGAATGTGTAAAATTTGTTAACATGGTGAAAGAAGAGATGTTGGCTTGAGATGGTGAAGTCAACAACGACGTTTTTGCAATACTAATTTGACATTGTTTTTGTCTTCACATAATCACCAACTACGACGCGTCATCACTATTACCGTGTACCAAAACACCACCATTGTTGTTTTCTCTCTTTTTGGTTTCGATGCATTTCACATGTACTACTATAATGTATAAAGATTATTGTGATGTTTCAAATGTATGTTATTATGGGTTATTTGGTTACACGGGTACCCGTCGCCGCAATGCGCGGGTACCCGGCTAGTATATATATATATATATATATATATATATATATATATATATATATATATATATATATATATATAAGATACTAGTGTTAGTAAAACATAATGAAAGGAAGCATCCTTGTATAGATGTGGAAAATGGTGGGTCATATAAGTTGGGTAAGGGATCGTACGGGTCAATCCAGTATTTTTCTTCTCGGTACCAATCCACTATTTGCACACGCCTAGTTATATATGGACTTTGACCGAACCGAACCTAGCATAGGGGAAAGATCAGACCCGAACTAGAAGTCCACATGGATAAGTAATATGATAGACGAAGAAATTCAGAGGTATTCCATTCTATAATGCAACCTCATATATCATGAATATCACATAAAACAAAACATTAATCAAGATGTACCCAAACGGCCACAAATATAAATAGATGTGATTTAGCAATGAAGACGACTCTCAATGTGTCACTCATCATACTCCAAACCAAATATTCCAATGTCGAGCAATTATCTATAACACCAACCGCACCGTGCTAAAATATACGTAGTAACAACTTTGTTTCAATAGATATACTTGTAATAGAGTAAAATATAAGATAATAAATGCATTGATATTGAATCGTATTCTTAACAGTTGTCTTTCTATGACAATATAAGTGATGTTCACTACTATAATAAAACAATAATGCCCAAATTCATAGCGTGGAATTCCAAAATGGATAACAATTTAGTACCTCAAACTAATAACGCTAAAAAACGTTGGTTGAGAAACCTCTTAGGTCGAGACATTAAAGCGCCTATACACCTTTTCTTCCGAGTAGTCATCACCATCATATTTGCTGTCCATTAGCTTAGATGCTGCAGGATACTGTTGTGCATACGTGCTCCTAACACCAGCAATTGTCACAAGCAAACAAAACAACCCAAATGGACAAGCATGTTTATCCCAAGTCAAAACATTAATCGCCACCGCAAGAAAGTTGTTCACAACACCCGTGACAGTAAACGGTAGCAGAAATAGCTTTCCGACACGCAAACCCAAAGAAACTAATCAACTGTCCAAACACACACAACAATGAAACAACTCGCTTGAACTTTCATTGGCTCGCTTGAACTTTCATTGGCCAAGTTCAGCTGAATCACACCATTATTAAAAATACGGTTGCTTCTCCTATATTTTAATAAGTATATAACCAAAAATCGGTTTCCCGAATCTTATGGTTTGTTGCTAGCAACCAGCATTTTAGCCACATGTTTTATTTAAACAGAATATATTCAATATTATAACTGCAGACCTCAAAAATTAACAAGCCGTACAGATAAACCTAATGTCATCAACAGCTACGCACGATGACACCTTACAGATAAAGAAAGTTGATGATACGGATACTAAAAGCTGTCTCCCAATATCCATTAATTCTAACAACACGCAGATCAGATGATGGTCAGCTGGTTATTTGAAGTCGATTAAAAGCTTTCTTACACCTAGCTCACACATCCAACATATTCTATCATGTTTATTGTGACTAATAGGCCCGCTTTAATGTCTTTATCAACATATCTTAAAAACATGAAATAAACAACTCATACAGTTTTCAAGCTTGTAATCTGGATAAGTTTTAAGGTGTTCGATTTGTTTTTGTTTTTTGCTCTGGATTCGTAATTCGTACATATTTGGCACTTGGCTTGTGGTTTGTATTTGGAATTTGGGCCAACTTTAGTTTTGGGCTGTTTGGTATTTTTGGTTTAATCTGATATTCTGATCGAATTCGAACATTAAATTTGATATGGCAGATTTTTAGTTTTGGGAATATTCAATGGAGTTTGACAACTTTGATTTGGTTTGTTTAGTTTTTGTTTATTCGGATTTGTTTGGTATTTGAATTTGTATTCGGATTTGGACCGTAATACTTATTCTATAAGTGGGTCATTAGAATTATTATCCGTATCATATTTGGGACGTTTGAATTATTAAAGTCCGTTCGTCAAGTTATTTATTAACTTGAATTTGGTTGATACGTCGATAATAAGTTTGAAGTTGGACCGTAATTCTTATTATATAAGTGGGTCATTAGAATTTGAATTGATATTTGGGTCGTAATTCTTATTATATAAGTGGATCATTGGAATTTGAATTTGGTATTTGGAATTTGAAGATCGATTTGGTGTTTGAAGACTTGGTTATAATCGGGTCATTTAGAATTTGTTCGATCGTTCGGAAATTTGTTACATTGGAAAATTTGGATCTTCGTTCGTCGGGTTTTTGAAGTTTGTTGCCCGAATTTGATTGTCTTTGTTGAAGATCGTTTGAGCCGATTTGGATTTTTTTGGTTGACCGAGTTTGAATTTGTCGGTTAACGTTTGATTGTTCATCTTGAAGATTATTGGCGTTTGTATTTGTTCAGTTTGCTTTGGATCGAATTTGTTTTGGGTTGCTTTTGGGAATCGATCGTTTGATTTGAATTTGGCTAGCATCTCTGACATTTGGAATTTGGAATTTGGTACTTTGAATTTGATTTGAAGCAGGTGGAGGAGTTTAAGTCACGGTGGAGATTGTTAGAAAAGTGACTTAAACTTTAGGGGTTATTTGGTAATTTGTGTTACTTGTCCTGCAAGTTTGTTTAGCCTATAAATAGGGATTGATTATATCGGTTTTCTTTGTACCTTTTGAATTAGGGTTTGGTACCTTTGAATTAAAATTTGTCTTTGAATTTGGTTTTGTAATTTGGTTTGGTATTTGAATAAAGCTTCCGCTTCGTTTGTTTGGATTTGTTTGTATGTTTCGTCTTTGAATTATCAACAAAACATGTTTGACAGTAAGAAAGAAGAAAGAACTTACCTAAGTGAAATTAAAGGTTACATTGGTTTTACCCAAAACATGTTTAACAATAAATGACAAAAGTAAAATTGAAAAACGATGTAATAAAAAAATAAATATGACAAAAATAAAAAAGTCAAAGATTTATACGAGTTTCCAAATATATCAAGCTATTACATGTTTTTTAACATGTAAGAACATGATACACATGGAAACATAATACTCCCTCCGTCCCTTATTAAATGTCTAATTTTGACTTTTTGAGTTTTTTTTCTTTAACTTTGACCTTAAATATTTTTGTTTGTATTATATGATACTTGATAAAAATTATGTCAATAAAAAGTACATTTAAAACACAATTCATTCATATATTTTGCATCATGTATTATATATTATATATAAAAATATTTATGGTCAAAGTTGATAAAACAAGACTTTGAAAATTCAAAGTGGACATTTAATATAGGACGGAGGTAGTACTATTCTGGACATGTATAACCCATACACACTACCGTATATTAGTAAGCCATAATTTCTTTTTTCAACCTATGTGGGGTTGGATGTTAGGATAGATGCTTACAATAAGTTTCCATAAAAAGAAGTTGGTACACTATTATTAATTAAATCCTTTTAAGCACATGAAAAGAAAAATGGAGATATTGAAACAGTTGGTGAAAGAAAGATATGTTGATTACTTGAAACTCTAGATTGAAGTATAGAATCAACTAATTTTAGTGTTTGGAGCACGTTTCATGGAAGAAAGAACACGTAAAACTAATTTTAAAGTTTGGAACACTATATAAAACTTTGAATTGTTTTTATGATCAAAAGAAAATTGGAGTGACTAAATTAAAACAACATTCAAACTTTGTTACTATTTCATGATTTTGACCCATAATCAATGAGCTTCTAAGAAATAAAGAGAAGTATATATGATAATTAATTTAAATTTCCGAATAGGTTGTTAAGTCTTATTGGTCTCATGCATTATGTGTTTGGTTAAGCCATATTAGCATGGGTTCTTTATGATTGACTCTCATCGATCAACTACGTTTGATTCTTCATTTTACTGCATCTAGATTATATGTTCTCTTATTCACCCGGGGTGATTGAGTTGGTAAAAGAGTTAGATGAACACTCAATATAGTCACCAAAGTATGAAAGGTCACAAAGTATGAAGGAGGATCTTATAGAGTTAGGGAATATTGTACACGGCCCTACGACTAGTATTAAGGAATATGACCTGTCATCCATGCAATTGTAACAAATTATCAACCTGTAAAAGATATCTAGGGAGTAATGAAACCTAAGTAAACACAACTTTACCTATCATTGTTTACACCAAATTAGTATAATTAGTTTATTTTCATTTTTGTTATTTTATTTTGATTGCATCTTTAGTTATTGGGTTAGTTGGCTTGCAACTAATTTCGCCCACTCTTCCAAAAACCAAGATTTTACTTGCTTTTATAAAATATAAAGATACAAAAAGAATTATCCCTCACCTCTAGACCTAGTTTTTAGGCTTTCTAATCCTAGCGACACTATTCCTGAGTTAAACGATCAATCCCCTGGTACTTGTCACTATACTATACTACAACGATTAGGTACACTGCCTGATGGGGGTTGTAAGCTTCTCGAGATCCCTCGAGAGGTAAAGCCTGGTGCGATTCCCACGTATCACTTATGTCATACTTGTGACAATTGAGTGCTTGCTTGTCTAATAGTAAAGAGTTGGACTTCTACTTCTATCTCATTTGAAACCGTGAATTTCCAAAAGTAGTTACAACTGATCGCTCAGGTTACTTACTCACTCTTTTCATTTTCTTCAATGCTTTATTTATTTAGTATATCATTTTCAATCACAACTGATCTGTTAGGATACATACTAGTAATTAAATTTATTTGAAATCATAGATTGTTAGTAGTTAGTTCAATGCTCCTTTTATGTTTGTTGTTACTTTTATCCCCTATAATTTATTATGATTCATTTAGTATGCTATTCAGCCCATCCTGAATACTGTTAGGCTAGTTTAGATAAAATTAATAATCAATATACCCGTAGCTCCAAAATTGTCCGTGTAAAGGGATCTTTGCTTGTGGCGCCTGGTGGAGGATATAAAAAAGTGAGTTTCTATACTAAGCGCTGTGAGTTGTAAGTTGCAACTACTTTTTGGCAATCAAATACGGATTCAAACTCGAGTTACCCTTTATAAGTCCTCAATTCGAGTACATTAGTTGACACTTTTGTCATTTGGGTCATTTTTGACCGGGTGGTTTTACTCATGATATTCCAGTGGTTGATGTCTAAGTGTAAATGATTGGCGCCAAACGGTCAACCTAAATTGACCAGGGAATGGTCAACAAGGTCAAACAGCCTAGAGTCAATCTCCGCGGAATATAGTGTTTCCCCGGGTCGTTATGTCCCGACGAGGTGTGGATTGTAATCAAAACGGTTTCGCGATCGGGTGAATTTGGAGAGAAAGGGTTATGAGTGAGTAAACTAAGAAAATATAAAATAAAATAACTTAAACAAACTATATTAACAATTACGTAAAACCAAATAATCCTAAAACGAGTTAAAACTTGAAAACGTACGTTTAAATTAAAATTAACATAAACGTACAAAATAAAAGGTGAAAAGGGAGCAATATAAATCATACGGATATAAAAATTACTTTTCTAGGAACCTAATGATAAAAGAAATTTAAAAATAAAAAAAATTATTTGTTTTGAGTATTTTTCTATTTATTATGAATTAAATACTAAATTAACTAAATTAGTCGTTTAAAAATACTAAAACCTAAGGGAAAAATCTGGATTTTTTTTCTTTTTTTTTAAAAAAAAAACTAGTTAATGATAATAGAGATATAAGAAAAATGAGAGAAGTCCAAAAAGCAGAAAAATAAGCAGTTAAACAAGCATACCAGTTTAATAAGCTAACTAAGAAATCTATGTCAAGTATTTAATAATGCAAAGTATAACAAGAAAGAATAACTAGAGCAGATGGTATGGGAGTGGTGTGGTGTGTTCTGTCAAGCCAAGAGGTCTCAGGTTTGAGCCTGCCTCTTGGCTTTTTGCAAAAATATATTTTTTTTTTCAAACTTTTTTTACACAAACTTATTAAAAACATGAAAACAAGCAATTTTTAAAACTAAAACTTCTTGTGAAACGCAATGAATGAGCAGATTGCAAGGGAAATTATAAGCAGTTTACTAAAAGCTAGAAAAAGGGATTATCTAAACTACAAAGGCTAATCAAGAAGTTGCAATAAGCTATTCTAACGGGAAAATAAAGTTGAGGCTGCTAAGGGGGAACCTAAATAAGCCTAAGTGACAGATAATAAGCAATCAAACCTAAGTGAAAAACACAAAATAAGCAATAAACTAGCATAATCTATTCTACGCTGCAGAAAAAAGGTTCAAATGGGTTACTTTGGGGGCCTAATAAGCTGTTTAGAAAAATTCCTAAAAATAAACTAAAAATACTAGCAATTAGATAAGCTACTAAATAAGCTACATACCAATTTTTAGAGCAAAAGGATTAAAATTGAAGAAACTAAAAATAAAAATCAAAACAGTTTTTGGACAAAAAACAAAGACAAGTGCAGGTCTGATGGTTCTGGAGGTGTTTACGCTATCTTAAAGCTCTTAAAAAAATTCATAAAAATCAAAGGTAACTAGGAAATCAACCCATTTACATGCATACCAAATTTCAGCTAAAACGGACTTATAACGAACAAATGAAAAATCAAAAACTAAAAGACTGTTTGGGCGGTTTTTTCGACTAGTGCAGAATTTTTGTCGAATGGGTCACAAATGAACTTTTGACCGACAAAACTAAGGTACTGGATGTTAAATAAGTGCACTATCCTATATGTAACTGAAAGGAAGCAAAACTAACGGCTAAAAAGACCTTAATCTAAATCCGAGCCTAACTACTAAGCTACAACATTTATGAACTAACAAAACTAGAAACTAGCTAAACTTCAATTAAACTACTTGGAACTAATAGATTTAATTTGAAAATAGCTATTAACAATAGACTAAAGCTAGTCTAAACTGGAAAAATGAACGAAAACAATTTGAGGCTAAAAGACAAGCCTGTGCCAAACACCCCTTTATGGGGCAGTTTTGGTTCTTTTTGACCATGAAGACTGTTTCTGAGCTTAAACTTTTGACAAACAAGATTGGTTAAGTTAAGCTAAGACTCAATAAGCCTAAACTAAGTATAGGTAAGCAGTTTTAAATGAGCCAATATAACTAAGCAGTAATGATTAATTTGAAACAGATTTGAAGCTAAAACTTAAACTAAGTACCAACAAGTTATGAACCAAGCTCAATAAGCAAATACAACCATAAACAAGCACACAGTAACAGAAAATAAGCAGTGTAAAAGCACAAAATAAGCTGCTACAGTAATTTTTTATTATTTTTTATTTTTTATTTTTGAAGAGAGGAGTAAGATGAACAAAAGGTGAAAACTAATGCTTATAAGAACTTAAGGATGTTAATTAAGCTTGCTCAAACTGTCAACAGGCTATTGAAACCAGCTCTTAACTAAAATGAGAAGATTCACAAAATTAAGCAATTCGACTTTTAATGAGAAACTTGAAAATTTTGATTAAATAACTATGGAATTACACTAATACAACTGAGAATAGAAGTTTAAAGTTAAACTGAACAAAGAGCAAGCTAATAATACATTAAAATTAACTAAGAATCTGCTACTAACTACTCTCATCTACTGACTCTCTTCTTTCTTTCTTCTTTTTGACTTATAAAGGCCTTGGGGAGTTCCTCAGCATTTCCCACTTCTGTTGTGAACCATTGGATGAGTTAAACCAATCCCAGCCTTTGAATCTCCATTTGGCGCCAAAAATCTCATGTGGCAGTTGGAGTTGCTTGGAGTGAATCAAGGATAATTAATGCATCTTGGATCATAGCTAAGGTCAAGGGGACATGGAGTGGTGTTGGTGAGGTGGAGGTGAGGGCTTATGGAGTGTGGCAGAAGATTAGCAGCCAAGTGGGAGCAGTGGCGAAGCTTGGAATTTTTAAGTGGGGGGTCGGGATCTAATTTTTTTTTTTCCTAAGGCTATATTTCAGGTATACCAAAATTTTCGGGGGGTCGAAACCGAATATACCGAAATTTTTCTACACGAAAACTATATACCCCATATATCGCAAAAAAAATTTCGGGGGGTCGGGCGCCCCCCCCCCCCCCCCCCCCGGCCCCTTAAAAGCTACGCCACTGAGTGGGAGGGGATGAGGTAGAAGTCAAAGTGGGAGTTTGACCCTGGGAATAAATAAAAACGGGGTTGGGGTTTTTTTTTATTGTTTGTGTTTGGGCTGGATGGGTGGATTGGGCCAAGGTGTTAGTGGATTGGATTTGTTGTTGGGGTGGATTATATCCAAGGGTCCAATTGGTGTAGTTTAAACATAAGGACCAATTGTGCAATTATTCTGTATTTGAGGGGCTGGTTTGGGTGACTTTCCAAACTTGTTACAAGGGCCTTTCCTACCATATATCAATAGTCCAAGGTTAGAAATTGCAATTTTTCACTTTTGGTCCTTCAGGGACCAAATTTGCCAATTGTTGAAACTTGAGGGACTAATTATGCAAATCATTCAAACTTTACACCAAGGGACCATTTGTGTCACTTTTTAAATTCCCAAGGACCAATGTTGACTTTTTTTTTCAAAACATTCCACCAGGGACCAAATCTGCCAATATCTGAAACTCCGGGGACTAAATTGGAAATTCTAAAAACTTTTCAAATTTTTCACCAAAGGACTAAATATGACAACTTATGATTTCAAAAGGACCTTTGGTGACTTTTCTTTTAAAATAAGTGCTCAGGGACTATTTTTGCCAATTTTTAAAAGTTGGGGGACTGAAACTGCCAATTATGCAAACTTTGATCGTTTTTCATCTGTTTTTGCTCATTTTGCATCTGAAACATATAAAACACAATCTTTGGAATATTTTCAGTATTTTGATGCATTATTGAATGTTTTTAAATGTTTTGCAGCTCAGATTTGACCAAAAATGATGAGTGTTTGAGCAAAATACAACAACCGGCTGCTTGAGAAGTTATACAACAACCGCTTGAGAAGTTAGCAAAATACGAAGAGTCATGTATACTTGCATAATATTGCATAATATGATTTTAAAAGATCAAAAGTTTGCTATAAATGACATCAACGAGTTGTATGTTAATGCGCACTCACACATACAACGACGTTGGATCGAGAGGTGCGAAACACACCGCGGAAAAACAAAGAAATACGAGATAAAGATGTATACAAACAATTTCACCAAAATCTTGTGGAGCATGTTTGGCAACAAATTCAACAACGACAAAATTAGTTTATTGATAATTTGATGTATTTTTAAATTTTCATATTTTTTTTCGATTTTTTTTGTATTATTTATTTGGTTTATGTATTATGATTTGTGTTTAATTTCGAATTAATAAAATTTATGTATTGTTTGAAAAATGAAAAAAAAATAAAAAATAAAAAAATGGCGGGTCTCAAAAATAGTGGGTGTTAATGTGTTATTGCATGTTATGATAGAAGGGTGTTTTTCGATGTTAATGTTAAAAGTGGAGATGCTGATATGACACTAAAAAATGGGTGTTAACAAGTTATTTCACCTGATGCTCTTAGAGCACTGGGTATCATGTGATCTGATAACATGTTATTGGTATGCCACATCAGCGTCACATCATCTACTCCCAATAACACCAATCACTCAAACACCCCTCCCTCATAATACACCACTAACACGTTATTGGGTCCCACTTTATTTTCTTTTAAAACAAACATAATTCATTAATGCAAGTGTATTTAAAAAAATGTATACTTATTAATGTGAGAGTGTTTACTTTAGCTGAATTGCTTTAATTTATCAATCTATGCTAGGTCTAAAATAAAAATAAATAAAAAAATTGCATAGTTGATGACAGCTACCACCTAACCGTTCCATGTCTCCTATCTAAACAAAAGTAGTACAGTAGTATTCTTTAATCCTTATCACTTTCTTCTATTTTCTCTATTCTCTCCCATCTTTCTATCTTGAAAATACTACCTGCTCATCATGAATGTCACCGGAACTTCATTGGCGTGAAAAAAAAGTCCAAACGGAAGAAAAAAAAAACGAATAGCTTTAGCCAGTCCATCAACTCAAAACCCTTTGGCTCACGGATGGCGTGATGCTCGGTACCACATTTGGCGCGTTATTGGTTTGCAAAGGGACGAATGGCGTGTAAACAAAGACGATACCGAGTGCTCTTAGATACATTTTTAAGTACACACGGATATAAACGTGTAATAAATTTACCATACTTAGGGTGTGTTTGTTTCATTAACATGTTTCAGTTCTGAATCTGACTACCGCATCTTACCAGTAAGAGGTGGCTAGAAAATTTAAATCTGAACGAAATAATGTTGTTTGTTTTTGTATAATTATTCGAATGATTTTAAGTGCTCGTTTATACAATTTATTTAAGTAACTTATGTAAATATGAAACAAGATTTTTTTTTATCATAAATATAATATAGTTAATAAAGAATCAAATATAGTATATTAACACGAATCTTCAATCTGTTACCGAGTAAGAGGTAGTAAGACAAGTCTCTCACCTCTTACTGAGTAAGATGTTATATGTCTAACTAGGTCTGAATTAAAAGAAAAAAACAAACAAGTAAAACGTCTACCCACCTCTTACCAGTAAGAGTAGGAGGGTCAGTAAGATTTAAAAAAAAAAAAAAAAAAAAAAAAAAAAAAAAAAAAAAAAAACGCGCTTAGTGCTATAATATTATTATTAAGGACTATAATTAAGAAATTTATTTTATCACACAATCATTTAAAATTTTGAAAAAATACAAATCACCAACATCAAATTATCATACACTTTGACGGTTAAACAAAACCCACAACTAAACCAAACTGACTGAGAGTTTTTTTTTTTTGAACGGTGACTTTCATTTTTTGGATAAGAGTCGCACCTACCCATAGTAGGCCCACATCCACCACATACCCAGACTATGTTGTCTTAACCGCGTCCACGCTAGCGCAGTGGGGATTATTAACGGCGTCCGCCCGGAAACCATACCGCCTCCACACGATTATAATTCGCTGGAGAAACGGCCGGATGAAAACCGTCTGCCCAAATGACCGAGAGTACATGGGTGTTAGTAGTTAAAAGAAGAAAAAGAAATAAAAATAAAAGGTGTTCATAAAACAAAAAAAGTAAAACTAATAAAAAAAAGTCCGGTTTCACACGGCCGGGATCTTATTTCTTCCTTTCTTCTTTCCTTGCTTGGTTTGAGATCTTGAATTTAAAAAAGAAGAAGATGGAGAAATTGGATTCGTATTTCAGAAGAGCGGATTTGGATAAGGACGGAAGAACCTTTTTCCAATTTGCCCAAACCCACTCTCGCTCAGGTTACTCTACCTACTCACTCTTTTCATTTTGTTTAGTATTTCATTTCCTGAATTTTCATTTACTGCTTATTCCAAATCATAGATTTGTTATAATTAGAATTGCTTATGGCCCACCCTGAATTTTGTTACCTAAAATTAATAATCAATATACTACCCATATCTCGAAACTTGTCTGGGTAAAGGGATCTTTGCTTGTGGCGCCTTCCCGAGCATAAACATTTACTCATTTTCCCCTGGCTGGAATCTGTGGTGGATGATAAAAAGCAAGTGAGTTGTAAGTTGTAACTACTTTTGAGCAATCAAATACGGAGTCAAACTTAAGTTACTCTTTATAAGTCATCAGTTTTCTACTATGGGCAATTTCCCACTTTGGTCGACACTTGGGTCGTTTTTGACCGTGTAGTTTTACTTGTGATATTTTCAACCATGAGCTCTTTTACAAACCTACTAATAATGTCTGATATTGAGTTTAACTCACTTGAATGTTACTTGGGGGGCCAACTTGTTGCTTTGGCTGTAAGGGTTACTTACACGCGTTTGAATAGGAGAGATGCTTCTTCTATGTTCTAGCAAACATCATAGTTCCGTATATTCAGTTATTTGAACTTTTTTGAATCTTTTGACTTCTGCCCATGGTCATGTTAAATACTTATAGTAACCCCAGAAAAGTAAGTTTCATCATTTTCACGTTGGTCAAGATTTCCACTTTTACATATAGCAAGCTGAAATGAAATGATGAATAATCACTGTGTCCCATGAAATGAAAATTTCGAGTTCAGACTCTATGCAGTTACATGTTGTTCTAGAAATGTTTGTCGATAACATCTTATATAATGACTTTTTTAAAACATGCCCAATTATATCAATGAATTGCAACAATCACAATCAACTAGTTACCTTTATCCCAAACCATTTTTATAACAATTTGTGATATGTTGCAATGTTCGTAAAATAACATGAAGTGGAAACTACACAATTTTGCTAAGAAGTTATAAATGAGCCTGTTTTATAGAAGATGGCGACATGACTGTGAAAGTCAAAATTAAACTTGGTCTTTTATACAATACAAAAGGCATAGTGGTTGATTGCTAATGGGCCGGCAAATGTAAATATAATATTGCTCTTGGTATGTTTTGGATGAGGCTAGTAATAGTTTTGATATAACTGTTGAACTTGATTCCTGTATGAAAACGAGGAGGCATGATGGGGAGACAATGCCTCGATAATAATTACTGGTTCAGTGTTTCCAACTTTCTAAGTGAAAGCAATATAAAGGTCTTCAAACTTACAGTTTGGTCCAAACGGTCTGATAGTTCCTTAGAGTAATCCTTTGATAACAAGTGATAATGATACCAACTTAAAGAGTTTTGCAATTGTTACTGCTCTCTAACCATGAACAGTTGAGCCAGGTGCGATCTCACTTTTGAGATTGAGCTAGAGATTTAAACTATTTTTAGGCAAGCGTATTGCTGGATATGTAAATGTCTTGCACAACATTTCTGTTTATTTACGTCTAATTGTGGATTTTTTATTTATTTTGATTTCATATTTCCGTGAGCATGCATCTTAACATGTTTAGGTACCAAGGGCTGAGTAATGTATCAAAACAGGCTTGGCTGCTTGGGTCCAAGGAGTAATTTTGAACTCGTTTTTCATAAAATGAATAACAATATAGGATTACTAAATTACTATTAAAATAATAATTTATTTAGTGTTGATTACTTTATTGTTGATTGACTAAGATTTGCAGCTTTTGCTTCTCTTTATTGTTTCTGCAGTATTAGATGTTAAGGTCGTAATCTCGTAGATAGACATATCTTAGGGATATGGTCTTTCATTCTTCTTGTATGTCTTTGATCTCTGATTGAATCCTATATATGTTTACAATCCTAAGAATATTATATGATTATACTTTGACAAAAATGCACAGTTTAACCGTGCATCTGGGTCATGTTTTTTACTTTTTTATGATAATATATAATTTGATTGCAGATATGGCAGCACGCTGATCAGAATCGCACTGGCTTCCTTGGCCGCCAGGAATTCTATAACGCCCTTAAGCTTGTAACTGTTGCACAAAGTAAAAGAGAACTAACACCAGATATAGTAAAGGCGGCATTATATGGACCTGACTCATCTAAAATCCCTGCTCCACAGATTAATCTTGCAGCTCTGCCTCCAGCTCAACCAAATCCAATGGCACCACGTCCTCCCACACAACAGCCTAGGAATATCAATTCAATGGCCCCACGTCCTCCTACACAACAACCCGGGGTTGTTAATCCAATGCAAACTCAAAATTTCGGCATAAGATCACAGGGCCCTGCTAATTCAATGGCTCCTCCTTCTGCACAGTATTTTGCACCTCAAGGAAATCAGTCAATGAGGCTGCCACCTCAGAGCGGCCCTCTTCCATCACAGAGTGTTGGTGGTCCTAGTTTTCCGGCAGGTGGTGTTCTGGCCGGTGCTGGTCTATCAAACTCTAATGTCTCGGCTGAGTGGCTTGGGGGCAGAGGTGTTGGGGCTACTGTACCGAAACCCCAAGAGCCACTATCATCCTCATCTTTCGCAGCTCCTAGACCATCTGTTGGAGGAAATGCAATTACTTCTGCCGCTATGTTTGGAGGTGACTTGTTTTCTGCTTCCCAATCTATATCCAAACCGTCATCATCCTCAATGCCAACACAAACTGCAAGCATTCCACCCGTTTCTTCTGCAATTGCTCCTATAACTTCTGAGCCCCAGATTCCAGCCAAGATAGACCCACTTGGTGCATTGAATGCTTTTACAAGGCAACCCACAGGTGCTCCAGTACAGTCAGCGGGGCCATCTCTACCAAGACCAAATCAACAACCTGTTACATCCAGTAGTCTTAGCTTCTTCAAATTTCCGAATGTGGAAGGTATGGTTGTAATGCCAGAATTAGCAAAGCTCAGCGCTTCCAGATTCGAAAGATTTCCTATACAAGCTAAATCAAACGTCAATGAGCATTTATGGAGACAAAGAGTTCGAAGGTTGGTGGAGCACTCAAATGATGTTGGAACAAATGCATACTCCATTCTCTCAAATGCTATAACTTTAAGCTTTTTCACTGTTGCATAAAAGTCTTGAGGCCTTAGCGACACATCTCCGTGCATAAGTTTCAAAAGTGAAAGGTTTGGAAACTGAAATTCACTAGGAAACTCAGACATGCCCTTGCATGTTAACGAAAGTTGCTTGCAAGATTGGCTCATACTATTAGCTTCACTTGAATTTGAGAAATCATCTTCATGGTGAATGATCCAGCGTCCATCCTCACCACCTATAGAAACACCTTTAGATGGCCCCGACTCAAAATGCTCCACTACAGTCAGGTGGGCCATCGTTACCTCAATGGCCAAAAATGGCGCGGGCTGGTATTAACAAGTATATGAAAGTGTTTATGGAAGTTGACTCTGACAGATGGGAAAATCACTGGTGATCCGCTCGCAGCTTATTTTTAAGTTGGAGACTACCAAGAGGTAAATACTCTTAGCTTAATTTAATAGAGCATTAATGCCTAATTCAACTCTTTCTTGTAAAATGATTTACGCTCTAGTGAAATGTCTTTCCCTAATAGATTTCCTATAAACACGACAAGCCGTAATGTTCTTGTTATGTTTCGACAGAAATTCTGAAACAGGTGTGGGACTTGTCTGATCAAGATAATGACAGCATGCTTTCCTTGAGGGAGTTCTGTATTGCTCTCTATCTGATGGAGCGGTACAGAGAAGGCCAGAATCTTCCACCAACACTTCCTAGTAATGTCTTGCTTGATGAAACTCTGCTGTCTCTCACGGGCCCACCCAATCCTTCTTATAGACCTGCTGGTTGGGGAGTTAATCCTGGTATACCTCTATACATCATGTAGACATATATTTATAGTTGCAAAATGGGGGGTCGGGTGGCTTGAAACGTGTCAAAACGGGTCGGGCTGAAACATGTTAAATGTTAATCTTAGTAAGGGTCGTTGAGTTGTTGGGCTGACACACAAGCATTTTCATAGATATGCTGGCTGGTGATATGCTCCTGGTATTTCAAGATTCTATTTAGATATTAATATAGGGTTACCGTGTAAATTGGTAAACAAAGATTTGGTAAACGCTACAGAAATAAATTTTGAAGTTGCTATAATTTGATAAAAAAAAAAAAAAAAAAACCCCTTTAAAACTTCTAATTTGTGATAAAAACCTTCAAACTTCCAATTTTTTTCATAAAACACTTTAACTTCTGAAACAAAGTTGCACCGAGGTTCTTCAAGCTTTTGAGACTTTTTATGGTGGAAACAAAGTTGGCTACTGATTATGCAATCAACACTTCCTGATATTACATAACCAACTTTCAGTGATTCATCTCTTAAGCAGGGATCAAGTGGAGACACATTAATTGTTCACTACTTCACTTAATTTAGAAAACGAAATTATTTGTAAACGATGTAAACACATGAAAATGTAAATTCAAATACTATTATTACTGATACTGCCGCTTTCCAAAATGGGTAGCTCATTCGTTTTATTAATACACTTACTCGAGAAAGGAGCAGAAAAATCCCTCAGATTGCTGAGAAAATAAAAATTGATGAAGACAACCTGTTCTAAATGTTATTGAACCTTTTTGTTTTCAGGTTCTGCACCCCAGCAGCCAGGGATGCCTGGCGCCCAACAAATGTTGCATGCTAATGTGAGGCCTCCCATGCCTGGTGCCCAACCAATACAATATAATCAGCCGAAAGGACCGATGCCTTCCATGGATAACTCTAATGCACATCAGCTCAGTAATGGTGATCAAAATACTTCTCGTTCAGTTGCTCTAGAGACCGAAGCAGAAAAAGTGGTAAATTTTATTTGTTCCTGATTGATTTGGAATTCTAATTACTTATATATTGTCAATTTAAGCCTTTGAACTTTCGAGTTATTCTGAAGTATGAATACAAGATGCGTTATCTGCATTATAATAGGTGTCTCTTATTTTGGATAAATTAATTAAGTTTATGTAAATAGATTGACATGAGTGTATCGTGTTAAATCACTGATACACAGAATCTGGGAATTTATGCAGGTGTACTTAGGTAAATTAGGAAAGTAATTAAGATAATATAACACCTAATGAATGCCTAACAGCTGTGATTTGCAGCCTAATACAGCCATGACATATATTTCTAACAGTTCATTTTATGGGGGAGGAGACGAGGGGTGGGAGTGGGATCAGGAAGTTGATGGACTAATGCAGTCACAGCTCTTTCCGATTTTCTTGCCTAAGTTGAGTTCTATTGATAAGCTTTGACAAATCATCATCGGTGTTTACATGGATTCTTTTCTTCGTTTTTAGGGTATTTGTGCTGTGATTGAATTTGATTTGGTTGAATCATTCCTTAAAGATTTTATCCATGCGATCTTTTTTATCTTCTTTAGAATGCTCACTGTCGTTGGTTTCCATTGGTGTTAAAAGGTTGAAGATAAGAAGGAAATTTTGGATTCTAGAGAAAAGATGGCCTTCTACAGGAATAAAATGCAAGATCTCGTGAGTGTCCATTCTTCTCAATATATGGATCAATGCCTGCCCATAAATTTACCGTGTTATACACTATATATGGAAGACATGTTCTCACCTGCTTTCTTCACCAGGTTTTATACAAAAGCAGATGTGATAATCGCCTTAATGAGATTACAGAACGAGCAATAGCTGATAAACGTGAGGTATATTGGCGATTTGAAATCATGTCTTCTTTCTTTCTATCTTTTGATTTTGGTTTTTTCGCGGTTCTTGAGATTTGTCATTATCTAATTCCAGGCAGAGATGCTTGCTAAGAAATATGAAGAGAAGTACAAACAGGTGGCAGAACTGGCCTCTAAGTTAACCATTGAGGAGGCATCTTTCCGTGATATTCAGGTAAAATCCCCCTTTTTATTCTCTCACACAAAATAAAATATATTTGCATCTAGAAAAACGATAAAAAAACTCTACGACTTGACAATATTATGGTTTCAGTTGCTTTGTCTTCGTCTATTGTGCTGATAAATCTGACCATTCTTAGCGATTGCTAATGCTCCTTCCACAGTTCACCAACATTTTTATTCACCATACTGTGGGTGTTGTCCCGGTTCGTCTTATGTCAAAAAAAATGGGACCAGACTCACGAGCCCATTGCTACAAGTCTATAATTCTCTTGCCATAAAAGAAGTAATGAACGGAAAATGCTGGGAATTATAGGTGGCACATGGATGGGCTGGGTAATGGGTTTGGACTTTGGATTGTGTTGTGGTTGACGTGTTGACAAATTTGTTCTTTTTATTTTATTAAAGATAAATTTTTTGAAGTTTGTTACAAGGCCTATTAATTTTGTTTAAACAAGTCAATTTAGTATGTTGTGATTGGTTTGAACATATTTTGGAGTTGAAGCACATTAATTGTAACATGTAATACATTCCCATCTTTTTGTTAATTGAATTAAATTTTCTGTTGACTTCTAGGAGAGGAAGACGGAGTTGAATCAGGCACTTGTGAAAATGGATCAGGGTGGCAGCGCTGATGGTATCCTTCAAGTAAGTTTACTTACTTCCATATGATCCTAACGGATTTTAGTAAGTTTTAAGGACGGCTTGACTGAATCAGTATACGCACATAGCGAAGATGAGTCGGCTAAAAGCCCAGCTGGTAGTCCCATGGCGCAAAAAATATTTGAAAGTCCAACCAAGGAGGATTCATTTAACCATTTTGGAAAGAGCTTTGATGCTGACACAGAAAGGTACCAACTGGATTTAGTTTATGGTCTGATGTCTAAATACAACAAATGTGTACCTATACCTTGTTTGGTGGAAAGATCTAAACATGCAGTAGCCTATTACTCTTGTTTTCATTTTTTGTTTGCATAAAAAAATTGAGTTCGATCTTCTTCTATTAGGGGTTTTGATGACCAAGTATGGGGTACTTTTGACAACAATGATGATGTAGATTCGGTGTGGGGATTCAATAGTGACACAGCTAAGGTGAGTTCATATCTTTTTCTTCAATTATATCATCGCATTCAATGGATAGTGTATAATGTTCTAGAAGTGACAGCAAGCATCAGGGGTATTACAGCGTAAGCTGGAAAAATGCTACTAAATGAAAAGATAAAATAAACGCTTTAAAGTGAAGTAATACAATACATTTCAACGTACTATTCTAGAGTGGACCTTTAAACTGAACCAATCTAAAACTGGTTTTGTATCAGTTGCAAACTGTCTTGGTATGCATGTCATAATTTGAAAAATATAAACCAGAACGAAGCTGTTTGGAATTTAAAAGAAAATAGAAAACCTATCTCTATTATGAATGATAGATATGCCCTTGCAAATAACTTCATTTATACAGGATGCCGAACATGAGAAGCATGGAGAGAGTTATTTCTTTGACTCCAATAGCTTCACTGCAAGTCCAAGGAAAAGAAATTCCCCGCAAGGCAGTAATAGTTTCTTTCAGAAAAAGAGTCCATTTGGGTTTGATGATTCGATTCCTGGCTCACCAGCTTCTCGAGCTGGCACCTCACCACGGTACAGTGGGGGAGGAGCAGAGAATTCTTTCTTTGATAATTTCTCGAGATACGATTCTTTCAGTGCCACTGACCGAGGTTCTCCCAAACAAGAAACCTTCTCGAGATTTGATTCCATGAGCAGCTCCACACATGATAATAACTTCTCAAGATTCGACTCAATGAGCAGCACTGCACAAGACCGTAGTTTCGCAAGGTTTGATTCAATGAGTAGCAATGCGGGTTTTGACCATGGTCATACATACTCATTTGATGACTCAGATCCCTTTGGGTCAAGTGGACTGTTTAAGGTGTCGTCAGAAAGTCAAACGGGGAAAAATGAAACTGATAAATGGGCATTTTAGTTTTGGAGTTTGTTGGTGTTATTATAATGTGAAGAGGGTTTTTGTATTCATGAAGGATGGGTATGGGGATTACCATGTATTTTTTTTCTTCTTCTACTGGCTTGATAGTCTGTTTGTATCACTTGCTTGTCTTTGATTCCATTGCATGAACTTTACGATATTTCTTTGGTATGATTTTGACTAGAAATTCTAATATTGGATTGTGATTACTATAAATATCTGGTTTTGATTGTTAGATGCTTATTGTAAAAATAATGTACACTAAAGTTTAAACATTTTTATTGGTAGTAAACTAGTTACAGAAGCACTTATATATGCCAAGAGGTAGGCTAGAATTAGATGTAGTCAAATTTGATACTCATTGTGTGTTTTTCTAATTATGGATTGGCTTGTCTTAGAAAATTATCCTGAGAAAGCGTTGCACTTGTTAAGAACAGGGATGATAGTGTTGATGCCACTATATCTACGTACTTAATACACGAACCCGTGCACGCTCACATACACACACACCCCTCAAGTGTTCCACTCTGTTTTCGCCTTTTTTGTGATCACGGTATGAAAATCAGACCGGACCGAAAACCGTTTTGGTCCTAAAGCATTATTCAAATTATTCAAATTTTGATTTGAGAGTAGAATTATTCAAATTATTAGAAGTAAGATCAATTGAACATAGAAGTTATATATAGGAACTGTTAAGCGTTTTACAAATTATTCAAGTACTACTAACATTAAAGCATCCGAAGAGGAAATGGCTGAGACCGGATGACAAATCAACATCTGTACTAAGACAATCATCAAATATCATATGGGAAGAAATAGATGTAACTTCATAAATCAATTAAAGAATCAAGTCTACAAATTCTCCATATTGTTAACCGAGATTCCGAGAAGATAGTGTTATTTTCAAAAGACAAACTGCAGCAAGGTTATTATCTTACACTACACATCGCAACTTCAAAACACCACAATATATTCTTAATCTATCGGAAATCCAAAAAATCGATGAACAAACCAAAGAGTAATAGTTTGCTGGTATAATAATAAATGATTTCTACTCATACACATTTCACCAAACACCTACACAAAAGCTATTAATCTAAATAAAAGACATCGATTAATAAAAAGTTATTAAATATCGGTTTCTCCAACCTTACTATCAGGAGTGACGTTAAAATAGATTGATTTTCGCTTGCAAGTGATCACCAAAAAAATAGGTTGTGCATTTCATCAAACACCTGGTGGGTGTCTACTAGAGAAAAAGTAAATCATTTTTTCCTTATCAACAAAAAACTAAAACTTGATAGTTACGATTAATAAACCAAACTCGTAATTGGACTACGTACCAGTAGCTAACAAAAAAAAAAAAAAAAAAAAAAAAAATTACAATCTTTTGATCCAAACGCCTTTGATATTGGACTACCACGTCCAGTGAGTTGATCCAGAAAGCCCAGACAACCTCATGGCCCCACCATGTTGTGATAGAGTTGGGAGGTCTAGTAACATACTCCAGTTTGTGACGTCTTCTTGTTGCAGTAAATCTTCATCAGAAATTAGTCTTACACCACACTCCTTCACCTCAACAACATCTTCATTATTCTCTTCTAAGAAACTAAATGTGACAAAATTCTTTGCTTCCTTCCATACCTCCCATCCAATCAATCCCAATATATTCGTATAATGCAACCATATCATATATGAATCTTGGATTCCTCCTATCACCTCTTTCTCTAAATAATCCTCAATTGAAAATGGAATGTAACCTTTTACATTCAGAGGCTTTACAGAGTAGTATCCTTTAAATTCTTTGAGAGGCTTTTTGCACTTGAAAACAACACAAGTTCCAAATCCCCTAAACTTATCATAACTCCAATCTGATGGTAATTCTACCTTTACATCATTTCCCCTACTTCTGTTTGTAAACCACTCTGGAATGCTATTCCCATGATATAATATATCTAAAAAAGAATAGTCAGTGTCTTGCAAGAAGAATTCACATATGTTTGTCTGGACACCCATATACCCAAGGAAAGCAGAAAGCTGCTGGTGAATAGAGCCTTGGGAAGTTATAGATGAGTCAAGACACTGAGTCTTCGATATAGACCCCTCGCTATCAACGGTAACATTCTTAAACAGGTTTGGACAATTGCTGAAAAAATTGAGCCTTTTATTGAATTGGTCTTTAGATGATCCCAACACTTCTCTTAAGGAGGTGCAATCAGATGCATAAAGCAAACCTAGGCTATGTGGAAGTTCGGGCAACACTTCCAGCTTCTTGCAACCATCAACATAAAGATAATCAAGATGAGAAAGTTGACTCAAACTTCCAGGCAAGCTAGTAAAATTGTTCCCTTCCAAGTATAGTACCTCTAGACATGATAAGCCTCCAATGCTCTCAGGCACTTGTTCTAAATTGCAGTATCTTAAATTCAGTTTCTTTAACATATGTAAACCTTCCAATGATGACCAAACTGATCTTTGGGGATGTGGTTGTTTACTTAGTAGTAAACCAAAAGGAGCCGTGAGGATAGAAGTCCACCATCTAGGTTGAATCCTCCCGAATGACAATGATTCAAGGTTTATTAGAGAGGATACAAAAGAAGGATGTCGGTCGACTTTTAGGCAACCCGCTAGATTTAACACAACAAGCCTCTTGAGCATTCCAATGGAGGGATGAAGGCTAACCAAATTCACACAACCTTCAAGACTTAGCTCTTCGAGATTTGTAATCTCCGAGAAGTCAGGGGTGGTTGTTAGGTTACAACAGTACCTTAACTTCATTACTTTCAACCTTCTAAAGCACTGACATGGATAGGACAAAAAAGAAGATAACTTATCAGATCATTAGATATCAAATAGGAAAACATGCGTGAACAAGGAAATACCTTAGGTGTTGTCCAAAAATTATTTATGTTGCTGTAAGACAGGTCAATGGCCACCATGTTTTCGGGATAAAAATCTGAAGGCAAGAGCTTGAAAGGACATCCATGCCAATAGAGCAATCTTAACTTATTGGATAAAAAGTCCAATCTTCCAGAAAAGTTCACTGCATTGTCCATTGGTAGTTTAAGAATACGCAAGTTTTTCATTGGCGCAAATGCTTTACCGTCTATATCAAACTTTTGATTAGATTTCTTTTGCTGAATGTCAAGAATTTCAACTACATCAGTTGCCTACATACAAGAAATAGCATTACTAGATTGTATTATGAAGCATATGGAAATGAGTTGCATATGCAGTAACAAAACAATTCTTACTTTCTTTTCACTCAAGATATTGTAGATCTCTGATGGATCAACCCACAGTCTGCTTCGGTTCCCGGGCGTGCAAGATTCTTCAAATACAATTTCCCTTGCCATTGCTTGAATCAAGTCATGCATTTGAAGTGAATTATTGCTCGAGATCGTGATTAATGACTTATCCACTAGAACTTGTATATTTGTATCTGCAAAAAAGTTACAACCATCCAGTATGCTTGCTGCAAAATCACGATTTACTCCAATGAATGAACATGCAATATCAAGTAAGATATTTTGCTGATGGAGGTTTAGCCCATCATAACTTAAACGAAACACTCGTTGTATCTCTTCATTGGGATGTAATTTGAGCCTTTCCATTTCACTTTCCCACTGACCCATAGTTTTGCCGTATAAGAAACACCCTAAAACTATGAGAGCCAGAGGGTGACCATGCACATAGTTCACAACTTTCTCAGCAAGTTCTTGGAAGCCTGTAGAAGGACATTTTTCCTCAAAGGCATACGAACTAAAGAGCTGTAGAGATTGAACCTTATTTAGAAAGTCCATGTCATGGATTTGATCCAGTCTATGAGATTTTAGCAACTGTTTATCTTTACTTGTGAAAATAATCAAACTTCCCGGGCAAAACCAACTAGCTGAACCCGCTAGTGCCTTTACCTGATCCCGATGATCCACATCATCCAAAACAAGCAGGATCGGCTTACATGCCATCCTTTGCTTTATGACCGTAGAACCTTCACCAACACATGATATCTTCAGATCTTCTGTTTTCAGAATCTTATTAATCAAATGCATTTGAACTTGAATTATGCCTTGTCGTTTTGTGACTTCTTTGACATCTTCACAAAAGCAACTTCCTTCAAAGTGGACATACATTAAGTTATAACTAGCTTTGGCAAGGGTCGTCTTTCCTATACCGCTTATACCGCATAATCCAATCATGTTAACCTTATCTGACCCAATGAAGCGTGACAAGTCTAATTTGTCGAAATGGAAATCTATGCCAACAAGGTTCTCACCAACATGTAAGGGCCCGTCACATAATATTTTGAGGATTTCTCTGGAAATGGAATCGATGAACTTGGACTCAAACCTGTTTACCACAAACACACAATAAGTAAGAAAAGCTGCAGTGTTAAGCTTTAGTAGAGCTACAAGATAATTGCACAAAAACAAGAAATTTACCCATTTGTCATGTCCTGGAGATCCCATCCAGATAAGTTAGCCGCCATTGATAAAGCTTCCTTCCATTTATCCACCTCTGTTCTATTTGAAACATCATGTTTGGCAAATGCTTCAGCATAGCTCCCAGTCTGTTTCCTCACTACGTCAGGTTTAACATCATAAAAGATTATTTGAACCTCGTGTTTAGGCTTTCCCATTTGCTTGCACTCGAGTATTTTGACAAGTTCCCTCAAACACCATGATGAAGAAGCATAATCTTTGGAGAAGATAACAATCAAAAACCTCGATTCTTCAATGGCTTCGTAGAGATGAGTAGATATCTCTTCTCCTTTAGGCAATTCTCTATCATCTCTAAAAGCATAAATTCCTTTTTGCTTGAAATCATTGAACATATGATCCATGAAGCTTTTGCGGATATCTTCACCTCTGAAACTTACAAAAACATCATATTTCCACCGATTAGGAATGGACGTAGTAGCCATTTTCAGTGATGAGCTCGAGCTGCGTTCACAAGTAAAGATCACCAGAAAGAGTAGCTATTATTAATACTAATTAGTACCAAGAATCCATGACTAAGATAATGTAAACAACATCACATGATATGCTGATAGGTCAAATTATATTCAAAAAAAAAGATTTTTAGACCCACAGGTTATATACAATCGCATATACAAAAATAAGTTATTGAACCACACCAACATCTAGAGTCTAGACAAACTTTAAAATGTTCCCTCTGATTAAATGCACCCAAATGCGTGCAGTGACTGTATAATTCATTCTTTAGATACTTTTATAATCATCATCATGGTATGTAAAAAATGGGACAAAGATATATTTAAATCCTATGCCTTAACATTGACAAGTATTATAAATTGTTTGTTTATATAATAAACCTGCTCATTTGGCTCACTAGCTATTAAATAATAACCACACAAGATATTAAATAATGATTTACAGTTTGTATACAGACATAAAACAATGTTAAAAAGTCAAGTGACTTTTGTATAAAGTATTGGGTTAAATTATCAAATTAGACCTAATAAGTTTTGGGTTAAGTGATTTAGCCCATTGGATCCATAAATTATATTGTAATGTAATAAAGTGAGATAATAATTAGACTATAAGAAGACGACTTACCGATGGAAAAAAGTGAAGTTTTGGTGAATGAATGAATGCAATCAAAATGGAATGCTCAAGTGAAGTTACAAAAAGAGTAAAGACAACTTTTGATTGACCCCAAGTCAATTTAGAAGTTACAAAGAAATGAAGATGAAGTTAAAATGGAAGATGAAATGAAGTTACAAAAGAGTAAAGGCAACTGGGGTAGGGTTGACTCCAAAGTCAAGTTATTTTCATTTCTGGTCCCTCGGTTTCAGATAATATGTAATCTATTAGATTAAACTACAATGTCAAATTTCAACTATATTTTGTGAAAAATAGCACGTGATAACATTATGGCATCCTAGAAAACACATATGGAGTATCAAATTGAATAATTCAAGACTTTCCTAAATAGATATCTTCATCAAAAATAATACGTAGTACTTCTTTTTCAAGGACCATACTTTTTTAAGCAACAAAAAGTATTTATTTTTTTATTTATCATTATTAAAATTTTAACGCAAATCCCACCAATATGTGAATGTCGGTTTGGTTTAATTGTACTAATCCAACTCCTACTAGTAAAGACGTTGAAATAAAGCAAAACCTTTTGTTATAGAGGAGTTATTTCGGATCCACTTATTTCCTTACATTTTGAAGGACTCATTTTAACCATTTAAAACATTTGATCAAAAAAAACCCGATCAAACATTAAAAAACATTAACATGATGTTAGTGTGCAAATAGAATACCTTTTGCTTCATTATAAAAAATAACCCTTTTACCCAACAACTACTGAACAAATAGTTTTACTACATAATAAGTTGTTTATTTACGGGTCATTAGATCAAAAAATAACTTTTCTTATTTTGAAATGGAGTATAGTTAGCATACAGACAGAGAAGAATGAGTTAAGATGAGCAAACAATAAGAAAAGCAATTTGAAATAGAAGAATGACTTACAATTTAAGGATGGATATCTGGATTTCTTTGGGAGATTTGGTACGTGGATGAATATAGTGCAATAAAAATGAAAGATGAAAGAGTAAAGTTAAGTGGGTTGACTCCATGTCAACGTAGATACACTTCCAGTCCCTCGGTTTCTCATAAGTTGGCAAAGTTGTATGTGTAACTAGTACTTTCCAGGTGTTGTTGAGGATATTTCCTCATATTATTAGATACTTGTATCTTTTTAATTACTCAGTTACCTCTTTTAACAAGACACAAAGTTTTGTCATTTTTGGTACAGAAATTCTCGATTAAGATCACCTTTGTGTTACTCTTCACACCCATCTCCCTTCCTTTTAACACCAACTTTGCTCCTCGGGTTTTACAGTTTCTTTTGCAGTCACACTTTTCAAATAAGCTTCATTCCAAAAAAAAAAAAAAAATGATGCTGGTGTTAGTAAAACATAATGAAGAGAAGCATACCAGTTTAGATGTGGAAAAATGGTGGGTCATATAAGTTGGGTAAGGGATGAAAACAGGTTAATTTTGAGTGGGTCAATTTTGGTACGGGTCAAATCAGGCCAGTTTTGGTACGGGTCAATCCAGTATTCTTCTTCTCAGTACGAATCCACTTTCTGCACACGCCTAGTTAAGTATGGACGACAAGTGTTGGCTACCCTAATGGCTACCCTAATGCAGGATCATCCGATCTGCACGAGCATATTTGGGGTCGAGGCCCAACAACAAGCAGTCATTGTACTTATTCGCTTTAGCACACTCAGAACCTAGAGAAAAAAGTTAATACTTATTAGTCACTACAAAGAAAGTAAGTATGCTACATAAAAATGTGAGGAGCCAGTTAATAAATTTTGTTAAGTGCAAGACACGCACATAACCGGAGCTTAGATGGTACCAAAGAGAATGCACAGATTCAATAGATAAAAGTTGAAGTTAAGAAGCTGTTCTGATCAGCACGTGCAACATTAGTATTTCTTTAAACTAAAACAAATAATAAGTCCAGAGGATCACTTTCAATTTAAAAATGTTTATTGATATCAAGTATTAAGGTGATCACGATAATCATGCATAAAAATACAGGAGGTTGATAAACTACATATGCATTCTCTAAACCAAGCCGGGATTGGGCAAGCAGGTGAAGAAGTGTTGCGCAAGTAGATTGACCACTTAGTATCACATTAGTTTTCCGCCTATGCGGTTTAGCAGCCTCATTGCACTTCTTATCCATCACCTCTTTCGCAGCCTCTAAATCTTCGACTACTTTCGTCTTACTTGCTTTCTATCCTTTCGAGCTATATTAGTAATCCAGTAGGTAAAATACTCATGTAATGAAAGGGGAATCTGTATACGTTTGGAAAGTAATGAGGGGCATCTGTGCACATAGTATATGGTTAGTCAAGTTCAAAGCAAATACCCATGACCATCAACCCATTCCTTTTCTAACGTTTTTCGCATGGGTTGATCTGTTGATCATTCATCTGGTAATTTTTCCCCCTAAAATCTGCAGTTCAAAATTGAGTACCAACCCATCTTCTACTTGTGATTGTTCATATAAATTCATTCCATTCTAGCCCTTGTCGTTGGCTTCCTGTCATGTTCAAACTGAGATGTAAAAATGTGCCGCATAAGAGATGGAAACGATGAAGTATCATGAATTATCTGAAGTTTATCACATATCAGTCGCCATATATTTAAAATGCGTCAGGAAATAGGTGAGAAGACTTTTTTTTATGTTGTTCATTATAGCAACGCCTATAACAAAAACCGATGGCCACACCTGCAATAAGAAAAATAGTTAACCGGGTCTTCATGAGTCATTCAAACAAACAAACGGTAACCTTGATTAAATTCACAACGGAAATTAAAAGCCATGAAAGAATGAAACTAACCTGCAAGAGATGTGCAAACAACCATCAACATTTTCGACATAAAAATTGCAGTTTCGGCACTTGTTGCATTTCTTATTCTTAATTAGCAAGATCCATCAGCATGACATCACTTTGATCTATTCCACCCTTGTTCAATTTTTGAAAGTCACTGTAACCTATCCCTTAACCATGCCACTTTGCACTTTGCATAGAACAGTCGATAACAATGCGGGCATCCTGATCATGTTGTTACAGCTTCCCCTCCATCGTTAACTAACATGCATGGCTGAACCGACTTTAAAGGGACAATAAAATTTCTGATATACCTAAAAATGTGGCCCATGTGTCATTTGCTACTGGTTTAGACTCCATTTGCAAATTTTCGGGATATTACTTGGAGGCTAATTTAACACATTTGACCCATGTGTCATTTGCTGTCAATTTCTTGCAAAAGAAGTCCGTTTGTGGCTTATATGTTTTCATCATGAGTAAAAGTTTTTTATGGGAATTTTCCTAATTACCAACAGGGTGTTTGGCATTGTGATTTATACACTCAAGCATGTAGTAACATTTTTTTACTTTGAATTCAGCATACACTCAAATTTCATAATCACATATTTACATCAACTGACCGGATATTGCCGGGTCTATCCGGGGCTTGGCTGGATAATGCCGGGTCTATCTGGGGCTTGGCCGGTTAATGCCGGGTCTATCCGGGTCTTTCCGGAATAGCTGGTTTTAGCCGGGTCTTGGCCCGACAATGCCAGGTCTAACCGAGTCTCGGCATGATATTGCCGGATTTTGGCCGGATATAACCGGGTAATAAAAGTTGAACTGAAGCTACAGGTTTGAGTAAGGGTGAGCATTTACTTGTATTTTAGATACTATGCTAGTAATAAGGCTTTATTACGTAAAAAAGTTCATTTTACTTTTTAAATGAGCAGATGTAGAGAGAAATAACATAGTGTAATAACCTTTTTTTTTTTTTTTTTTTTTTAAAAGTAAATTGGTCAAAATCTATGTAATTAGTTGCTTAGACTTCAAATAATCTTTGCCTATATTGTTCAAATCCGTGAGAATCAGGTTCAAATTTCATATGAAAATCCCATGACTTTGTGTTTACAATCCGTCATTTTTCTTTTGTGTTGAGATGTTATGATAAATTAAATACGCATGTATATTGAAAAGAAAACCTCTAGTTTTTAGTTAAAAAATGCCTTAAAAAAATAAATAAATAAAATAATAAAAAAAAAAATGTTCACTTTTAGTTGACCGCCTAGGCGTATGTTTGACCACGTCTTTTCCGCCTAGTTTGGCCTTTGCCTAAAACCGAGGCGGTGTATGCCCGCTTAATGCCTAGGCGGCCGCCTAGCCCGTTTTTTATAACACTGACTTAAGAAAACTAAAGCCATTCATATGAAGGTGCCAGTCTGCTTCCAAAAAAAGGTTTGAAAACAACCTTTTAATGTGTTAGACAGCGAATGGTTTGTTTGAAAAGCAATTTATGACTTAAGACTAAAACCATTAATGTGAATGTGCCGGTCTACTTCCAACCAACAACTAGGACATATATATATATGTATGGTTAGTGGCGGAGCTAGAAAAATTTTTATGGGAGGGTTGAAACAAAATTTTTTTTTTGGGAAAAACATTATATGGGAAGGCCAAGATGATTTATTATTATTATTATTATTATTATTATTATTATTATTATTATTATTATTATTATTATTATTTTTATATATATATTTTTTTCATTGAAAACATGGAAATTACATGAAATTTGAGGGGAGTCTAGACACAATATGTGCTCCCACTCCTTTTTGAATACAAAAACTAACTCGATGAAAAATACAACCACCACTTTTAGCGTTATTAGAGTGGCTGCTGGCGATAGTCTTGACCCGCGAAAGTGTATTCAAAGCTTCCACATCGAGTTCGCCAAACGTAGAAAAAGCGAAAGGGACGAACTTGTATCCATTGTCTTCACACTTGGACGCATACTTCTTCCTTTTCTTTTCCACAACATTACTCAAAGCAACCCCGGGGGCCCATGACGTCGCCCCAGACCTAGCAAACGGAGAGACCCCAGTCACATCCAGACATACGTCCTTACCTTGGAACCAGTTGAATAATAGTATATCTGCAGGACGTAATTCTCTCCCTTCCTCCGAAAGAAATCCCAACGGAGCCTCTTTGCGCACCATAATCCCGGCTTTGGAACATATATCAACAAGTATATCACGCACCAGATTATGCCTGAACTTAACACCCACTTCACTAGAACAGTGGACCGCGTGATCCCCCCATTGGTCCATACGGTGTACATTGCAACTCGGACAAAGGCTGCCTTCAGAGAACATAGGAACCGCGAGCCTGTAGCACAACACAGACCGGAATTGGCGAGGGTTCATCCTTTGTCCTAGACCGTCGATAGGGATGGTGAAAAGGAAGTCCTGCGCATGTGGGGCGCGAATGCTACTGAGTATAGCCACTTGCCTTGGGCTTAGCGAGTACTTGGAAACAAGGTCTTTCTCAATGACACCGAAATAACACTTTGCCAAGGTTTTCATCATTTGGAGGGCAGAAGCGCCCCCGGAGGCAGTGAGAAAGTCGGTGTTGCAAGTAGCGTTGAATTTATCCAAGGCATGCTGGAATGAAGGGCCATGTGTAACAATACCGGTTTTGGTAAGTATCTTTTCCTGTAGGTCACTCGTTTGCATACGAGAAGCAAAAAAAGCATATTGGATAATGTCCCCCGCTGAAAGGATGCCGAGACCACCGAGCTTTATTGGGAGAGTGGCCAGCCGCCACTGCCAAGCGCCAAAACCCAGCCCAGAAGTAGTAACAATTTTCTCCAAGGAGGCACGTAACGTCTGATCAAATTGAGCTTGGGCCTCTGCCAAGTACAAGGGGGAGCATGTTCTCAAGGTGTAAGATAGTTTTGAAACTCCTGCACAATTACGCAAGAGGAGCAGTTCACATTGGGGGTCGTTAAGCTTGCTAATGGCCTCCATTAAAGATATGGTTTTAGAGACCCTTTTGGAAGCCAAGTCGCGGCAAAAACTTTCATCCAAGCTGACAGAGCCCCCAAGAAGTTTAACGCCATGGAGCGGGCGAGCGATATTCGTAGGGAACACACCATCTGCTCTACTCCTAGGATCCTCCATATGCCAGAAGAGTTCAGTCTTATCAACATTCAAGAACAAACCACGAGCCGGGCCTTCCGTTCTGATAATGTCCAACGCCTTAGCGACCGTGAGAGTATCTCCGATGATAGTGCCATCATCAAGATACCAAGCCTGGAGGGCAAGCTCACACGAGCGATTAATGGTATGAACCAAAGAGTGCAAAGCTAGGGCTTAGGGGGTCAGGACCCTTCCCGGTCCTCATGTAGCTCTGCACTTGTTTATGGACCTTTCCTTTTGGTTTGGTCTATCAGAATATTGGAATCTTTTGCTCCAACTTTTGATCTTTGTACTTGTGTTTTTTTATAAGATTTGCAAATGAGAAATAAGATTTGCAAAATTCTCGGTCTATTAGATATTCTCATAAAGAGAGAGAGTTAGGATCAAATAAGAAAAAAAAATTAACATAAGAATCTTTTATATAATAAAACAAAACCCTAATTGGTAATTTTTCATTTCAAAAAAATCTATTCATACATTATTTAGTAATAATTTTATTTAAAAAAAATTATTTTCTTATTAGGTAACATTTTATATTTATCCATAACACAAGTAGAAGATAAATACAAAAAATATAGATAACATGTAATTAATAATAGGATTAAAATTTTTAAATAATTATCTTTAATAATAAAAAAACTATAATTAAACATCATAAATCAAACAAAACAAAACAAAACAAAGATTAAATTATTTCTTTTTTAATAAATAAAAATATATGATTTAAAAAAAATTTAAAAACCCGCGCGTGCGCGGAAATTATAACTAGTAATAAGAAAAGACTACAACCACATATCTTACGGTATGTTAGTAACCGGCTACTTCATTCTTCAACCCATGCGGGATAAAATGCTAGGATTATAAGGTTAGAAACGGTGCCCATATAATATTAAAGGTTTTTATTTACATGGAAGGCAAGAGATAATGCAAGAACCGGTGAAAGAAAGATAAGTCACTTGGAATTCCAAATTAAAGTTCAGAAGCAGCTAGGCAACCCTTTATTTATAACATAAGTCATATGTTTTTATTGCTATAATAACAATTCGTTTTCCTTTCTAATATGTGTGAAATCAAAAATTAACATGGTCTCCATCGAAACATGTTTTAGAGTACTAAAATAAAAGAAAAAGTTGAGAGTTTATAAGAATTTTCGGTTACTGCAACACACTCTCAGATTTTTTTAATCTGAAAACGTAGTTACATATCCGAAGACATATTACTAGTCTCAACACATTCAACACACATAATCTTTATGGTATATAAATAACCAACGATTTTTATCTTCAGCCTATGTGGGATAGAGTGTTAGGATAAAATGTTACAAAATGTCTTCACAGAAAATGGTAAGAAAGAGATAATGCAAGAGTTCTTGACAGTTGATGATTACGTTTACTTATTTGAACTCGTTTATATAGAAGTCTATATGCTAATGTATTAGTTATCTTGTTATATTGAGATACTTGTTTAGGTTTTTAATCATGTTCTGCCGAGTACACATCACCATGCATTTTTTGAGTGCTCAATGTCTAATTTGTGAACGTACATATATAGGTTTACCTGTAAGTAGGCAACATTGAGATAGTTCTTCACCTTGTAACATTCATGGGAACATCACCGGCGTTGGCAGTAAAACCCTTGTACCTCCTTTTGGGAGGATTATGGTAACCCGACAAACCCGAATCACCCGACCAGAAATAACCCGACCCGACAAACCTGTCATGTTCTGCCGAGTAAACCCTAGGTCATATTTTACAGTGTTTTCAAGGGTTTTCACCCCTTGAATCCTTTCATGTTCTATTGAGATAAGTCTTCTCTTAATTCAATCAATATGTCTATGTGTTGGTTGATTATATCTTGTGCTTGTCTTGATTTTAACATGCTAGGCTAGATCTATCTTGTGTTTGCTTAGATTTAATGAAACCTAGATGTTAATTATGTGTTGATTGCTTGTTTATGGTTGTATTGAATGAATGATTTCAATGTTAGGCTTAAGAAAACTGGCAGATCTCCATTGTGTAACATGCTTGAAAGTCTTAGGAAACATGAACCGATGTGTACTAGGTTTTATTGGTTGTATTTAATGCATGAGCAAATTGTAGTGATCCCATGTTAGGAGCTTCTTAGCCGGCTCGACATAGGAGTGAATTAGGCGCTCATAGGATTGGGGAAGTAAGTACGCCACCCCATGAATGGTATTAAGGAATACAATCCGTCATCCACGCAACTATAACAAGTAATTAACGTGTAAAAGATATCTAGGGAGTAGTGAAATCTAAGTAAACACAATTCTCCCACATATTGCTCACAACTTTAGTATAATTTAGTTTATTTTCATTTCTAGTATTTTATTTTGATTGCATCTTTAGTATTGGGTTAGTTGACTAGCAACTAATTCCGCCAAACTCCTTCAAACCCGAGATTTTTACTTGCTTTCATAAAAATATAAAAATACAAAAAGAATCATCCCTCATCTCAGCAACGTTTAAGACGATACTCCACACTTTAGAAGAATACGGGCATTCAAAATATAGGTGGTCATGGGAGTCGGGTTGTAAATTGCAAAGAGAGCACCGAAGCAGGTTTAAGTTGACGTTATTGCCAACGTCCCATTGCTTCAGTCTATCTTGCGTTTTAAGTCTCCTTATCATAATGAGCCAAAGGTGAATGGAGTGTCTTGGGATGCCATATTTTGACCATACTAATCTATACCGCCCGATTTCATTACTTCTATGACGGATGGATTGCCAAGCAACACTAACTGAGAAGTTATTAAACGACCCATCAGTGGACTTCCACAATAGTTTATCTTCCTGGTTATCTTGCAGAATAGGGACATTGAAGTTACTAAGGGACGGGTACCGAGTAAACCAACTTTGAGGCCATCTCCAAACCATCCCATTCACTACGTCAGCAACACTATCTTGAGGCATAAATCCAGCACTACTAATAGCCCTGTTCGTAATATGTGACATAACAGGACCATTTGTGTCCCAAATGTCAAACCAAGCAGACGCTTTATAACCATTTCCAAGCTTATACCAAATAAATGGGTGAATGATACTTCTAATACTCAACAATTTTCTCCACCGCCAACTAACATTTGAACACAAACGGATATCTTAAAAGCTATGAGTTTTCAGTTTGTAAGCATGAATCCATCAAACCCATAAGGTTTCTTTATGAGTTAGGATCTTCCAAATATGATTGGTCATGAGGGCAGTGTTAAACTCAGCAAGCTTACGAAATCCCAGCCCACCTTCGTATTTTGACAAACAAACATCATTCCACGAAACTTTTGCCTTGCCCTTTTTCATATCGCCTTGACACCAAAGAAAACCACACATTATTTGTTCAATGTCATGAATTGTACCGGCCGGGAGAATGAAAACCGAAGCCCAATACAAATGCATTGATGATAGAACGGATATAACAAGTTGATGACGTCCGGCCAAAGACAACCACTTATTTTTCCAATCTCCAATTCTCTTTTGAACTCTTTCAACCAAAATTTTGCAATCTTTGTGAAGAAGTCTAGATGAAATAAGAGGAACACCTAGGTATTTAATGGGTGGAATACCTTCGTCAAATGGCATAAATTGAAGAATAGAAGTCTTGACATGGATGGGCACATTACAAAAGAATATAGTGCTTTTAGGAATACTAGGCACCAACCCCGAGACACCTTTAAAGTCATCCAACGCTTCCATAATAACTTTAGCCGAATGAACTTCGCTACGAGCAAAAAGAATAAGATCATCTGCAAAACAAATGTTCACAATCTTTTGCTTCTCACACCTATTATGGTACTTGAAATCCTCATCATCCCTGATCCTACGCTTCAAAATAAGAATTAACATTTCCATAACTAAAGTAAATAGATATGGAGACATAGGATCACCTTGGCGAAGCCCGCGTCTACCTTTAAAATAACCATGCAACTCGCCATTAACATTAATAGAAAAAGAGGTGCTTGACACACATTCCATAACCCACTGTATCATTTTTGTATGAAACCCGAAACCCACAAGAACCTCTTACAAGAATTTCCAACTAACCGTATTGTATGCCTTTTGGATATCAATCTTGAAGGCACACCTAGGGGGGCCTCTATTGGAATGATAATTATGCATAAGCTCTTGAGTTAGGAGGATGTTATCCGATATACTACGACCCGGAATAAACGCGGATTGATTAACACTAACCACATCATTAAGCCCCTCCTTAATTCGGTTGGTAATGATTTTGCTAATGCATTTATATATGACATTACAACACGAGATAGGTCTATAGTCATTAATTTTTGACGGGGACGATACCTTGGGTATTAAAGCACTGACAGTATGATTTATCTCTTTTAGAATTTTCCCATTCAAGAAAAAATCCCTAACCGCATTACACACATCCACAGCAACAACATCCCAAGCCTTTTTAAAGAAAACTGAGGTGTAACCATCCGGACCCGGAGCTTTATCATTCCCGATAGAAAACATGGTCTTTTTAATCTCCACATTTGAAACATTTCTAACCATGTCAACAGCTTTATCTCTGTTCAGACGAGAAGTAAACAACCCTTCATGAAGTAAAGGGTTAACCACACTCTCCTCTCCAAGAAATAATTTATAGTGATTCACAAAAGCATCAGGAACATTCGAACCTTCGTATATAGCACCATCAATACCTTGAACACAATCAACTCTACTCCTACTGACCCGAGCCTTCACAGATTGGTGGAAATATGCGGAATTGCAGTCCCCAACACGAAGCCATTCTATCTTTGATCTTTGTTTTAAGTACCTTTCTTCATCGAGAAGAGCCTGCGTAAAGGCATTTAAATAGATTGCTTCTTCCTCGCGAAGCACTGCCGAGTCAGGATCCTTATCAAGGGCTATTTGAATAGTAACCAACTCTTGTCTCAACTTGACAACACGATCATGTAAGTTACCTTGACAGTGCATAAGCTTACGCATTGGTTTCTTCATGAGTCTAAGCCCTTTCACAAGCTTAAACATGTTATGACCATGTATATCAGCCCCCCACTTCTCTTTATCAATCATCATAAACTCAGCCTTATAAGCAAGTAAATTAAAAAACTTAAATGACTTAGGTTTTTCCTTAGTTATTCTACGAACTTTGAGAACCGCGGGCGAGTGATCATAGATGCGATACGGTTGGAAGATAGCATATGAACCAGTGTATTCTTGAATAAAGCTCATATTACACATCACCCTATCGATCTTTTTCAAAATACCCAACTCAGCACGTGGCTTTTGATTCCACGTATAACGTAAACCTGTGCTATTAACATCAAACACTTCTATCTTGTGGACACATTCGTTCGACTTGCGCATAGAAATGTTCATATTTGAAGTACCTTATGTCGTATCATCCAACGACAAAGATGCATTGAAATCGCCCAAAATAACCCAAGACTTCCTATGCACAAACTGTTTGTGAACATCAAGATCATTCCAAAGCTCACGCCGAATTCGATAGTCATTAAAAGCATAAATGAAAGTACAATAGAGCTCCTTCTGATCACCCTTTAAAATAATATGCAAATGAATTGCTTGATTTGTCATCGACACTGGCATGACATCCACATAATCCTCATTCCACCCAACTATTATACGCGTACCCTTAATACAATAGCTAGTGTTAGAAATCCATTTCCATCTTGAACATACTTTGGAACACACACGTTCGAGTTTACTAATATCAACCTGCGATTCAAGAATTGCACAAACGTTAAGAGAGTTTTCATTTATAACCTGTCGAACCTCCTTTTGCTTTGGGGTGCGGTTCAAACCCCGTATATTCCAAGCCGCTATACTATACATTGATAACCTTCTCAAAAGGAGTGCTTGCCCCTTGTGGTTCCGACTGAATATTGGCCTCAAACGTTTCTTCAAAAACATTCTCCACATCATCGCTACTCTCACTTCCAATATCTTCCAGTGGGCCCTCAGTCCCCACTCCAACCGTAAAGCCATCATCATTAAGATTATCACTAGCATCATCATTAGCAAGGGATGAGAATGAATTCTTGGTATGAATGGTGTCTTTGTTTCTTAGTTTGGAGGAACCTGCACCAGCATGTTTGACAACTGGTCTATATTGGAGATTAGTCTTTGGTTTAAACCCACCATTTTTATCAAAAGTTTTCTTCCCTTTGTAACGACCTTTAACCATTATAACCATTTAGTTTTCTTCCCTCGCCTTGAACTTCTGCCATTTTCTTTGGTTGCTCTTTAACACTTAGAGGGCATGCTTCCACATCACCCTTTTTTTTTAAATGGTGAAAATAAATTAACGCCATCAACATATATTAATTACATGATTACATCACTTTCATTGGCTATTTGTAAAAATAATCCATATTCATTATAACCATTTAGATCATTAATCCATATTTATATCTAACCCTTTATGTGCACAGAAAGCGATGTTTTCCAATTTTAAAAATATGCTTTAAGAAATAAAATGTTTAATTCATTTCATTTGCAATGTATAATGATCAAAACAAACTTGAGTAATATGACTATTATTCACACTTTTTCTCAGCTTTTAGTCATTCTCTTAACTGACTTCCAAAATATTTTGACATCTTAAGCTATGTGAAACTAAAGATTAGAATGTTTTCCACCAGAACATGTTAAAAAAAAAAAAAAAAAAAAAAAAAAAAAAAAAAAAAAAAAAAAAAAGTTTGAAGTTCATATTAGTTTTTCATGAAGGTGACATCGGTAACTTGTACCAATCGGATTTGTAACAAGTCAAGCATATCAAGAAGAAAACATTATACTATTCTACACAAATGTAACCCAAATGGACTAGGGTGGATAACTAATTAACTAACAAATTGAGCAGAAAAAAGGTTTGAAGTTTATACAAGTTTTTAGGTAAAATCTCACACTACAATCTTTACAAGTCTCTTTATTAAAGTACCTAAGAACATTGTAATCTTCCAAGCACATATAACCTAGATAGACTAGTGCATATAACTAACCAACAAGTTCTTTCTTCAACCAATGTGGGATTAAAGGGTAGAAAAGTCTCCATGTTACATAAAATATTTTTATGAACGTGGAAAGAAAGAGATATACAATGCAAGAGTTATCAATAGTTGGTGAAAGAACTATTTGTTACATGGAACTCCAAATTCAAGTTTAGAAGCAACTAATTTTGTGTTTTCGGAGCACGAATTATGAATGGAACATCTTGGATAACAAGATAGTATAAGTTGTTAGTGCTCTAAAAACGAAAGATTACAAATGTTTAAGCATTGAACTAAAACAACATGTGAATTTTTCTTAGGACAATGGGTTAGCTTTTACTTATCTAATCATTCACAAAGAAATTTTATACATGGTTGAATGTAGTACGTTTTTTGGTCACGAAGGTTAAAGTATTTTTGCATTATGATACATCTTATAGCCATGGGTTGTTAAGCAAACCTATTATGGCGATCAGTACACATTTTTGAAAGCTCAACATGCATATTATGAATTTACAAATTTAGGTTTGCAAGTAGCTAAGCAAAGTTTTCGAAAAACATGCTTATAAGATGAGCAGTTATATCTAAATCTAAAAACAAGTAGCCAAGAAATCCTTTATCATATACAAATTTGATAAAGTAAGTCATATGTTTTTATTACTCTGATATACACGGCTTAGTGAAGTACGTATTGAGCTGTCCGGGGAAAGTACTTCTAAAGTATGTAAAAAGTGTTTGACTGGAAATATTTTTAAACATATATAACAAGAGTACAAGACAGAAAAGATAATTGGGCCTGCAATAAAAAGCATGCATCATTTCAACCCAAATTATTGGGCCTATATTTAGCAGTCATTTTCATCTTCTTTTTTAAGGTTTCAAGCCCAATAGTTGGACCCTTATATGACAAGTTTTCTCTAAGTTTCGAATGCTTACCTACTGTAACATAGTTAACTAGTTTTCTTCAAGTCATCAAAGTGTAGCTCCTCTTAAGATTAGCACGATATATATACGAAATATGTTGGAATTTGTGGTCCAATTCTTTTAATGGTGTGTACTGTGTAGCATAATTGGTTTGAGATGAGAAATAAAGCAAAAAAATCCTTGGTCTTTTAGGAATTCACATAATAAATGTTATTTAAATTCGTCCGTGGTTGTAGAAAATATTTGGAAAAAGGCATCGTTTAGTTTGAACCTATGTATAATTAAATATTTAAATTGGTTTCCACCAAGACATGTTATACTGATAGAAAAAACAAGACTGTAAAATGGATGAAAAAAAAATCTAGAGGTCATAATATTTTATTTTATTTTTTATTTTTTTTCAGATTTCAAGAATTCGTTGCAAGTTTACGGTTTTTGTAACTTGCAAGAAAGTGATCACCTGAAAACTTGATTTTATTCTAGACACATATAACCCACATCCAATACGATATATTAATAATAACCCAAAATTTCTTCCTTCAACCGATGTGCGATAAAAGGTTAAAAAAGAGCACTAACTTCTATATCATTCTTTGGTCTTCAACTCTACTTTCTAATTCGATGTTCTTATGAAAAATAATGATTTAAATTGCATGAACGACAGCTACATTATAATGTTACTCAAAATATGTAGATCGATGGGAACACCGTGACCCTAGGCATCACACCACTGAGGTGCCAACCTGACCCTTCCCTAAGGACCAAGCCCCAGGCAATGATCTCATGTCCGAGTAACCTAATTAAAGCATATGTAGTGTGGATTGTTGGCCTTTAGATTTAGACATCCTTGAATATTCAAAGTCAATAAGCATCTAAACATGATGATTGGAATAGTAGTTGTTGATCGTCACTATCGTTCTTGTATGTGTAAGATCACATTAGAATTAGAATATGTATGTCACTATCTAGATGAAAATAAGATACTCCAGCTCGTTATGAACATTCAACTGTGATTAAAATATGCTCATTTTATGTTGGTTGTTGACCAACATACATTTTTACATTTCTATTGTTTCTTTGGTTTCAAAAATGCGTTTTCTTTTCTAACATGGTGAAATTAATGATTAAACATGTTCTAAAGTACCAAATTAGAATTAAAATAAAAAAAAAAAAAAAAAAAAAAAAAAAAAGTAAGGGTTCATATGCGTTTTCTAATACTTCAAGATGTGCTAGATTTTTTCAATCATGCACACCATGATGCACTCGAAAACACTACACTATTCTCAACACATTTAGTACACATAAACTTATGGTATATAACTAACCAACAATTTCTATCTTCACCCAATGTGGGATAGAGTATTAGGATAAATGTTAGCAAATATCTTTATTAAAAAATGGTAAGAAAGAGATAATTCATAAGTTCTTAACAGTTGGTGAAGAAGAAATATTTGTTACATGGAACATCAAACTCAAGTTTAGAAGCAACTACTTTATGTTTTTATAACACAAAACGTAAAGGCAACAACTTGTATAAAAGAACCTATGGTGATTTTTACTAAGCAAAAAGTATTACTACGTAGCATTTACTTATCATAATTCGTTTATATAGAAATCTATATGTTGTTGTATAAGTTACGTGTTCGACCAAGTCATGACTACAATTCCTTGTTGTATTGTGACTTGTTTATGTTTGTTTAAAAACTTGTTCGGCCGAGTACAGATCACTAAGCACACTACAACAATTAGGAGGACGGGCTAAGAGGCTTTTGGAGGGGACGCCCATGTCCCAGCCGAAAGTCGCTAAATGACAAAAACGTTGGCACACAAATTAATCTGGCTACATTTTGAATGTTGAATGTCTAAATTTTGAATGTACATATATAGGTTTAATTTGCATGTAACTAGGTAACATTCAGGACAAAGTTAGAAGATGAGCAACTATAATGAGCTGGCCCTTGATTTGGCCCATCAATGTCTAAATTATTTCTTCTTGACCCCTTAGATAAAAGTGGGTTATAATCATCAAGTTGTCCAACATCTTAAAATCATCACCTACCTACGTGTACAAAACTACAAACCCTTTTACTATTTTGGGAGAATCCAAATTATCTATTTTAACTAATAAAATAAGGTTCTGTACAAGCGCTCTAAAGCAGAAGCATTAAAAAATAAAATTAATTATGCCTCAAAAATTTCATAATTAGAGCAATTGTACAAGCACCCCAATGCATTCTTTTTTCTAAAAGTCAAATATGTCTCTTCTTTGGGTTATTTATGTAAGGTCTTTAATATTTCTTCAATTCATTCTTCTAAATAAAACCATACACGCTCCATCAGTGTCTTATTTTTGTAAGGTTTTCAATCCCATTAAATTAAAACGCTCCTCTTCTTCAATTCAAAATGAATCTTCAGTTTCATATCACCAATTCAAAATCACCATTTCAAATCTTCCTCTATAAGTTTCAATCAATCTTCAGTTTCATATCAACAATTCAAAATCACCAATTCAAAATCTGTATGAGATCCCTATAAAAGCATATCTCTTCGATTCAAAAAAACACACACAGTAGCTTCGTCATACGCTACTGATAACTGAAACACCAATCAAAGAATTGGTAAGTATCAATTTAATTTCAATATTTAGGGTTTTGAATTATGTGTTGCAAATCATTTGTTATGAATAGCTATTGTTAGAGGACAAAACTGCCCACATAATTTGTTATAGGTAGCTATTATTATAGGACAAAGCTGCCATTTTCATTTGTTATTGGTAGCTATTGTTAGAGGACAAAGCTACCCACATAATTTGTTATTCTTTGAGTTTTAGGGATGATTAAATAGTTATTAATGTTTTTTTTTTTTTTTTATTTTTTTTTTTATTTTTTATTTTTTTTTGGTATAGAGTTGATCAAATAAGTTTTTGTTCTTGAATTGATTTTGTTTGTGTCATTTTTTTATTGCAGGTAATTGGTGTTATTTGGAATTCCGGTTTTAATTAGGGCGATTATTGCATCTAAGTTCGATTTTTGTTACAGGTGAATCTGCTAATATGGTGCAGTTCCGTGTTTCATTCAAGATCAAGATTTTGATATGATTATATCTCGAGTCCATATCAGTGGTAATGCATAATTTCTATGTTTTTTTAGTTTTTTTCAATTAAATATTCTGCCGATTGATTTTGATATGTGTGATTTGGTTATAATATTTTTTAGTTTTTTGGGTTCCGATTTAAATTTCACAATACATCTATTCTGATATGCTATTTTTTCAATAATCAATATAATTGTGCTTCGATTCGGTCTATAAAGATATTTATATGATTTGGATGTTTTTTTCATTTTGTGTTTCCTTTTCAGGTTGTTGCGATGATGATTTTGGCAGGTTATACACTACAAGTAACTTTTTATAAATTGATTTAATTTATATTGATTTGGGTCTTCACATCTTAATTGTAATTTATAGGTGTATGGATATGGGTTTTAGTATGCTAATAGTATATTTTATTTGGTTTTTATTAGCTTTTTTAGTGGTAGAGTTAATTGGATGGATTTAGTGATTACTGATTTGGGTTTGTCTTAAATCAGATTGATCTTAATATTGGAGTGAGCTTAGAGGCCCAAGGAGGTTGTTTGAGCGTCACAGTGGAAGTTGTAGCGGGTTAGTATTTTGGTATATCATTAAGTATTTTCTGACGAGTAATCTAATAAACGATGAGTAATCTAATATTCTCATCTCTTTACTTTGGTATAGATAATTAGGTACTTTATTTACTGACAGGTAATTAATCCTGGGAGGGAGTTCAATCATATATTCCACACGAGGGTGATATGGATGGTGAAACAAGAGGTAAATATCATCAGGCTTCTCCTGATTCACTTATCTGTACAAAGGTGCAAATTTTATTTAATGATTGTTTTATAGTAAAGAATCAGGACTCACAAGTATTAACATATGCTTATTAGTTCTTTGATTTTGAAATTTTATGAATGCAAATTTGGTGAAAAAATTGTTATCAGTCCTAATGATAAATGATTACTTGATGTACATCCAATGTTTATAAAATGTTTGATTGGTAAACGGGTAAAAAAAATGGTCATGGGGTCAGAGGTGGGTAAGAAAGACACCTCTCTTGGGCATTGAGCTGATGCTATACACCCCCATCCATTTCAGCGACACGTAATTCTGTAATCTATATAGCTATTTGTGACTAAAGTAAGTTGTGTTCATTTCGTAATAATATGCCACCTAAAATCATATAATCAGTATACATGGTAATCTATATAGCTTTGGCATGTTCAAGCACCATTTTATGACAGCATGTCCAAACACCCTTTTACGATATCAAAGTTATATGACATGTTTTTGGTTGAATGTAAACAGCAAACGAAGCAATCCAAACACCATCAGGTTTATGGCTAATAAGCTATTTGATTATTGTTATGTTTTCAGTTTTACCATGGTCTCATTGAGACTTCGGGGACACCATCTCCTTTTACCATTTATATATGTAATTCGCGAAACATATGATAAAGTGCTACTATTAAGAATTTTTTGATGTTCATTTACACTACATATAGTTAAGCCGTGGCTAACTATACCATGTCTTTTGGTATGAAGACAGTTTAATTGAACCATGTTCCTAACATCTGTCGTCCATTTTTGTTTTTTGTTTTAGGCCATTGCAAAAAGCTTATAACATATTGCTTGACGTGTTTGCAATATCTAGAATGGTGGAGCAGGCAATAATTGTTTTAAAGAGCATCCAGAGGGATAGGTGAAATTCTTAACAAAAACACTCATAGGCTCACTATTTGGTTATAGAAAAATATAGCATTTTAGTTGACGAAAGCCTGAGCTTTCATGTGTATGCATATTCCAAACAATGGTTTTTGTTTTTCTTCTTCAGGATGATGAAGGCAGACGGTTCTTTCAACATAGCTGCTGATACGTCAATGATGATAAGTGAATTTCTTAAGTGGATCATTGTTATGCTTAAATATCCGATCGCATGGAGGTTATAAATCACAGGTCATTCCCTCACCATTTCTTTTGAACAACTCAAGTATCATTTTTTTAGTGTTTAAGTGGGTCATTCCCTCACCATTTATTTTGCCGGATATGGTTTTAAAACTAATCAGGAAAATGGTTGCTGAAATGGATGGGGGTGGATGCATATGTAGTCAAAAAAAAGTTTCACCATACAAGATTTGTCCAATGGGAGCTCAGATCGATCATCAGGTTGCTACATGATTCTATTTACCATTTTTTCACATGTTTCTCGAGTGTTGTGAGTATAGGTGGGAAGTATGAGCCGTTTACTTTTTTATTGGTTGATCTGGGTAGTGTTTTATCTCAGACTGGTCAAATACAAAAGAGAATTCCTAATGGGAAGTTTAAACGGTTTGCAAGTTGTCCATAATATATTTTTCGATGCACACAGCCTCCTAAGTCATGTTAGACAAAGATCATTTGACACATCAACATGTTCATTTTATTATTATTTATCCTTTACAATATCCATATTAGCAGTGGACCTAACCTCTTACTATCCGTTGTCTTTATAGGCACATATGTATGTTGCCATTAGGAAACGGGTCAAATTGGTTGAACGGGTTAATAGATGCTCAAAAGCTATTTTTACTACATACAAACTCTTACATTGTTATTTGCATTAGATTGATCTCATATATATTCAGAATGGACAAACAAGAGGATACGATGCGGACCCTTAGGCTGAACCTGACTCATTAGTTCCAGTTAGTCGGTTCCAATGATCATGTCTTGCTTCAGGTCCTTCACATTCACCATAGCAAAATAGCAAAAAAACTCATTACCGAGCCTAAAAGGTTGCACGCCTGTCTTCTGGGGTCCTCTGTACTCATTAATTTATCTGTATATAGATGAACTTGGAGTGACTGGGAGGAAAGAGAGGTACTATGAAGAGAAGTTTTCTGCAAAGTCTCTATAAGATCTTGAGTCGATACGGAGAGATGTTGTAAGTTGCAAGTTTGATTCCCAGTTAGTCAGAATCATTTATCGGTTATTCCACCTGCAAGTCTTCCTACGAACGGTCACATGTGTCAATTTACTAACCAGCCATCAGGTTACGTGTTTGGTGAATAGTATATAATCTCTTTTACAAATACAAGGGAATGGTTGTACTGAACATACGCATACTTTTCCCCGAAAGAAAGAACATTGTGATTCTTAAATGCAAGTTTTACTGTAAAATACCTTTTAAATAGTATCTTTTAAATTCTTTTGCAAAGAACTATTGTTTATTTTTATTCAGTATTTATGCTCTTTTCTCATTATGTAATTTCGCAAGTATCAACTATTGTTACAAGAAAAAGGAATGCATCTTGATGAAATGAAACAGGTTACACGTGATTGTCAGTATATGACCCTTACATGTGTTGGTTTCAAGTGCATGCTAGATATTTGCAGAAATTGGTTGGCTTCCGGGTCTTATGCGTTTTTATTAATTCTATGTATGTTACTATTGATGCTCATAAAATTATATCATGATTCGAATAATCGTGATAACATATAGATGCACGTGTTTCTCAGTAAAAATAGTTTATGTAACACACAATGAGTCACCTTTCCATGAGACCACATTATGTGCAGGGTTTTATGTGACCTTAAAGTATTCATGAGAGCTCCTTTCCATGCATTTGTGTTGTGTTCTTTATAGTTGGATTCCTTAAAATTAAACCGTAAAATGTAGTAAGGCACATAACCACAATGTGTCTTTTAGCAAGAGTATTTGATCGGCTTTTTCAATATCTATGGTCTCTTTTCGGACTTGCTCTCTATAGACAAATTTGTTCACATACTTAACATTTTAATACATTATTTCTTTAAAAATTCACGTGATTCCACGGGTCTATAAAGTAAGAAAGAACAACGAACAATTGGTGTATATTATATGGCAATAATTGAAAAGGAGACAGAGATGTCGAAGATGCAACCGATGCAGAGGTTTCAGATGTCATTTGCCATGACAATTTTGTCCAGGTCTTTTGCGGATCTTGGATCAATCATGGATGAACTTTAATAATAAAAACAATAAGAGTATGAGTATGCACATCTGTGCAGGGACTCGTTTGATAACAACAGAGAGGGTGGGAACTCTTGATAAGCACACGTTAATATTATTCCACACTATTTAAACGTTACAATTACATATGTATATATACTATGTCAAACGGTATTAGAGAACCGTTGTGACTCTTCTAAGAGTTATCATTGAACCGTTATAACCTATCCTATAAAACAGAAATTACAGTTATTAACTATCTATATTACACTATTGGTCCTTCATGTTTCGAGATTTATGATTCTTGATTATTCAAGTCCAACATCACTCCCCTAATCAAGAAATCATAATCTTCATCATTGATCTTCACTCTGTTCCTTTTTGTTCATCCCAATTGCAGACTTGCTTCTTCTTTTATTTTTCTGTATTTGATCACCTTTGTCTTGTCCCATATTCAGTTCGTTGTTCCTTGACTTCTTCCATTTTAATTCTGCTTTTTTTCCTTTGGTGATTCAACTATGTCATCTTCCATATCTTCTGCATCAGGCTGTGGTAAGGTATCTGCAACATCTTTGCCATCTTCATCACTTTCTGCCTTTCCTTGCTTTGTTCTTAATGCTTCTTCATAGTATATCTTCACCAAACTTATGTACTCTTCTTGCCATCTGCAAATACTTCCTTCTCTTTGTTCTTCTTTCTCCTTGCGCTTCTGCCAATTCATGCGATGTTTTTCTGGGTTTTCCTTGTTCTTCATAGGCGATAACTTTCTTGACTGCTTCTTATTGATCGATCCATGTAACCATGTAGCTCTGATACCACTTTTGTCCAGGTCTTTTGCGGATCTTGGATCAATCATGGATGAACTTTAATAATAAAAACAATAAGAGTATGAGTATGCACATCTGTGCAGGGACTCGTTTGATAACAACAGAGAGGGTGGGAACTCTTGATAAGCACACGTTAATATTATTCCACACTATTTAAACGTTACAATTACATATGTATATATACTATGTCAAACGGTATTAGAGAACCGTTGTGACTCTTCTAAGAGTTATCATTGAACCGTTATAACCTATTCTATAAAACAGAAATTACAGTTATTAACTATCTATATTACACTATTGGTCCTTCATGTTTCGAGATTTATGATTCTTGATTATTCAAGTCCAACAGACAATAAACACGAGCCAAGGGCAATCGATTTTAAAAGATGCAAACGATGCAGAGGTTTCAGATGTCATTTGCAAGTCATTGTTTTCTAATTATTATTATTATTATTATTATTATTATTATTATTATTATTATTATTAGTGAAATCAAACTTAAAACAAACCGTTTTTTGAAATTAAACAAATATGAACATATTCGGAATATGCTTTATAGTCAAAAATACATCATTCTTAGAATTTACATAGACTCTTATCAACACTTTTTTTTCCTGCTCATGGACTGAATATGGATTTTTGAATTGTTTGACGTTAACTGCATACATTTCCTATTCAACGCATCTACTTGGTGGACAACATGATTATTGTATGTTTATTTGCTTACTATTTGTTCCAAACACCATTGATTATCGTATATACCTGTTTATCTAATGCTCAGATTTGAACGAAACATCATAATGGACATTTATTAATCTAAATCGTCATTTATCGTCATCCAATCTTCCAAAATTATTTCATTATTATTAATGGAACAAGTTTACGTTATTGTTTTTCTTATCATCTCATTTTCTCTATTCCTTTAAAAAATAACCCGGTGTCAACGGGTCTTTAAGCTAGTACACTATATAATAGAGTGTCGATCATGACGTAAATTTTGCGTCACCAGGACCTTTTCAACTGCATGAGCCCAGCCCGCCAATATTAGCCCATCCTTTTACAGATTAACACATGCTCACTTCTAGAACATGATGGCAAAAAGTCCTTTTAGATTTTAATTTACTAAAATGGGACACGTGTAATAAGTCCAAATGACTAAATCATTGAGAAATGCTAGAATTTTTTATTTCGGTGCTATTGTAGCATGGTTTTATATTGATTTGGCATCTTGCTCACTAGAACAAGTTCACAGCCGAGAAGTTCGATCAACGACGTGAAACAACGCCCCGCCGCAACGCGGCGGACCGACGTCCACCTCGTTTGAAATAAAGATGCATGATTCCTAGCTTCACGCGTTAATTTTACCTTTTCCTCCTCCTAACATATATGATCCAGTTTGATTACAAAGAACACACAATGATGGAGACACCACCCCCTCCACCACCACTACCTCCCCACCGTTGCGGTACGATTTGCGCACCGGTTTCAACAATATGCGCTTTTCTTGCTTGCATTCTGGCCTTACTTAGGCTGTACTTGGACGTGCGTTTTTACTAGTTTCTGAATAGTCTTAGCAACTGTTGCATGCATGCATGCATGTTTTCCTTATTTAAAGGCAAGTCATAAGGTAGTACACTCCATGCACGTTTAACTTCAATTTCCATTTAGTAGCTTAGTGACTTAGCGGGTAGATAGCACTATTGCTAGTATAAATATGTACCTTTGCATGCATCAGTTTGTTCAAGAAGAAAAGTTATCAAGTCTTAGGTGCTGTTTAGTTGTAGAAAAATTTTCCACTTTTTCAGTTTCTAAATTCATTGGGAACGGAATTATTTTTCTTCTTTATAGAAGAGTTGAGAATTTTGAAAACCCGTTTAGTTGGAGTTATATTTTTCTTTTTTAAAAATGATAAGAAGATTACCTCAAATTGCGATGGTGGCGGCAACGGTGGGCGGTGGCGGCGACGGTCGGTGGTGGAAGATGACACGAGAGACTAGGAGTAGAATGGTGTATGTGTTTTTTTTGGAGTTGAGAAAAAAGTGAGAAAAAAAAGTGAGAATATTAGAATGGGCTTGTTCAATTTCTAAGTTAAAATGTAGGAAATGAGAATTTCAATTTTTTGAAATTTGTTGAAAAGAGTACGTGCGACTAAACGCGTTTTCAGTTTTCTCATTTTCTTATTTTTTAAAAAATGAAGAATTTTCTCTCTAACTAAAAGCACCCTTACGCTCAGTTCTTGAGTTTGAAAGGAAGAGGAAAGGAAAGGAAATTGATAGGTTTTTGTGTTCTTGAGTTTTTTTTAAGGGAAGAAAAGGAAATGGAAAGGAAATAGGGAGGAAGTTTAATTAAGTAAATCTTCCTCCCACTTTTGGAGGAAAGGAAAAGGAAAAAGAAACTTATGTTGTGTAAAGACTAATATACCCTTTTTAAAATATTTTACATTAACAACTAAAGGGCATATGTAATTTCACCAATTTATTATTTTTTTTCCTCCCACTAAAGAAAATGATTATCATTACTTTCCTTTTCCTTCCTCTATCTCAAAAACATAACAACTAACACTTAGTTTCCTTTTCCCTTTCCTATTTTTTTTTTCCATTTTTCTCCACTTAAAACTCGAGAGCTGAGCGTTAGTTTCTCTCTAGTTTTTTTAGAGTCTTGCCCACTTATCTAATTTTGTTTCTTAATCTGGCTTTCATAGCCGTACGTTTGATTCCTTCACGCGTTAATTTTACCTTTGCCTCCTAGCATGTAAGATCCGACGACCAAAATAAATAAAGATTCATTATTGCTGAAAGAACACACAATGATGGAGATGTTCCGACGACCACCACCACCACCACAGTCACCACCACCACCACAACCACCACAACCTCCCCACCATTGCGGTATGATACGCGCAGCGGTTTCAGCAATATTCTTTATTCTTTCTTGCATTCTGGCCTTACTTAGGCTGTTGCGTTTTTACTAGTACACGTGGAAAATCAAATTTCCTTTAGATATTCGAGTTTAGTTGTTGAATAGTCTTAGTAACTCTTGCATGCATGCATGCATGTTCTCCTTGTTTAGTCACTCAGACTACATTATATTAGTGACGAACAATTTCTTTCTTCCATCAATGTGGGATAAATTGTTACCAAAGAAGGTTAAAAAGGAAGAGATGATGCAAGAGTTATTAAGAGTTAGTGAAGAAAGATATGTTGCCTCGGACTTCAAATTGAAGTTTACGTGTTTAGAACACGAAACATATGTTTAACAACTTGAATAACATGTGAGTAAACGTTATAATTGCTCTAAAAATGAAAGATTCCAATGTTTCAGCGTTGTATTGTAAGACTTGCGACTTATTTAACAAGAAAATAAGGTTAACGTCTACCTTTTTTTTATTTTTTTTTTTATTTTATTTTTTGTGTGTGTGTGTGGAGTCTATAAATTTTTTTGTTAGTTTTGGGTGACATAGTTTCTCCTTTAATTGTTTGAATTGTCATAGTTGTAATTTCGTATTATCAGTATTGTGAGGGTCAAGATTGTTGTTTCAGGTCGTTTTCATAGTTTCAGAATCGTAAGGGTCAATATTATTGTTGTTTAAAGTTGTTGTAAGTCCACCTAAGCCCCTAACATCTTGCTAGTTTTTATTTATGTGCAATATAATTGCGTTTAAAACAATGGTTGCTTAATTTCATCACATCAGCAATATTGAATGATCTCCAATAATAAAAAAAAAAGAACAGAGGACAAAGAACGATAACAAAAAAAGTAAAAAAGACAGAATTTATATTAACTCTCAGCTTTCTGATTTAATTCATGCTATGTATTATTAGCATGCAAACTTTTCTAAGCATGAACACAACCGTAGAGCTGAAAACATAATACTAGTCTCATCACAAGTGACTAGCGTACACTATGGCATATTAGTAACCAACAAATTTATTCTTCCAACTATGTGGGATAGAATGGTATGTGGGATAGAATGTTAGAATAAAACTATAGAGATGGCAATGGGTCGGGAAATTTCGAGGATTGCATTTCCCATCCCTATCTCCGTTTCACACTTCCATCCACATCCCGTCCCTATCCCATCCCCATCAGGGAATAGTCTTACATCCCCATCCCAATCTCTAATGGGAATCGGGGATCCTTGCGGGAATTCGGGGGATTCCATCCTTATCAAGAAAGCATAACAAAATAAACACAAGCTCATAAAAAATATAAAGAATTTGACCATAAAAGTGTCTCAAGAAACGGACATTACTCATACTTAAATTAGCAACAATGTTAATCCAACTTTTAAGCATCATAAGATACTGAGACAACACATATAATGTAAAAATAACGTGCATTGTATGTGAGTATTCAGACAAAACAGTTGTTAAGTAATATACAATAATTAGTTTGTAATTCTTTATATTTTTAGGCTATTTGATCACTTAAGTATTATGCGTGTATATACATTACATGTTAATACTCATATAAATATACATGTAAAAGTAAATATTGTATGGATATACATATATTTTTTATAAAAAAATGAGGCCGGGTTCGGGGGTTGATGTTATTCCCATCCCTGCCCCATACTCGATCTCGTAATTCACGAATTCGTCATCCCGTCCTCATCCCTGATATAATATTAAATGTATTTATTTACATGGAAAGCAAGAGATAATGCAAGAACTCGTGAAAGAAAGATAAGTCACTTGGAACTCCAAACTAAAGTTCAGAAGCAACCAAGCAAAGTTTTCGACGACAAACAACGCTAATGTCAAAATCTAAAAGTATGCAGCTATGCAATCCTTTATTGTTGATAACATAAGTCATATGTTTTTATTGCTCTAATATGAACTGTTATTCAAGTTTCAAATTGAGATTCGGCTAAATGAATTACGAGCTCGATCATGTGTTTGGGTAAAGTATGTCTATATTTTGATACTTGGGTTTGGCCCAAGCTGGTTAAAAATCTCAAAATTCTAAAATACTACTTATATTAACATCTTATATTGAGTGGCTTTGATAGCGTAGCCATATGCTTCTTTTGGCTTCCAAAGGTGATGTTTGGCGTAATGGACTAGGCCGTAGCTGAGACTTATATTATTAGCTTTAAAGCTAAAGTTTTATAAAGTTGTTTAGTGAATTAATTGTAGCTAAAGCTTATTTATGTAAAATTACATAAAAATACATTAAATTAAGTTCATATGTATTTTCAGCTTTTATGTGATAATTCAATATTTTTTAAAGGGTACTTAAGTAATTTAAGTAGCCATAAGCTCCTTTCTATAAACTTGGGCTTATGAAGGATTAAGTCTTATTTTATAAGTCATAAGCCTTCATAAGCCTGTGTGACAAATGAGACTTATTTTATAAACCGACTTATTTTAAAAGCTCAAGCCTCGATAAGCCTCCATAAGATCTGTTATTATTTTTATTTTATTTTATTTTTTTCTGTAATCTGTGTGAAGTTAAAAATTAAACTGATCTCCACCAAAACATATTTTAGAGTACCAAAAATAAAAGGAAAAATTTAAGAGTTCATATAAATTTTCTGATAATAAACAACCAGCGGGATTTTTTTCAACCTCACGGTGGTATAGTATCAGAAGACATAATACTAGTCATAATACATTTAACACATATATACTTATGGTATATTAGTAACCAACAACTTCTATCTTTGGCCTATGTGGGATAAAATGTTACGAAAAAAAGTTAGAAAAGGTCTAAATAATAGTAAGAAAGAGTTATTAATAGTATGTGAAATTAAGATACGCTACCTGGAACACCAAATTGAAGTTTAGAAGCAACTAGTTTATGTGTTTGGTGCACGAATCATAAAGTGGGCAGCTTCGATAATGTGAAATTACACGTTGCTATTGCTCTAAAAATGAAAGATTGCAAATTTTTAAGCGTTATTGTGATTTCATAAAGAGAAAAAGGGTAAGGGATTATCATAATAGAAAATGATCAACTTAACTTTATTGTGGTAAAATTAAGTTTCATTTTTGTAATAAACTGTCTGACCATTTTATAGTACTAGACGAGTACCCGTGCATAGCAACGAATTTTTTAGCGGCAAATAGTTATAGGTGTGATATTATTGTTAAGTATTTTATGTTACGTTTATACATAAAACAATAAAAATGATGTGTGGAAAGTTCTCTTTTAGCTAATCGAGAAGATGAAACTGATGGTTGTTCCACAGAATCAGAAGGAGGTGTTGTATTATAAGTTGTTGCAATGGGTATTGATGAAGCACGTGTTACCACATCATGGAAGACATGGTCAACAACATTTTTTTACCAATAAGATTAGTGAGTAGTGCAGGTAGTATTTGACTTATGGCATTTCCAAAAAGATTTTGCATATATGATTTAGAATCAGACTTTCTTTTAGACAATATCGCCTTTAAAAAAATGACATGTTATTTTTTTGCAATTCGTTTAATAACATGTCATTTTTTTAAAGGCGACAAATAGTTTATTCATAAAAAGTTTATAGCAACGGGATTTTATAGCGACAAATAGTTTATTCATAAAAAAAAGTTTATAGGTTATTAATGAAAAATAATAAAAGTTTTGAGATTTGGGAATTAAACATAATGTTTTGAAACCCGGTTCGACCCTGGCGGTTCAACCGGTTGAACCGTCCCGGTCGAAAAATTGGTCGATTTAAACCGGGTCAACTTGCTAGGTTGGGTCGAGAACGGGTCAAATTAAACCGGTTAAACCCGTCGGGTTTGAAGCGTCCCGGGTCAACCCGGTTCGTGATTTGTATTTAATTTGGTAGATATGTTTTTAATTGGTTGTACAATGTGAATAAATCATTGTACTTTTAAGTAATGGGGTGTTTTAATAAGAGTATTAATTACATTTCATAATTTCCTTTAATAAATTTTTTTCAAGATTTTCACTTTTCAAGATTGACCATTTTTTCAAGATTGACCATTTTTTCAAGATTGACCATTTTTCTATTATAGATAGTATAGATATATTCAAGTTTTTCAAGCTGATCTCAAGCTTCAATTGAATTTTTCAAGCTAAACTCAAGCCTGGATGATTGAAGCTCGTCAAGCTATCAAGCGAAGCTCAAGCCTAACTTATAAATTTCAAGCCAAGCTCAAGCCATGTTATGATCGAGCTCGGCTCGACTCAATTACACCCCTACACATTCGCATTGACATTACATAAATGGTTAATTTACTTCAATTCCATATGCTATGTTTAATAATCGAAAACATTATCACTATATATCAAGCAAAAAATTTACATACGTTAGTCCATATACATTATAACCATTCTCATATATGGGCACAGAAAGTGGTCTTTTCTAATTTCAAATATGTTTTAAGAAATAAGTTGTTTAATTCATTTCATTTGCTATGTATAATGATCATAACAAAATTGAGTAATATAATTGTTACTCACACTCTTTCTCAATTAGTCATTCTTAACTGACGTCAAAAATACATTTACTTCTTAAGCTATGCGTAACGAAAGATTAAAACATTTTCCACCAAAACATGTTTATATAATAAAAGGAAATTGTAGAAAAAAAGTTCATAATAAAAGGAAATTGTAGAAAAAAAGTTCGAAGCTCATACAAGTTTTCATGGATGACATATCATGGAATTCTTACAAGTTATCTTTACAAATTTGTTGAACTTGCAAAGACTCAGAAATATCATTCATGAGAATACTGTACTATTCCAAACACATATAACCTAAATAGACTAGTGTATATAACTAACCTACAAGTTCTTTCTTCAATCAATGTGGGACAAAATGTTAAGATTAAAAAGTTAGAAAAGTCTTCATGTCATATAAAAGATTTTTATGTACATGGAAAGTAAGAGATATATTACGGTGTACCTTCCTAAAAGCTGTCTCTGAATATCCTATGATCGATTCTAACAACACGCAGCAGCTAGAGATGATGCTCACGTTATTTGATGTCGGTTTAAAGCTTTCTTACGGCTAGCTCACTTCCAACATATACGATCATGTTTAAAGTGACTAATAGGCTTTAGTGTCATTATCAAAATATCTTAAACACATGAAATAAACAATTTCAAACTTCTCCCATTCTGATTCAAGGACAAAGGCACTTGATATTTATAAACAAATGTAGTAATGAAGCATAACTAGTTTTGTCGATCTTTACAAGTAGAAGAATATTGATACTTCAAAATCCAATACCATTCATATGAAAAGTCCTGCTTGTAACTTAAACATGGAACTCATAATCCAAACATATTTAGAAGGTACTTTTAAAAAATATCCATAAGTACATTACATCTTTTACCAAACAAATACGAAAACTTAATAAATCGAAATAGATTTAAAACTTTTAAAAAATATCAATACATTAGTGTTTTATAGAAACCATTTACTCCATAATTCACAACTACCTGAAATATTACACATATATCCGGGTCTTGGCCCGGCTATCCGGTTCTATCCGGGTCTTGGCCGGATATAGCTGGTTCTTACCAGGACTTGGCCGGAATAACTGGTTCTAGCCGGGTCTTGGCCGGAATGTCCGGGTCTTGGCCGGTTATAGGCGGGTTTAGTTCGTATTGTGGTGGTTTGATAACATAAGTCATATGCTTTTATTGCTATGATATGAACTGTTATTTTGAATACTAAGAGTTGGCTAAAAATGAATTACGTACTCGATCATGTGTTTGGGTAAAGTATGTCTATATTATGATACTTGGTTTTGGCCCAAGCCGGTTAATATCTCAAAATTCTAAAAGAAAACTTATGTTAACATCTTATATTAACGTAGGTTATGTTAGGCAACAACTTTTTTGAAGCGTTTAAGAGCGATAAGCGATAAGCGACAAGCGGTAAGCATTATCTTGCTTGTTTGGCAACACCTCAACAAGCGTTTGAAACATGATTAACCGCTCCAATCTTAAATGCTTCCTGGAGAAGCAGCAAGCGACAAGCGACAAGCGGTAAATATTTACTTGTTTAACACTTTATAATTACAGTTACAGCTACGTTACCAAACACGTTTTTACTGCTTACTGCTTATTGCTTACTGCTACTACTTACTGCTTACTGCTACTGCTTGTTGCTACTGCTACTGCTACGTGTCGCCAAACATAGCCGTAGTCATCATATGTTTCTATTGGCCTCTGAAATATGTGTTCCTTACTAACTTGTGTGAAGTGAAATAATTAAAAAGGTCTCCACCAAAAACATGTATTAGAGTACTAAAATAAAAGAAAAAAGTTAAGAGTCCATATAAGTTTTCGGATACTACAGAATCCACCAGATATTTTTTTTTTCAACCTGATGGATGATGAAGAACCCGAATACATAATTGTGGTCTCAACATATTTAACACAAGTACACTTATGGTATATATGTAACCAACAACTGCTATCTTTAGCCTATGTGGGATAGAGGGACAAGATAAAAGGCATGAAATGTATGAGCTTAAAGAAATACGCTTTGTATTCCACTTATGTTTGTTATTTGTAGCGACGAAAAACATTGTGGTAACATTATAAAAAATCATTTTTAATAAAGCAAGCTCTAAATTTTTCCATAGATGGAAAATAGAAAGTGATGTTTAAATATGAAAAGTCTCACAAACAAAAATCATGTGTGAGATTCCTCAATTGGTTAGTTTACTTCACTTCCATTTGCTTAAACTACTTTTTGACTATATGTTCTTAGGACATACATGCGGCTTAAATTGCGTGAACGACAACCACAATATCATTACAAGACAAAGATTTCTTTTTATTTTCGATTGCTTTCCTAGTCTAAATTTGTTCATTTCTTCTTTTCAAGTTATCACGTGTGGCTCCTCCTAAGATTATAGCTAGTAAGATATACAATATTTGTAGGAGTTTGTGCCCAAGACTTTTAAAATCCATCGTCACCAAGTAACTCACCGAGTAACTTCTAATATACTTGGTCTTGCGGAGATTCTGGTAATAATTGTACTCTAAACTCATACGCGATTTTCTCAAAGATTTTGGAATTTTTTATATAGAGCATCGTTTACTTATGGGTAGTTTAGACATCTTGATAACTAAACTAGACAAATAGTAGTTGTGTTTGTCACCACCGTTGTTGTATTTGTGTAAGATCGCCAATGTTAAAAAATAGGTCTACAAGACCGATTAATCACCGCCTAGGCGCTACAACGCCACCAACCTTGCTGATTTATGTAACTGGGTCAAACAAATAGGTTAACCATGGTCAACGGCAATTAACGGTAGTCAATGGTGGTCAAACTTACCAGAAACCTGCAAATCTTGTCAGAATTACCCAAAACTTACTGTAAACTTATTTTGATCACTTATAGTAACTGCTTAAATCAATTACATGTTGTTTTTTAGAAAAAATATTGTCGAAAATACCTAAAACTTGCCGGAAATGCCCAAAATTGTCGGAAATACCCAAAAATTTCCAGAAATACCCAAAATTTGCCAGAAACGCCAATCCGATTAATCACCAATTAATCCCGCCTATACCGATTACAAGCTACAAGGTGGTCGACCGCCTCACTACCAATTCACGATTTTGGCAACCTTGAAGATCGCACTAGATGACACTAAGATATTCCAAAGGATATCCTCGCTATGAAAAATTTAATGAGAGATAAGTTTTCATTTATTTATATTTTATATTATTATTATTTTTAATTCATTTTTAAATATTTATCATTTCTTTATTGGCTTCTACAGAGAGGGAAAAAAATGTGCCTCATTATAGTCAAATATTTATTTTTGCATGTCATTTTTATTCTTGTTATCAAGAATCTTTTGGCAATCATTTTTCAATTTAATCAAATAAAATATACACATATTAATTCATTTTTACGTATATACCGTTTCTTTTTGGATAATGCCAAAAATGCCCAAGTTGACCAATGGATTTGCTTTTTTGTCATTCGCTCAGAAAGTTCCGAAACTACCCACTTGGTAATCGAGCACCGATTAATGTTTCAAACCATAGGACACCAAGTGTCCCAAGTTTCCCAAAAAATACACACGTTGCCCAAAAAATAGAGGCTTTGCCCAAAATTTCGGACACTTAACGTCCCCTCATTTGTTAAAAAAAGTTTCCCGGTTGCCCAATGGGCAAAAAAGCAAATCAATTGGGTAATTGAGCTTTTTTGGGATTATCCCTTTCTTTATTTCCTTTTAAATATGTGTGTTCCTTTTGAACACTAGAGATTAAAGTTGTCTCTACCAAAATATGTTTCACAGTAGAGAAATAAAGTAAAAAGTTAAGAGTTTATATCAGTTTTCCGCCATTCCTCACACTACCAATTTTTTTAGCTGATAGATAGTGGAATAACTAAAAACATAATATTATTTTTAACACATTTAACCTACGTACACTATGGGTATATTAGTAACCACCAACTTCTATCTTAAGTCTATGTGGGATATAATATTATGAAAAGTCAATCCCGTGTATGAACAATTCAATTTGCTAACTTTTCATTTCATTTGATAATTATAATGATCATAATAAATTTGAACAATTCAATTGTTTCTCCACTCTTTCATAAAAAAATAAAACATCATATTCCTCTTATGCTATCAGGTACTAAAGATTAAAATGTTTTTCCACCAAAACATGTTTTACAGTAAACAATTTCTACCTTTAAACCTATGTGGGATACACAGACATGATAGAAAGTTAAAAAATGTGGCCATAGAAAATTGGTACTCATGATAGTAGAAAAATTACTATCTACATGCATAACAAATGAACGAAACATTAAATGTACTTTAAACTCGCACGTGGTCGTGAAAAAGATTTAAGAATATATAGAGAATCCTTGTTGAAAAAGTTGTTGTTGTTGATAGTCATTAAATGTATATAGAGCACCGATAGAAATCCTTGAATATTCAAAGTCGATAATTAAGTATCTAAACATGATGATTGAAAAAGTTGTTGTTGATAGTCACTATCGTTGTTGAATATGTATAAGACCACATTAGAACAAAAATACATATGGCACCCAATGAATATAAAATATTCCAAAAGATATCCTCACTATAAACATTCGACTATTAAAATAGGTTCATGTAATAAAAGGTTTTGATATGTGTATTAATTATCTAATAAGATTTTTGTTGGTTGTTACTATTCAGTTAGATCGAACGTGTATTTATTTTGCACGCTGCATTTTAATCAAAAGAATTCATATACATTTTTACATTTCTATTTGCTTCTTTATTAGCATTCAATATTTGTTTACTTTTCTAACCGTGTGAAATTAAAGATTAAACATGTTTCAGATAACCAAATTAAATAAATAAAAATAAATAAGAATTTATATGATTTTTCGCATGTTTCAGGGTATATTAGATTTTTCAACCTGACAACAGTGAAACATCCAAAGACATAATACTATTCTAAACACATTTAACACACATACACTTGTGGGATGGAGTGTCAAGATAAAAGGTTATAAAATATCTTCATGAAAATAAGGTAAGGAAGATAATGCAAAAGTTCTTAAGAGATGGTGAAAGAAACTTTTTGTTACATGGAACGTCAAATGAAGTTTAGAAGCAACTTTTATGTATTTTTTTTATGCAATTACAACTTTTCCTAAGCGTTTACTTATCTGAAATCTATATAAGTCTTGGGTCATAACATATTCTTGCAATCATGATTCAGGGTTCTCACAAAACACACCTACATAGCAAAACTTACAACAAGAAAAAAACAAATAAGAAATCATAATCTATATTTTCGTACTATATATATTTACAGGACGTTTGGTTTATAGTTGATCTAGAACTGCAATTTATGCAGCAAAAATAAACTCAAGTTACTGAATGAATAACTAGTATTTGTAATCACGATGAGTAAGAACATGAGAGGTTGACTACAAAAATTTCTTCTGGTTTTTGAATTACCTTTATAGAGAAGATTTTACTTCTTGGATCATAATTCTTTGTCCTAGGTTAAATTAACCAAATCGAGCCACCTTAAAACAAATATTAGAAAAAACGAACAGCGCAGAGTTAGAGAAAAAGCGCCTAAAATTTTTAACTTTTAAGCCATCGTTATTGCGAAAACATATAAGATAGACTACCTTCTTTAATGAATATACAGACAATAGCACTGGAGCCAACATGATTCAAATGGATAGGGGGTGTTTGGACATGCGTTTTGAAAGGATCTTTTCAATTTACTTAAATAAATAGATTCACAGCACCTAACTGGAAACTTATCTAGCTACATATAGTTTATTCCTTAAACGAGTTGATAATGACTCACTTTATAGGAACATCAAAACTTTATAATCAGGTGAAACAAAGACCTAAACTAGAATTTCACATGGATAAGTAATAGAATAATTATATGGAGACATATTTAATTCTCTCTAAATATTAAAACGTTTTATTCAATTCTCTCTAAATAATTTAAAGGCTTTATTATGTGGACATAACGAACGTGTTAATTTACAAATGTTTTTCAACACTTTTAGCAGTCCTCCAAAAGTATAACAATATGATTTAGTAATTGAACAAAAAAATTATAAAAATAGAACACCTACTATCAAATATTGAATTTGAATCAAACTTACAATCTATCAAATATTTTCCTATCCAAATTTTTTGTTGGTAACATCTTTTATTATAAAGTTTAATATTACTCGAGAAGATTGTCTTGCTTTAACAAAAATGTTGACTTCGTATTTGTGTCTCACACTATTGTAACAACTTATTGCTAAATTTGAATATAAGTATAGCAGATTTCATTTGTTTATCTTTTTTAACAAATAACAGTTTTCATTTGAATATGTATAAATGGAAGATATTGAATAAAAAGATGCTTTGCAAACCAAAATACAATTTTAAATGACAACTCATTAAACCTTTCCTAATTTAAGGTTTTTAAACAGTTATTGCATCCTTGTCTGAATTACTAGTCAAAGACTTGCACAATACATGCACTATACGTCCACATAAAATTGATAGGATTTTACTTTTTTGCCCTTCCTCATTTATTTATGGTTAGCTTTCAAACCACGTTCTACTATTTCTGCATCTCTTTCACTTGACTCTATTATGAAGCATTATTACAATCACAATCATCTCCACACAATGGCGAGGTTAACAATAAAACCGATTTTACACCGTGTTTTCTTTCACGATCTTATACCCCCTTCGCAAGTGGCCTATTCAAATTTCTACTAATCTTCTATAATAGGAATAAGAAGAATCATGAACAAACGAGAGTAAATGATTAAAACCGTGTTTAACTAGAACCGAGTCATAGAATAAGTAACTCGCCGTCATATTTAAAGTTCTTCAATACCACCAACCAACGGTGTATGGTTCTTAATGTTATAGGTAATTCAAATATCAGTTTCCAGGCAGTGTTCATGTGACATACTGACATACTGACATATACGGATTAATGCCTTTTGAAAAGGCAAATATCATTGGATGCAATGGTGGCGATTCGAGATGTTATTGGTGATAGAACTATGCAAGGTCAACTATCTACTCGGCTACTCGTGCCACGTATAATCGTAGACAACAGTTGTTTATTTTCATCTTTTGGTCTAAAAAAATAAATCGATAATCGTACTAACTTACAAACCTATTATCATCTTACTAACTACTTTAGCCAGAAAGAAGATAATAGTATTGAAAGCATAATACTACTCCAAACACGAGTTTCTCTCATAAGATATGGTATATTAGTAACAAACCATTTCTTTTTTCAAACCAATGTGGGATAAAATATTAGCTAAAGAAAGAGACAATGCAAGAGTTATAAAAGGTGTTGAAAGAAACATATCTTGGAACTCCAGATTGATTTTTAGAAGCAAACTAGTTTATGTGTTTGGAGAGTGAATCATATACATTTTAGACTATAACGTGAAAGTATATGTTGTTATTGCTCTAAAAATGAAAGATTGCAAATGTTTAAGCATTGATCTAAAACAACCTGTGAGTTTTACCAAGAACAGGGGTTAGCTTTTACTTATTTAAAATCATTCGTAAAGCGTATATATACATCGCTCAAGGTTATGTAGCAAACTCATTATGCCGATCACTGAATGCTCAATGGTTAGTTTATTGGATTGTTAAATTCCAAATCAATGCATACTACGAAGAAACTTCTGCGGAAAGGCAAACACACCAAACATCAATATATAGCGATCAATGCCAAATAAAACTTCTGTGGATTATGCAATAAAGCCTACGGCATCACATTTTAAACGTGCACAAAGCTTTCTCACTTCCATAGTTTGTTTTGAGTGTAATATCCCAACTATAGGTGCCGTTTTTGCGTGTGTAGTTTCGACAGACGTTTAGCTTAAGGGCGGCGTCTTCGGGGAGGAGGTCACGATAGACCGGTGGCCATTGTGATGTGAGGTCAACCTCTGAGGCATGCACTTTTACAATTTCCAAATGCTCATTAACTTCAGAATCACCAACATTAAGTAAGATAACGGAACCATAATTAAAAACTACCATATAGCTTATGTCACTCTCACTTATAGCACCCAAACCCTGAAAAGAAGCATATATTGCACATAGCTAATTAACATACAAGAACATATATATATGTCACTGAAACCAAATTTTCTTGAATGACCAAAAGAGACTTACAATCGTCCGAGGCTTGGTGTTGCCAAATCTCAATACAACGTCCGGGGGTTCAACTACGTAAGGGTAACTTACGCAATTGCGTCTGTACTTTTTGCCTAGTCTTTTCACATCCACGCTGACACCAAAGAACCACACAGTGAAATTCAAACCGATCAAATTCGAAACACTAAAACATACCAATAAAAAACATTTCTGATTAGAACTTGTATAATAATAACTATATATATAATACCTTGTGCCCATAAAAAATGCTCTAACAGAAATAGAAGCCTTAACAAATTCAGTATAGTCAATCATCTCCGTAACTTCCGCCACAACATCCATCTCCTTCCACTCTACCACTGACGACGACGTCGAAAAACATTTTCCTTGTAAAGAGTTCAACCTTGGCGCTTGTAACTTACGCACTGCACTAGCAATCGGAAATGAAGATCGTGTGAACATGGTGTTGACAGTGTGATTGTTGAAGACGCGGTGCCACATTTTGATGTAGTCCAAGGAGTATTTGCAATCGATGTAATGGGTGTTATGTGTTGTTAGGTTATTTTTGGGTTTTATATTCATTTTGAAAACTTTGTTAAACACAATCTTTTAGAATATGCTACCTTTTGCATGCAACCTACGTTATATTCCACCAAAATTTAGTTTCCTAATTTTCCTATCAAAGGTTTCTTTTCAACAAAGTTGTCTTATAATCCTATATCTTGTTTGTTTTTAACTTCTTAAATAGTACGTCAATAATGCTGTTTCTCATCACACAATATTGTCATGTTCATTTTCATACTCTTCGGCTATGCTTGGGCACATACGACTATAAAACTTACTCGTAACAACTAAGGGTGAGCATGGTGCGGTTTTTGGTAAAAATCAAACCGCATCCGCAATTGCGGTTTCTAAAGAATGAGAACACACAACAACGTGGTTTTGCAGTTTGCGTTTTTTTAAGCTTTTCTTTTTCAAATTATTATTTTTTGTTTACATAAAGTAAACATATCATAAAGTTATAAGATGGGTTGAAACATATATACAAAATATTGTGTATTAGTATGAAATTATATACGATTGTAAAATTCAGATGAGATGAAGAGTTTTAAAGACTTCCATGATAAATTGAAAGAAAAATAAAATTATGACCGAAAAACTCAAACATAAATTAACTAATAAAATGTTGTTTGAAATAACTAATTATAAGAGTATAAATTAAACACAAGCATTTTATCATAGAAAAATTATAAAATTGAGCGGGTTTACTTAATAAAAAAATGCTTGTGATTTCTTTAAGAGAAAATGGTAATGATTACTTATTGTAATAGAAAGTGATCAAGTTACGTTTATTGCGGTAAAATTAAGTTACATGTTTTATTTAATCGAGCTCTAACTATTTTCACAATGCAGAATAGAAAGTGATGTTTTGATAAATCATTGATATTTTAACGATTGGAAACATTATAACTATATATCAGGTAACAAGTTTACATACATTATAACCATTTGCACATAGATTGATGTTTTCCAATTTTCAAAAGTGTTTTAATAAAAAAGTTATTTAATTCATTTCATTTGCTATGTGCCTATTTATAATGATCAAAACAAAATTGAGTAATAAGTTATTTAATTCATTTCGTAACTTTTTGTCATTCTTAACTGACTTCAAATATAATTTTACTTTTTAAGCTATGTGAAACCAAAGATCAAAATGTTTTCCACAAAAACATGTTTTATATTTAAAAAAATATATGTAGAAAAAAAGTTTGAAGTTCATACAAGATTTCACTTTGAGAACCATCAAGAATGGTACAAATTATATTATTATATTTGTAACAATTTAAGAAAGAAATCAATATGAAATATTATACTATTCCAGACACATATAGCCCACATATACTAGGGTATATAACTAACCAACAACTTCATTCTTCAATCAATGTGGGATAGAAGATAAAAGAGTAAAAAAAAGTCTCCATGTTATATAAAAGATTTTTATGTGCTTGGAAAGAAAGAGATATATAATGCAAGAGTTATCAAAAGTTGGTGAAAGACTATTTGTTACATGGAACAGCAAATTGAAGTTTAGAAACGAACTAATTTTGTGTTTTCGGAGTATGAATTATAAAGGGAACATCTTGGATAACATGAAAGTATATTTTGTTAGTGCTCTAAAATCGAAAGATTGCACATTTTTAAACATTGAACTTGGGGCTAGATTTTACTCATCCAAATCATTCGTGAAGAAAATTCATACAATTTTGAATAAATTACGATTTTTTTTTGGTCATGGAGGTTAAAATTATTTTTTGCATTATGATACTAGTTATGGCCATGGGTCGTTTAGCAAACTCATTATGCCGATCACTAAACATATTTGAATGCTCAATGTGTGTATATTATGAATGTGCAAATTTAGGTTCACAAGTAGCTAAGCAAAGTTTTCGACAAGTATGCTTATGAGATGAGTACTTATGTCAATCGAAAAGTAAGCAGCTAGGCACTACGGTATATACAATTTTGATAAATTAAGTCATACATATGTTGGTATTGCTCTAAAAAGATGAGTTGTTATTCAAGTAGAAATGGATATTCGGCAAAATGAATTACGTTTTCAGTTGTTTGCGTAAAGTAATTTCTATATCTAATTATGTTAAAAAGAGTACTTATGTTTAACATCTTATAAAGCAGCTAGACAATCATTTATATAGTTGCAGATAATATATAGAGTTTTATTTGAAGGGAGTTAGTTGAAAATATTTGTAAGCACATAACGACATAAGATATAATTAAGCTTGAATATAAAAACTATGCATCACATCAGCCCAAATTAACTGGGCCTTTGTCTAGTAGCTATCTTCTTTTTTTCTAAAGCTTGAGCCCAATAGTTCGACGATGTACTTATTGTAGTTATTTCTTCTTCCATAAATCAATTCTACTTCCTATGATATAGTGGCTTAAATTGCCTGAACGATAACCACATTATAATCATATGACAAAGTTTTCTCATTTTCGATTGCTACCTTAATTCAAAATCTGTTCATTACTTCATATCTAGTCATCTAGTGCAACTCATATTAAATGTAGCTCGACAAATATGTCAAAATTGCTGAAAATTGTGGTCAACGTGTAGCTCAGTCGATTCCGGACAAGAAAGGAGACTTTTAATATACTTGGTCTTGGGGAAATTCTCATAATAATTATACTCTATCAGGTTCATGATGTATTTAGATAACAAATTCGTAAAGTTGAACAAAAATAAATACATTTCATCCAACGTGTGAGCGTATGGTTCATAGCATTTCAGCAAAATTTGTCTCTCAAGACATCAAGACTCACGAATAAGTTTCCACTCAACACGGATCGCCTTGTTCATACGAGCGTAATGAAAATCTTGATATTCATATTTAAGAGTGAGTATTAGTTAAAGCATCCGTAGTGTCAATTACGGACCTTTAGATTTAGACATCCTTAAATATTCAACGTCAATAAGCATACATGATGATTGAAATAGTAGTTGTTGATCGTCACTATCGTTTTTGTGTATGTGTAAGATCACATTAGAACGAAAATATGTAGGGCACTATCTAGATGATAATAAGATACTCCAACTCGTTATGAACATACACTTTAGAAAATTGAAAGACCATTTGAAGATACATTGAGTAATTGTAAACTACATAAACTAAAGATTTGAATTAGTGAGATCCACTTCTATATCATTTTTTGATCTTCAACTCTACTTTTTAATTTGACGTTGTTAGGATGGACATTGATTTAAATTGCATGAACCACAACTACATTAGAATGTTACTCAAAAGGTGTAGATTGGTGAGAACACTCTGACCAGGCACAACACCAGAGGTGCGTGTATTTATTATGCACGTTGCATATTAATCAAAAGAATTCATATACATTTTTACATTTCTATTTTTTTTCTTTAGGTTTCAAAATGTGTTTTCCTTTCTAACCTGGTGAAATTAAAGATTAAACATAAAAGATTAAATATGTTTTAAAGTACCAACTTAGTGAAAAAAGAAAAAGAAAAAACTAAGAATTCATATGAATCACATTACTCAATATCGCAACAAACTTATTGATTCTCAAATTCTATTCTTTATCAATTGGCTTTCAAAATATTCTTTCCTTTTACACCATGTTAACTTAATGACTAAACTGATTTCGCTAAAACATGTTTTATAGTGAGTACAACGAAAGATAATAAAAAAAGGATTGAGAATCGTATTAACTTTCACTCCAGATATATCCCTACTAACTACTTTAGCTAGTAAGAAGATAACGGGAATGAAAACACAATACTATTCACAACATGAGTTTCTCAAGTATGCTATGGTATATTAGTAACAAACAATTTCTTTCTTCAACCAATGTGGGATAAAATGTTAGGATTGAAGGTTGAAAATGGTCTCCTTCTTATATAAAAGATTTTTATGGTAAGAAAGAGACAATGCAAGAGTTAATAAAAGTTGGTGAAAGAAACATATATTGGAACTTTAGATCAAATTTTAGAAGCAAAGTAGTTTATGTGTTTGGAGAACTAATCGTATACGCTTTGGACAATAACGTGAAGTTATATGTTTTTATTGCTCTAAAAATGAAAGATTGCAAATGTTTAAGCATTGATCTAAAACAACTTGTGATTTTTTCTAAGAACAAGAGGTTAGCTTTAACGTATCTAAAATCCCATACATCACTGAAGGTTAAAGTAATTTTGCATTAAGATGCCAGTTATGGCCCTGGATTGTGTAGCAAACTCATTATGCCGATCACTGCACAATTTTGAATGGTCGATGTGTATATTATGAATTTACAAATTCAGGTTCTCAAGTAGCAAAACAAAGTTTTCCACAAAAAGCTTATAAGATGAGCACTATGTCAAAATCAAAAAATAAGCATGTAGGCAATCTTTTATCATATACAGCTTTGATAACCTAGTTCATATGTTTTTATTTCTCGATATGAAGTGTTATTCAAGTAGAAATCGCCAGGTTGAATGAATTACGAGTTGAGATGTCTTGATATAGTATTTCTCGATATGAAGTGTTACTCAAGTACTTGTTTTGTTGGTTTCGGCCCTAGATTAAAATCTCAAGTATGTTAAAAAGTCAAAAAAGTATTTTTTCATAAGGAGTTGACTGGAAATATTATAAGCATATAACAAAAGTACAATACATGAATACATGAAATATAACCCTTATAAATTGCGTGGATGACAACCACAATGTCATCTAGTTTACTCTAAATTTAAATTTCTTACCTGCTTTAACACCTCTTCTTTAAGTCATCAAACTGTTGCTCTTCTTAAGATTACTCTAAATTTAAATTTCTTACGTCCACAATTTCCTTAAAATAATAATAATAATAAAAATAAAAAATCGAACCTTTTTATTAAGGCAACCCCGCCCCCCCCCCCCCCCCCCCCCCTCAAAATAAATAAATAATCAAATTGCCCCCACCTTGAGCCAAATAATGTAAAAACCTTATATCTCTATCTTTATTAATGTGTACAACGATTGGTAAAAAAAATAGCCCCCCGTCCTCAACTTTCTTGGGTCCGCCACTGCATACGAGTGTTTTTTTTTTTTTTTTTTTTTTAATTATAAACAAAGAAAATTAACAATAAAACTCAAAAAGAATAAGAATTCGTATTAACTTTCACGTGTATGAGTTTCCTCATGCTTGCAAACTTTTTAGTTTTTAATCACGTATTAACGTACACTTTGATATATATTTAACCAACAACTTCATCATTCAACCTATGTGGGATAGAATGTGCCAATAGAAAGTTGGCATAGTTTTCTATATCATATATTCCGCAGAAGAATTTTATGTACATGAAAATAAAGAAATAAAGCAAGAGTTAGAGCATGAAACATGAAAGTAACAATTTTGATAATATGAAATTATGTGTTGTTATTACTCTAACAATGAAAGATTGCAATATGCTTTGTATTTAACTTGGTGATTTTTTCTAAGCGTTTTCATATCGTAAATTGTTTATGTAGTAATCTATATATTATCAGGGCCGTCTCATTGATTTGGGTGGCCCGGTGCGAAATCATAAATGAGGCCCTCATAAATTACGAAAAATTAATTATTATAGAAAATATGATTTGGGTGGCCCGGTGCGAAATCATAAATGAGGCCCTCATAAATTACGAAAAATTAATTATTATAGAAAATAAAAAGTTATCTGACATTACGCAAAACATTAACAAAAGTCAAATTCTATGCTAAAAAAAAACTACAAATATTTAGAGTGTTACTAAAGCACAAATACAGCTTTACTCTACAAAATTAATAGATATATACTAAATTGAGGCCCCTTAAAAAGGGGGGCCCGGTGCGGTTGCACCACTTGCACACCCTAATCGCCACCACTGTATATTATGTTTTAGGGTCATAATCATCGGAATATTTAAGTAATATGATACTTGCATTTGGCCCTAGGTTGTTTAGAAACGTATTATTCCAATCACCAAGCACTTTTTGAATGCTCAATTTGTGAATTATGAACGTACATATTCACGCTTGCATGTAGCTAGGCAAGGGTCATGAATGTTTCCGTTAGTGCTAGTTTTATAATCTTGGGTAGCTATGTCATACACGTCTACTTTTTGCCGTGCCACCACTCGGTTTGATTGTGTTGTCATAACTCCGTGTTTCGTCAATTTCCATGCTTTCTACCGGGGTGATTGCCCTCAAGTGGTCATGTGATTAGTTAGTTTTGGGTCACATAGTTTCTCCTTTAAATGTTTGAATTGTTATAGTTGTAATTTGGTATTATCACTATCGTGAGGGTCAAGATTGTTGTTTTAGGTCGTTTTCGTAGTTTCAGGATTGTAAGGGTCAATATTGTTGTTTAGAGTCGTTGTAAGTCCTCCTAGAGTCCTAGGTCCCTGACATCTTGCTAGTGTTTATTTATGTGCAATATAATTGCATTATTTATGTATAATATAATTGCCTTTAAAAAAAAGGTTGCTTAATTTCATCACATCAGTAACATCGAGTGATCTCCAATAATAAAAAAAGAACAAAGAACGATAATGAAGACAAGTAAAAAAGATTTAAGAATTCATGTTAACTCTCAGCTATACAAGTTCACTCATGCTATGTATTATTTATTAGCATGACCTCAACAGTAGAGCTCAAAACATAACACTAGTCTAATCACAAGTGATTCGCGTACACTATGGTATGTCAGTAACAACCAACTTGATTCTTACAACTATGTGGGATAGAATGTTAGGATAAAAGGTTGACATAGTTCTCTAAATTGCATATTATGTATAAGAAATTTTTGTACATGCAAAGAAAAAATAATAATGCAAGAGTTAGAGCATGAAACATTAAGATAACAGTTCGGATAACATGAAATTATATGTTGTCGAACGAATTACATTTTTGGGTTAAAATAATTATGTATTATGATACTTGCTTCTTCCAACCTATGTGGGACATAATGTTACGATAGAAGACTAGAAAAAGGTGTCCAAAAAAATGGTAAATGTGTTTGGAGCATGAAATCACGTTGTTTTGGACTTATGTTCTAGCTGGCAACTTCTTTCTTCAACCCATGCGGGATAAAGTGCTAGGATTATAAGGTTAGAAAAGGTGCCCATATAATATTAAAGGTTTTTATTTACATGGAAAGAAAGAGATAATGCAAGAACTGGTGAAAGAAAGATAAGTCACTCGGAACTCCAAATTAAAGTTCAGAAGCAACTAAGCAAAGTTTTCGGCGACAAACAACACTTATGTTAAACTATAAAAGTAAGCAGCTTGGCAATCCTTTATTTATACTTCTTTGATATAAGATAAGCCATGTGTTTCTATTGCTATAATAACAACTGTTATTCAAGTGTAAAATCGAGATTTGGCTAAATGAATTAGGTGCTCATGTGTTTGTGTAAAGTATGTTAACATCCTATATTAACATCTTATATTAAAATCGTGATTTGGCTATATTATGATACTTGTTTTGGCTTATGTTAACATCTTATATTAAGTGGCCGGTTTAACTTTGGAGTCTTATTTTCAGACTTTTAATTTGCACGTTAGCTTTTCATAGTTCGTTTTTACATTTTTATATTTTCTTTATTAGCCTTCATAGTTTGTTTTCCATTCAAACCAGTTTGAAATTAAAGATTAACATGGTCTCTACCAAATCATGTTTTAGAGTACCAAAATGAAAGTAAAACATATGAGTTTTCGAATATTTCACAACCATGTCAGATTTTTTTCTAACCTGAAGGGAAGTGAAATTTACGAAAACATAATACTATTCTCAACATGTTTGACACACATACATTATGGTATATTAGTAACCACCAACGTCTATCTTCAAGCTATGTGGGATAGAAATTTAGGATAAAATGTTAGAAAATACCTAAAAAAAAATAGTAAGATATAGTTATTAATTGTTGGTAAAAGAAAGATATTTTACTTGGAACTCCAAATTGAAGCTAGACGTAACTAGTGTAAGCGTTGTTATAAGAACCTGTGTTTCTTCATAAGAGAAAAAGGGTAAGCATTCTTTTTCTAGAAAGACAACATGTCATAATAGAAAGTGATCAATTTACGTTTGGTATATGTAAACGACCAAACATATTGTGGTAAAACGTCAATTGTGATAGAATTTTTAGTAACCATGCATTTGTATTAAATGGAGCTCTAAATCTTTTCCATAGATGCAAATCAGAGAGTGACATTTTCATTTATGAAAAGTTTCATAAACATATATCATGTATGTGATTACATAAATTGTTAATTTACATCACTTCCATTGGCTATTTGTAAAAATAATCCATATTCATTATAACCATTTAGATCATTAATCCATATTTATATCTAACCCTTCATGTGCACAGAAAGCGATGTTTTCCAATTTTAAAAACATGTTTTAAGAAATAAAATGTTTAATTCATTTCATTTGCAATTTATAATGATCAAAACAAACTTGAGTAATATGATTGTTAGTTTGTTACTCACTCTTTCTCAGCGTTTAGTCATTTTGACTTCTAAAATATTTTTACATCTTAAGCTATGTGAAACTGAAGATTAGAATGTTTTCCACCAAAACATGTTTTATAATAACAATTAAAAAAAAAAAAAAAAAAAAAAAAAAAAAAAAAAAAAAAAAAAAGAATTGTAGAAAAAAAGTTTAAACTTCATACAAGTTATCATGCAAATTCTATCTTGCAATTTTTACAAGTTCTCTTTACAAATTTGTTGAACTTTTAAAGATTCCAAGAAATAACATACATGAGAACATTGTACTATTCCAGACACATATAACCCAAATAGACTAGTGTATATAGCTAAGCAACAAGTTCTTTCTTCAATGAGTGTCGGACAAAATGTTAAGATTAAAAAGGTAGAAAGGTCTTCATATCATATAAACGATTTTTATGTACATGGAAAGTAAGAGATATATAGTGCAAGAGATATCAATAGTTGGTGAAAGAACTATTTGTCACATGGAACTCCAAATCTATGTTTCAAAGCGAACTAATTTTGTGTTTTTGGAGCACGACTTATGAAGGGAACATCTTGGATAACATGAAAGTGTATGTTGCTAGTGCTCTAAAAACGAAAGAGTGCAAATGTTTAAGCATTCAACTAAAACGACCAGTAATTTTTTCTAAGAACAAGGGGTTAGGTTTTACTTATCTAAAATCATTCGCGAAGAAATATTATACATAGCCAAATAAATTATGTTTTTTGGTCATGAAGGTTAAAGGTTTTTTGCATTATGATACCTATTATAGCCATGGGTTGTTTAGCAAACTCATTATGACTATCACTACACATTTCTAAATGCTCAATGTGTATATATTATGAATGTACATATTTCATTCGCAAGTAGCTAACCTAAGTTTTTCTATAAGCATGCTTATCAGATGAGTGATCAATATGTTGTTATTGCTCTAAAAAGATGAATTGTTATTCAAGCAGAAATGGATATTCGTCTTCAACTCTACTTTCTTAGGACATACAATGGCTTAAATAGCATGAACGACTAACTACAATATCATCATAAGACAATCTTTTCATTTATTTTTTATTGCTTTCCTTGTTTAAATCTGCTCATTACTTCTTTTCTAGTCATCAAGTGTGGCTCTTTTAAAGATTATAGCTCGCAAGATACACAATATTTGTAGAAGGTAGTGGCCAGGGCTTTTAAAATCCTAGCCAAATTGCATAAATTTGTTGTTTAAGACTTTAACTCTTTTCGTGACGCGTAGCTCAGTTGGTTCCAAGTGAGAAATAAGGTTTGCAAAACCCTTGGTCTTTTAGACATTCTCATAATAACTGTACTTTAAACTCGCACGTAGTTGTGAAAAAAAGATTTGGGAAGATAAAGAATCGTTTAATATGTAGTATATGGCTGAGCATCGGTCCCCCACCGGACCGGACCGGAATGGACCGACCAAGACCGAGACCGAATTAACCCAAAAGCCGAGACCGAGGACCGGACCGAATGTGGTCTGTCTGGTCCGGTCTCGGTTGGTCCGTCGGTCGGTCTCGGTTGGTCCGTCGATCGGTCCAGTCCAATAAGGCAAAATAGTCGGTTTGGTGGTCCGGTCCGGACCGGCCAAGACCCAGACCGAATTAGCCCAAAAGCCGAGACCGAGGACCGGACCGAATGTGGTCAGTCCGATCCGGTCCGGTCTCGGTTGGTCCGGTCCGTTCAAGTGGTTTGCTCAACCCTAATATAGTATGGACGTATGTTGTATGGGTTTTGAAATCCTTGAATATTAAAAGTCAATAAGTACCTAAACATTATGATTGAAATAGTAGTTTTTAATTGTAACTGTCGTCGTTATTGTATTTAAGATCACATTAGAACGAAATATATGCGACACTATCTAGATGAAAATAAGATACACCAACTCGTTATGAACTTTCAACTGTGATTAAATATGCTCATTTCATATATGGTTATGATAAGTGTATGAAAATAAGATACTCCCTCCGTCTCAAAATAATTGTCATGAGACTAGAATCACTTAGTTTAATAAAAATTAAGCAAATTTAATTTTTAACCACTTAAAGAGAATATTCATTTACTTTATTCTATAGTTTTTACTTAAAAGGGAAAGTGAACAATATTTGAGACATCCCTAAAAGAAAATATGGACAATAATTTTGAGACGGGGTAGTACAATTTTACAATTATATTGTTTCTTTCAATGTTTTCAAGATCAGGATCCTACTCTGCATCATTTTTGTCTTTGCAAGATTGTGATCGTAAGATAGAATCGGGATCTTAAAATCCTACTATATTGTCATTTTTTTAACAGCTTTTATAATATTATTCAAATCTACAAATTATTATATATCATTAACACAAAATTATATGAATATTTCATGAAAATGTTGTTTTAAATTATGAATATAAAATGTTTAAAAAGATTAGCATATTGTTTTTTACATTTTATAAAACATAATCCATAACTATTTAGTTTTTTAGTTTGCGATTCGATAAAAGTAAGATCGGATCGCATTAGATCTTAAGATCACATAGTCAAGATCGGGATCTTATAAGATCTTAAGTGTGTTAAGATCCTACGTAGGATCCGGATCGTTTTTGCTCTGTAGTATCGTAAAATCGTAAAATCCTAAAATCAGGATCGGGATCCTGACAACTATGGTTTCTTTATTGGCTTTCTAAATTTGTTTTCTCTTCTAACATGGGTGAAATTAAAGATTAAACATGTTTTAGAGTTCCAAATTAAAAGAAAAAAAGCTAAGAGTTCATATGAGTTTTTGGACGATAAAATTCTTACAGATTTTTTTTTTAACCTGAAAGATGTGCAAATATCCGAAGACATAATACTAGTCTCAACACATTTAACACACATACGCTTATGGTATATAAGTAACCAACAACTTCTATCTTCAGCCTATGTGGGATAGAGTGTTAGGATAAAATGTTACAAAACATCTTTATTAAAAAGATTGTAAGAGATAATTCAAGAGTTCTTAACATTTGGTGAAAGTAAGATTTGCCACACGGAACATCTAACTGAATTCAAGTTTAGAAGCAACTAATTATATGTACATGAAAAGAAAGAAAGAATGCTCGAGATAGAGCATGAATATGTGATTTTACATAAGCGTTTATTTATATGAAATCTATATAAGTTTTGGGTCATAATTTATTCTTGCAATCATGGTATGGGTTCTTACAAAAGAGACCGACATAGTAAAACTTACAACTAGAGAAAACAAAAAAAAAAATCACAATCTATCTTTTAATTTTACATACTTTCAAGCGGGACAATGATATTCACTAGTAATAGCACACATGAGGTTTGGTTCACATTTGGTCTAAAACTGCAATGTATGCAGCAAAAATAAACTCAATGTTATAGAGTGAATAACTATTATATATGATCTCGATGTGTAAGAAATGTTGGAAATTATAGTCAAATTTTTAGATTTGAATGACAATTGATGGTCATCATGTATACTAATGGTAGTTAAGAACAAGGTTAATGTTGGTCAAGTGTAACGACCGAATTAAGTTTGTGTTCATGAGCCATTAGTAGATTTAATTATGACCGTTTATTTTTCTCATCCCCTCTTACCTATAAATGAGAGCTTTTCTCATTTGTCTAAATACACTGAAAAAATACACAACTCATCACTCCTCTCCTTTGTGTTACCATTCATATTTCTTGTGTATCCGGTTCGTAATAGAAGGAAGGCACGATTTTTGTTCACCTTGATAACCCGTTTCTTCTAACGGAGTTATCTACTGTTGTTGTATCCTGAGAGATAGACGTTCACGATTCTCAAGCACTGTGGAGAGGACGAATATGTCTTAAAGAAACTGTGAGCATCACAAGCCTCAACATTTTCCTTACTTGTGTTTTTTGTGTCTCAAGTATTAAAAGAATTACGGTATCGTTTTCTACGCTCTATCTTTTGTTCTTAATATCAACCTATTGTTTGTTTGTCTTTAGTAGTAATACACGTAATAACCAACAATCTTAAGACATATTATTATTTAGAAGAGACATATACGTGTTACATAAAATGAAAAGAAAACGAAACATGGCAACAATTGATTGTTTACGTTGATTTGAATTTAGGCGAAAGAAAAGAAACATGAAATATGAGATGCGTATTTGATTTCTAGCTACCATCATACCCCACTTACAATTAGTTATGAAGAATTGAAACGAGGATAAGTTTTTGTTTTGAACGGCTCAAAATTTATAAGCAACTTGCAAGGAGCTAGCAAAAACAACAACAATTACAAAATATAAAGCATTGGGTTTTGCAACCACAACGACCAGTTTTTAGAGCAACATCTACTTTTACTCGAACACTACTCGAAAGCCTTTGACACAATAACATCAAAAATACTACTCCTTTTCATCTTTACAAGACACTTGCGTACACTCTAGTATATTAGTAACCAAAAACTCTTTTTTCAACCTATGTCGGATAGAATGTTTGAATAAAAGAATTTGTATTTGAACATAATTTTATATTGGATAGAAGACTTGTTAAAGAGTCGGTGACGGAAACTTGGATCTCCAAATCTGACCACTAAACATTGTTTGAATGCTTGATTTGTGAGAACCTAGGGCCTGTTTGGTAAGTTTTTTCTTACAAAAATAAACTCTTTCAAATAGATTGTCAACTGGTTTACGTGTTACACTTATCAACTTGGCTTCAATGAGAAAAATAGAATTTTGATACTATTGTCAGTAAAACATTATCAAATAGGCATACTAGTGTAGATGTGAAAAAATGGTGGGTCATGCAAGTTGGGTAAGGGATGAAAACGGGTTCGTTTTGAATGGGTTAGTTTTGAAACAGCAGGCCAGTTTTGGTACGGGTCAATCCAGTACTCTTCTTCTCGGTACCAATCCTCTTTCTGCCCATGCCTAGTCAAGTATAGACGGCAATTGTTGGCTACCTTGATGGGCTTTGACCGAAGCAACCCAAACTAGAATTTCACATGGATAAGTAATACGAGTCAATCCAACACTCTTATTCTCGGTACCAATCACGCTAGGGTCTTAACAGCTTATTTTACCGACCCAACCCCAACACAGGGAACAGACCCAAGCAATCTCCAATATAATTATGTAAACTATACCAACACCAAATTATAACTTTTTGATGTGTGAAAAGGAAGTTTCCAGATACCGAAAAGGCATCACTGATGTGAAATGGCAGCTGGGATAGTTTTTCATCCCTAGAGAGAACTCATATTTAGTACTTTTTATGTCGATCTTTCTATGAAGAATTATTGTCCACATGCATAACAAATGAACAAAACATCAATATAACCCATGAACAGTTGAGCCAGGTGCGATCTCACTTTCGAGATTAAGCCAGGCATGAAATCTATATTTAGGCGAGCGTTTAGCTGCATATCTAAATGTTATTCACATTCTAGTAGTAGTAATTTACATGCCATTGTGGATAATTTTATTTATTTATTTTTGCGTCATGTAATAAATGTTAACAGGCTTGGCCGCTCTCCTATAATATTATGAATAACAAATGTATTAAATATGATTACTAGTTCGATGAAATGATTTTGGGAGGTTGTAGATGTGAATATGCTTGGGCCACTTTTGACCTGTTTGACCCATTCGACTTGGAGATAATGCAACCCTAGTCGACTAGGAAGCACGGACACGCCTAAAACCTCGGAGTGGCAGTGTCGGACACGGACACGTCTCGGACACGGCTCGGACACGTGTCCGACACGCATGTGCCGTGTCCCACGTGCTGTTTGGCCGGACACGGATTTGGTGTCTATTATCATTGGTGGTTGCAGAGAGAAATGAAGAACTATTCATCAGGAAGAAGATTAAATAAGTAATAAATGAAGAGAGAGAGAGAAGACACTATTATTATCATAATCCCAAGATAAAAAAGAGTGTTCCCCTTTTGTACTGGTTGTACTTTGGTTTTCTTTTTTGTTATTTTTTTTTCATATACCCATAAATATGTAAAGATGAAGTATTATTTGTAGTCATGTCATACTTTAATATTTAAAGACATGGTTTCACAAATTTCTATTCATTAAGAGCATTGGGTACAGTGGTGTCGTGGATGTGGTGCCGTGGGCAAAAAGTACTGCCACGTCAGCAAAAAAGCTCCACGGCACCAGAAACGCGACGGCACCACATTCATGGGGTATCCGTTGGCACCAGAATTTCTGGTGCCGTCGGCCAAATTTATTTATTTTTTTTTTATTTTACTTAAATTAAAATATATAAACTATAAATTAATTAAACTTCATTAATAATAAAAACAAACATTACAAATAAAAAAAACACACATTGCAATAAAAAAATACAAACTAATTAAGATACTTAAACATAAACTACGATTAAACTAAACTACGATTCAATAAAATGAATCATCCAACACGTAGCCCTCCTGACTCGAATAGGAGACACTTGAATCATCCTCATTGGATGGCACAGGTGGAAGTCCATTTGCCCATTGCCATTCTGCTCGACGGTTTCGACGATCCTGTTTGGCTTTTGCTCGCTGCTCACGAGCTCTTGTTTCCCTTTCTTCCTCTGCTTCAACACGTAACAATTCTTGCATATTTTGTTCTTCAAATTCTTCATCAGTCAACCCTCTCCAAATGGGTTGGTTTTCCACCGGTAGATTGTTCACCGGTTGATCGGGTTGTTGTTGGACAACATGTGGATTAGGCACCGGTTCATTATCCGGTGTGAATACCGGAAAAATGTCTTCCGGTGGAGTGTTCACGGGTGCAGTTGCATTCAGATTCATGTTGGAGCTTGGGAATTGCTGGGAAAAATCACGGTGAGTGGGAAATTATTGGGAGAAGTCACGGTGAGTTGAAAATTGTTGAGAGAAATCTTTGCGAGATATTGTTTAAGAGAAATGTTTGAAAATTATGTGTGAATTGAGTGAGAATTAACTGTGAACTGAAATGGTGTTAAATAAGCTCAAAAATCTCGCCCATTGATTTCAAATTTTGAATTTTAAACGTTTAAACATAATCCCGCCCATTGATTTCAAATTTTGAATTTTAAACATTTATTAAAGAAAATCCCGCCCATTCATTTCAAATTTTGAATTTTAAACGTTTAAAAGAATCCCGCTTCTGCATCTGCATCTGAATTTGAATTTTAAAAATTTTAAAAATCCCTTATAAATAACACACCATCTAATACTTTTCTTCACGCATCTCTTCACCACTATCTAATACTTTTCTTCACAATGAATAATCGTTGGTTAATGGAAGAAGAAGTCTTGCTAGCTATCGTATGGCTAGAAGTTCAAGATTCTACAGACCTTTTGAATGAACGTTCTTTTTGGAATGTCGTTACACGAAAGTTTAACGAGCAGACTAATGGTGTTCAACGTAATAAAAATAGTATTACGGCTCAATGGAATAGAATGAACATTGAATGTCGTAGATATAATGCTATTTACAAAGAGTTACAGCATACCAGTCAGGACACCAATCGTCTCACCAATGCAAACCGAATTTATTATGAACGCTATGTGAGAGAGCTACATTACCCACAAGTGTGGTTCACTCTGAGAAACACAAGGGCATGGGACAGATACGATGAGTAATGATCTTTTATGTTAAGTATTCCGCTTCGTTTCTTTCCGTTTTTCGTATCGTGATTAATTGTTTCGTGTATCGTTTGTAACCATGTTAACTTTGTATGGTGTTTATGTAATGTTTACGTTTTTATTAATGAAATTAATATTTCATTAAGTTTTTAGTTTATTTATTTATTTACTTATTTTGAAATCTTATAAAAGAACTATGTTAACTTTACAAGTTATTTAACCATGCTCTCATTTTTACAAAAGGATCACAAATTCAAGCCAAAAACAAAAGAAAAAAAAAAAAAAAAAAAAAAAAAAAAGGCGACGGCGCTGAGCCGTAGCTGCGGCGCGAGCTCCGACGGCGCCACCACCGGTACGGTGCGCCGTCGGTTTTGTTTGGCTGGTGGTGATCTCTAAAAGATGTTTCTGCCTATCATTTATATTTAAAGGAATATGATAAATTGTCTTATCTTTTTTTTATGAATGAAAAGATTTATATTGTTTTTATACTAAAATTTCAATTACATGGATTGGAAAATAAAGAATGATAAAAAAAAATAAAAAATAAATAAAAAAAAAAAAAAAAACAAGCTATTATGCTTGAATTTGTTGCTTCGTACGATCTTTGGATTTGGCATGCATTTTCTGGGGTAGCGGGTGCGAATAACGATCTTAACGTTTTAGATTATTCTCCTTTATTCAACGACATTATTGATGACATAGCCCCTGAAGTTCCATTTCAAGTAAACATAAATACATATGAGAAAGGGTATTATCTAGCTGACGGTATTTACCTACAATGGGCCGCCTTTGTCAAATCATTTACGGTGGCATTATCCGAAAAACATGGCGCATTTAAAAGGCAACAAGAAAGTGGCTGAAAGGATGTCAAACGGGCATTTGGTGTCCTACAAGGACGTTGGGGTATTATACAACAACCGGCTGCTTGAGAAGTTAGCAAAATACGAAGAGTCATGTATACTTGCATAATATTGCATAATATGATTTTAAAAGATTAAAAGTTTGCTATAAATGACTTCAACGAGTTGTATGTTAATGCGCACTCACACATACAACGATGTTGGATCGAGAGGTGCGAAAAACACCGCGGAAAATCAAAGAAATACGAGATAAAGATGTATACAAACAATTTCACCAAAATCTTGTGGAGCATGTTTGGCAACAAATTCAACAACAACAAAATTAGTTTATCGATAATTTGATGTATTTTTAAATTTTCATATTTTTTTTCGATTGTTTTGTATTATTTATTTGGTTTATGTATTATGATTTGTGTTTAGTTTCGAATTAATAAAATTTATGTATTGTTTGAAAAATGAAAAAAAAAATAAAAAATAAAAAATGGCGAGTCTCAAAAATAGTGGGTGTTAATGTGTTATTGCATGCTATGATAGAAGGGTGTTTTTCGGTGTTAATGTTATAAGTGGAGATGCTGATATGACACTAAAAAATGGGTGTTAACAAGTTATTGCACCTGATGCTCTTAGAGCACTGGGTATCATGTGATCTGATAACACGTTATTGGTATGCCATATCAGCGCCACATCATCTACTCCCAATAACACCAATCACTCAAACACCCCTCCCTCATAACACACCAGTAACACGTTATTGGGTCCCACTTTATTTTCTTTTAAAACAAACATAATTCATTAATGCGAATGTATTTAAAAAAAATGTATACTTATTAATGTGAGAGTGTTTACTTTAACTGAATTGCTTTAATTTATCAATCTATGCTAGGTCTAAAATAAAAATAAATAAAAAAATTGCATAGTTGATGACAGCTACCACCTAATCGTTCCATGTCTCCTATCCAAGGTTATAAATAGCGTGAGGCGTGGCGTGGCGGCAAGGTCAAGCCTCAAGCTTTAGTGTGTGGCGTGACGGCATGGCGTTTTTAAGGCGGCAAAAAGTATTTATAGATTTATATTATATTTTATTAGTATATCATATTTCATATACATCGAGTTTACAAAAAGTATTATACATAACCAATAAAGTCAAGAAACTCTCTTTACATTTGCAATCTTCTTCAAATATTAGTAAACCCCTAAACGCCAAATACCAGTAAACCTCAAATACGATGCCCAAATTCCAATTACTAGTAAATCCCTTAAACGTCTCAAATACCAGTACACCTTATCGCGCCTTATCGCACCTCATCTCATGCCAAGCCTTAAGACAATGCCTTGGTCTATTGCGTGGCGTGGAGGTGACGCCTCGCGCCTTTGCGGCGCCAAGGCACGCCTTTTAGAACATTGCTCCTATATAAACAAAAGTAGTATAGTAGTATTCTTTAATCCTTATCACTTTCTTCTATTTTCTCTATTCTCTCTTGAAAATACTACCTGCTCATCATGAATGTCACCGGAACTTCATTGGCGTGAAAAAAAAGTCCAAACGGAAGAAAAAAAAAAACGAATAGCGTAAGCCAGTCCATCAACTCAAAACCCTTTGGCTCACGGATGGCGTGATGCTCGGTACCACATTTGGCGCGTTATTGGTTTGCAAAGGGACGAATGGCGTGTAAACAAAGATGATACCGAGTGCTCTTATATACATTTTCAAATCATTATTATGTACTTTTTTTTTAAGTACACACGGATAAAAACGTGTAATAAATTTACCATACTTAGCTTAGGATGTGTTTGTTTCATTAACATGTTTTAGTTCTGAATCTGACTATCACATCTTACCAGTAAGAGGTGGCTAGAAAGTTTAAATCTGAACGAAATAATGTTGTTTGTTTTTGTATAATTATTCGAATGATTTTAAGTGCTCGTTTATACAATTTATTTAAGTAACTTATGTAAATATGAAACAAAATTTTTTTATCATAAATATAATATAGTTAATAAACAATCAAATATAGTATATTAACACGAATCTTCAATCTGTTACCGAGTAAGAGGTAGTAAGACAAGTCTCTCACCTCTTACTGAGTAAGATGTTATATGTCTAACTAGGTCTGACTCAAAAGAAAAAAACAAACAAGTAAAACGTCTACCCACCTCTTACCGATAAGAGTAGGAGGGTCAGTAAGATTTAAAAAAAAACAAACAAACAAACAAACAAACACACGCTTAGTGCTCTAATATTATTATTAAGGACTATAATTAAGAAATTTATTTTATCACGCAATCATTTAAAATTTTGAACAAATGCAAATCACCAACGTCAAATTACTATATATATAACACAGCGTCATTAAACGACGCCTGTGATGTCGTTTTGATTTTAGCGTTCCTGATTGGTGCTCGCCAATAAAATATAGTTTACCGTGGCCCGGTTTTAGTAGCCCATGCAGTAGTCCGTTGTAGCTAACCTTGGTCCATCAAGCTGCCCAGCAACTTCCAATATTATATATATAACCGTTATTTGGTTGGCCCAGTCTTTTATGTCTAGGCCCAATACTTTGGCCAACAATCATATATCCATTTTTCTAATTACAAACCTGCAAGTATATTTGCTTTAGTACAATATATTAGGGGTGTTCACGGTTCAGTTAATTAACCGAATAAACTGAAAACTGAACCGATCCGAACCGAAATAAAACCGAACCGAACATATAACCGAACCGAACTTGTTAAAACCGAACCGAACCGAATTAAAAATTCGGTTTTCGGTTTGGATATGGGTTTAACAGCATGCCACCCAGAAACAGGTATATTCATTCGCCGTATCACATGCACGTACAAACGAATGACCGCTACCCGCCGCAACGCGGCGGCCCGGGGCTTTCCTTGTTATCATACACTTTGACGGTTAAACCAAACTCACAACTAAACCAAACTGACCGAGAGTACATCCGTGTTAGTAGTTAAAAGAAGAAAAAGAAAAAGAAATAAAAATAAAAGGTGTTCATAAAACAAAAAAAAGTAAAACTAATAAAAATAAAAATCCGGTTTGTATCTATGTGTTGGGTTGATCTGATTTCACACGGCCGGGATCTTATTTCTTCCTTTCTTCTTTCCTTGCTTGGTTTGAGATCTTGAATTTAAAAAAGAAGAAGATGGAGAAATTGGATTCGTATTTCAGAAGAGCGGATTTGGATAAGGACGGAAGAACCTTTTTCCAATTTGCCCAAACCCACTCTCGCTCAGGTTACTATTTTCTTCAATACTTTATTTATTTAGTATATCATTTTTTATCACAACTCATCTGTTAGGATACATAGATTGTTACTAGTAGTTAGTTCAATACTCCTTTTATGTTCATTGTTACTTTTATCCCCTAGAATTGATTATTATGATTCATTTAGTATGCTATTCACCCCACCCTGAATATTGTTAGGTAAAATTAATAATCAATATACCCGTAGCTCCAAATTTGTCTGTGTAAAGGAATCTTTGCTTGTGGCGCCTGGTGGACGACATAAAAAAGTGAGTTTCTATACTAAGCGGTCTGAGTTGTAAGTTGCAACTACTTTTCGGCGGTCAAATACGAAGTCAAACTTGAGTCATCCTTTATAAGTCCTCAATTCGAGTACATCAGTTGACACTTTTGTCATTTGGGTCGTTTTTGACCGGGTGGTTTTACTTATGATATTCCAGTGGTTGCTTGTCTAAGTGTAAAGCATTGGACTTGTACTTCTATCCCGAATTTTCAACCATGACCTCTTTTAGGAGCCTATAAACAGGCTATTAATAATGTCTCATCATGAGTTTAGCTCACTTGAATGTTACTTGGGGGGCCAACTGTGTCCCATGAAATGAAAATTTCGACTACAGACTCTACGCGGTTACATGTTTTTCTAGAAATGTTTGTCGATGATATCTTATATGATGACAGCATGGGTGACCTTTTTAAAACATACCCAATTTCACCAATGAATTGCAGCAATCACAATCAACTAGTTACCTTTATCCCCAACCATTTTTATAAGAATTTGTGAAATTTTGCCATGTTCCTAAAATAACTTGAAGTGGAAACTACACAATTCTGCTAAGAAGTTATAAATGAGCCTGTTTTATAAAAGATGCCGATATGACAGTGAAAGTCGAAACTAATCTTGGTCTTTTTTACATACAAAAGGCGTAGTGGTTGATTGCTAATGGACCGGCAAATGTTAATGTAATATTGCTCTTAGCACGTGCTGGATGAGGCTAGTAATAATTTTGATATAATTGTTGAACTTGATCCCTGTATGAAATGAGGAGGCATGATGGGGAGACAATGCCTTGATAATGTGATTACTTGTCCAATGTTTTTCTAATATTTTAAGTGAAAGCATCAAAGCAATATAAAGGTCTTACAGCTTACAATTTGGTCCAAACCGTATGATAGTTCCTTAGAGTAATCCTTTGATAACAAGTGATAATGATACCAACCTAAAGAGTTTTGCACTGGTTAGTGCTCTCTAGTCTCTACCCATGTACAGTTGAGCCAGGTACGATCTCACTTTCGAGGTTAAGCTAGACATGAAATCTATATTTAGGCGAGCGTTTAGCTGCATATCTAAATGTTATTCACATTCTAGTTGTTTACATTTGATTGTAGATATTTTTTTATTTATTTTTGCATCATGTAAGAAGGGTTAACAGGCTTGGCTGCTCTCCTATAATGTTATGAATAACAAATGTATTAAATATGATTACTAGTTTGATGAAATGATTTTGGGAGGTTGTAAGATGTGAATATGCTTGATCCACTTTTGACCTGTTTGACCCATTCAACTTGGAGATAATGCAACCCTAGTCGACCTACATTAGATAGATGAGTCAAAACTGTTGCATCTAGACTGTATACAAAATAATGCCGCTCACTATGTGTACAAAATTACTGTGTTAGATAGATGTGAATAGTTTCTCATTCTTCTTGTATGTCTTTGATCTCTGATTGAATACTATCTATGTTTACAAATTACGATCCTAAGAAGATTATAGGACTATACTTTGACAAAAATGAACAGTTTAACCATGCATCTGGGTCATGTTTCTTATGATAATATATTATTGTATTTGATTGCAGATATGGCAGCACGCTGATCAGAACCGCACCGGCTTCCTTGGACGTCAGGAATTCTATAATGCTCTTAAGCTTGTAACTGTTGCACAAAGTAAAAGAGAACTAACACCAGATATAGTAAAGGCGGCATTATATGGACCTGCTTCATCTAAAATCCCGGCTCCACAGATTAATCTTGCAGCCTCAATCAACCAACAACCTCATAATAATAATAATTTCACACGCCATCTATTTCCTTTCTTCTTCCCTTAATTTAAGATCTTGAATTTGATCTGATTGATTGAATTTTTTAAAAAAAGAAGATGGAGAAATTCGAAGAGTATTTCAGAAGAGCGGATTTGGATAAAGACGAAGAATTAGCGGAGCCGAAGCTGTTGCCTTTTTTCAGGCTTCCAATTTGCCCAAACCCACTCTCGCTCAGGTACTATTTTCTTCTAATCACAACTCATCTGTTAGGATAAATACATACTAGTAATTAAATTTATTCGAAATCATAAGTAGTTAGTTCAATACTCCTTTTATGTTCGTTGTTACTTTTATCCGCTGGAATTTATTATTATGATTCATTTAGTATGCTATTCACCCCACCCTGAATATTGTTAGGCTAGTTTAGATCAAATTAATAATCAATATACCCATAGCTCCAAATTTGTCTGTGTAAAGTGAGTTTTTTTTTTTTTTTTTTTTTTTTTTTTTTTTTTTTTTTTAATTTTTTATTTTTATAGTAAGCCGTGTCAGTTGTAAGTTGCAACTACTTTTCGGCGGTCAAATACGGAGTCAAACTTGAGTACTTTAGTTAACACTTTTGTCATTTGGGTCATTTTTGACCACGTGGTTTTACTTATGATATTCCAGTGGTTGCTTGTCTAAGTGTAAAGCATTGAACTTGTACTTCTATCCCGAATTTTCAACCATGACCTCTTTTAGGAGCCTATAAATGGGCTATTAATAATGTCTGATCATGAGTTTAGCTTACTTGAATGTTACTTGGGGGGCCAACTTGTTACTTTGGCTGTAAGGGTTACTTACACGCGTTTGGCTCTTATAGTTTGAATTTTAATTGGGCCAACTGTGTCCCATGAAATGAAGATTTCAACTACAGACTCTACGCAATTGCATGTTTTTCTAGAAATGTTTGCCGATGATATCTTACATGATGACAACATTGGTGACCTTTTTAAAACATACCCAATTTCACCAATGAATTGCAGCAATCACAATCAACTAGTTACCTTTATCCCAAACCATTTTTATAAGAATTTGTGAGATGAGCCTGTTTTATAGAAGATGGCGATATGACAGCGAAAATCAAAATTAATCTTGGTCTTTTATACATACAAAAGACGTAGTGGTTGATTGTTAATGGACCGGCAAATGTAAATGTAATATTGCTCTTCACACGTGCTGGATGATGTTAGTTATATCTAGGCGAGCGTTTACCAGCATATCTAAATGTTACTGGTTCAGTGTTTCCAACTTTCTAAGTGAAAGCAATATAAAGGTCTTCAAACTTACAATTTGGTCCAAATCGTCTGATAGTTTCTTATAGTAATCCTTCGATAACAAGTTATAATGGTACCAACCTAAAGAGTTTTGCACTGCTTAGTGCTCTCTAGTCTCTACCCATGAACAGTTGATCCAGGTGCGATCTGACTTTCGAGGTTAAGCTAGACATGAAATCTATATCTAGCCATCTAGGCGAGCGTTTACCAGCATATCTAAATGTTTTTACATTCGATTGTGGATACTTATTTATTTATTTTTGGGTCATGTAAGAAGGATTAACAGGCTTGGCCGCTCTCCTATAATGTTATGAATAAGAAATGTATTAAATATAATTACTAGTTCGATGAAATGATTTTGGGTGGTTGTAAGATGTGAATATGCTTGAGCCACTTTTGAGTTTTGACCTGTTTGACCCATTCGACTTGGAGATAATGCAACCATAGTCGACCTACGTTAGATTGATGAGTCAAAACTGTTGCATCTAGACTGTATACAAAATAACGATGCTTACTATGTATACAAAATTACTGTGTTTATTTTACCGGGGTCTTGATCCCCTTTACCCCAAAAAATACAAACTTACTGTGTTAGATAGATGTGAATAGTCTCATTCTATTTGTATGTCTTTGATTGAATCCTATCTATGTTTACAAATTACAATCCTAAGAAGATTATAGGACTATACTTTGACAAAAATGAACAGTTTAACCATGCATTTGGGTCATGTTTCTTATGATAATATATTACTGTATTTGATTACAGATATGGCAGCTCGCTGATCAGAACCGCACTGGTTTCCTTGACCGTCAGGAATTCTATAACGCCCTTAAGCTTGTAACTGTTGCACAAAGTAAAAGAGAACTAACACCAGATATAGTAAAGGCGGCATTATATGGACCTGCTTCATCCAAAATCCCAGCTCCACAGATTAATCTTGCAGCTCTGCCTCCAGCTCAACCAAATCCAATGGCACCACGTCCTCCCACACAACAGCCTGGGATTGTCAATTCAATGGCCCCACGTCCTCTTACGCAACAGCCCGGGGTTGTCAATTCAATGCAAACTCAAACTTTCGGCATAAGATCACAGGGGCCTCCTAATTCAATGGCTCCTCCTTCAGTTGCTCCACCTTCTGGACAGTATTTTGTACCTCAAGGAAATCAGTCAATGAGGCCACCACCTCAGAGCGGTCCTCTTCCATCACAGGGTGTTGGTGGTCCTAGTTTTCCGGCAGGTGGTGTTCTGGCTGGTGCTGGTCTATCAAACTCTAATGTCTCGGGTGAGTGGCTTGGGGGCAGAGGTGAGTGGCCGGTGCTGAGGAAATCCAATTACTTCTGCCGCTATGTTTGGAGATGACTTGTTTTCTGCTTCCCAATCTATATCTAAACCGTCATCATCCTCAATTACAACACAGACTGCAAGCATTCCACCCATTTCTTCTGCAATTGCTCCTGTAACTTCTGAGCCCCAGACTCCAGCCAAGATAGACCCACTTGGCACATTGAATGCTTTTACGAGGCAACCCACAGGTGCTCCAGTACAGTCAGCGGGGCCATCTCTACCAAGACCAAATCAACAGGCCCCGACTCAAAATGCTCCACTACAGTCAGGTGTGCCATCGTTACCTCAATGGCCAAAAATGACGCGGGCTGGTATTAACAAGTATATGAAAGTGTTCATGAAAGTCGACTCTGACAGAGATGGGAAAATCACTGGTGATCAGGCTCACAGCTTATTTTTAAGTTGGAGACTATCACAAGAGGTAAATACTCGTAGCTTAATTTAATAGATCATTAATGCCTTATTCAATTCTTTCTTGTAAAATGATTTACTCTCTAGTGAAATGGCTTTCCATAATAGATTTCCTATAAACACGCCAAGCCGTAATGTTCTCATTGTTCTACAGAAATTCTGAAACAGGTGTGGGACTTGTCTGATCAAGATAATGACAGCATGCTTTCCATGAGGGAGTTCTGTGTCGCTCTCTATTTGATGGAGCGATACAGAGAAGGCCAGAATCTTCCACCAACACTTCCTAGTAATGTCCTGCTTGATGAAACTCTGCTGTCTCTCACGGGCCCACCCAATCCTTCTTACAGACCTGCTGGTTGGGGAACTAATCCTGGTATACCTCTATACATCATGTAGACATATATTTATAGTTGCAAAATGGGGAGTCGGGTGGCTTGAGACGTGCCAAAACAGGCTGGGTTGAAACATGTTAATTTTAGTAAGGGTCCCTCAGATAGTTGAGAAAATAAAAATTGATGAAGACAACCTGTTCTGAATGTTATCGAACCTTTTGTCTTCAGGTTCTGCACCCCAGCAGGCATCCCATGCAATATAATCAGCCGAAAGGACCGATGCCCTCCATGGAAAGCTCTCATGCACATCAGCTCAGTAATGGTGATCAAAATACTTCTTGTTCAGTTGCTCTAGAGACAACCCAAGCAGAAAAAGTGATAAAGTTTTATTTGTTTCTGATAGATTTGGTTTCCATTGGTGTTAAAAGGTTGAAGATAAGAAGGAAATTCTGGATTCTAGAGAAAAGATGGCCTTCTACAGGAATAAAATGCAAGATCTCGTGAGTAGCCATTCTTCTCAATAAATGGATCACCGACTGCCCATAAATTTACTGCATTAATGAGATGTGTTCTCACCTCCTTTCTTCACCAAGTTTTATACAAAAGCAGATGTGATAACCGCCTTAATGAGATTACCGAACAAGCGATAGCTGATAAACGTTAGGTATATTGGCGATTTGAAATCATGTCTTCTTTCTTTCTATTTTTTGATTTTGGTTTTTTGGCAGTCCTTGATATTTGTCATTATCTAATTCCAGGCTGAGATGCTTGCTAAGAAATATGAAGAGAAGTACAAACAGGTGGCAGAAGTGGCCTCTAAGTTAACTATTGAGGAGGCATCTTTTCGTGATATTCAGGTAGAATCACCTTTTTTATTCTCACACAAAATAAATTATTTTTTCATCTAGAAAAACGATTAAAAAAAAAAAAAAAAAAAAAAAAAAAAAAAAAAAAACCTATACGACTTGGGTGGGTGTTGTCCCTTTTCTTCTTACGTCAAAAAATGGGACCAGACTCACGATCACATTACAATTATTCCCACTACTTAAAAGACGTAGTGAAACGGAAAATGCTGGGAATTATAGGTGGCACATGGATGGGCTGGGTAAATTTATTAAGATTTATTACAATGTCTATTAATTTTGTTTGAACAAGTCAATTTAGTATGTTGTAAACACTTGTCGACTTTTAAACCATTATTACTTTCTACATAATTGCTAAATGGCTAAATGGCCTAAGAAATAGCATTGCGTTATTACTTTCTACTGGACTGTCAGCTTAGTGCACTTTAGATCTATTTTATGTTAATTGAATTAAATTTTCTGTTGACTTTTAGGAGAGGAAGATGGAGTTGAATCAGGCACTTGTGAAAATGGATCAGGGTGGCAGCGCTGATGGTATCCTTCAAGTAAGTTCATTTACTTCCATCAGATCCCGGGTAACGGATTTTAGTAAGTTTTAAGGACAGCTTGACTGACCCATCATTTTTTTTCACCTTTTGTTTTTAATCATATAAATATAAAATAATAAATCATTAAACATATATTCGGCTGACCTAGGTTCGTGCTGATTGTATCCAATCTGATCTCGAGGAACTACTGAAGGCTTTAACTGAACGTTGCAAAAAACATGGAATTGATGTCAAGTCAACTGCGGTTATTGAGCTTCCGAAGGTTATCATCTTTCATCTCATGCTATCAGGAATACTCCATTAGCAATAATGTCACTGTATCTGCATAATATTATAATAAAATGATTGATATTGCGTTATGGTTCACCTATTTTGTTTGTCAAGGTTGGCAACCTGGAGTTCCGGAGATATCTGCAGTGTGGGATGAGGATTGGGATAAATTCGAAGATGAAGGTTTGACACTCTTTCTTTTATACTCGTAGTAAGTATATATCACAGAAGGAGCAATGTCAGCTCATTAGATATCAGCGTTGGTGGGTCAATCCCACCCGTGTTCCACACAAAATATCCGTTTTGACCCGTGTTCTCACGTTATTCTCTTCAACCACATTTTCCCTTTGCACTAAACTAGTTTGCAATGACAGGTTTCTCATTTGATGCTACGGTGCCTGCAAATACCAAATCCACATCTCAGGCAGAAAACTCCTCTACTATGGATGATGTTTCCGAGGATTCATATTCAAATGCTGACAGGAAGTCAGAGAAGCCTTTCGAGACTGAATCAGCATACGCACATAGCGAAGATGAGTCGGCTAAAAGCCCAGCTGGTAGTCCCACAACACAAAAGATATTTGAAAGTCCAACCAAGGAGGATTCATTTAACCATTTCGGAAAGAGCTTTGATGCTGACACAGAAAGGTACCAATTGGATTCTGTTTATGGTCTGATCTTTCATTGTTTAAGTACAACAAAACGTGTACCTATACCTTGTTTGCTGGAAAGATCTAAATATGCACTAGTCTATTGCTCTTGTTTATTGAGTTCGATCTTCTTCTATTAGGGGTACTTTCGACAACAATGATGATGTAGATTCAGTGTGGGGATTCGTTAGTGACACAGCTAAGGTGAGTTCATATCTTTTTTCTCAATTATATCATTGCATTCAATGGATATGTATAAGGTTATAGAAGGGTATTACAACGTCAGGTTGAAAAATGCTACATATGTGCTACTAAATGAAAAGATAAATAAATGCTTTAGAGTGAAAATTAATACTGAAACTGAACCAATCCATATCTGAAAATTAATGCTAGTTAAGAGTGGACCTGGAAACTGAACCAATCCATATCTGGTTTGTATCAATTGCAAACTGTTTTGGTATGCTTGTCATAATTAGAAAAACATAAACCTAGAACAAAGCTGTTTGAAGATACAAAAACAATTGGAAATGTATCTCTGTTATGAATGCAAAAAACTTCATTTTTACAGGATGCCGAACATGAGAAGCATGGAGAGAGTTATTTCTTTGACTCCAGTAGCTTCACTGCAAGTCCAAGGAAAAGTGATTCCCCGCAAGGCAGTAATAGTTTCTTCCAGAAAAAGAGTCCATTTGGGTTTGATGATTCGGTTCCTGGCTCACCAGCTTCTCAAGCTGGCACGTCACCACGGTACAGTGGGGGAGGAGCAGAGAATTCTTTCTTTGATAATTTCTCGAGATACGATTCTTTCAGTGCCACTGACCGAGGTTCTCCCAAACAAGAAACCTTCTCGAGATTTGATTCCATGAGCAGCTCCACGCATGATAATAACTTCTCAAGATTCGACTCAATGAGCAGCACGGCACAAGACCGTAGTTTCGCAAGGTTTGATTCAATGAGTAGCAATGCGGGTTTTGACCATGGTCATACATACTCATTTGATGACTCAGATCCATTTGGGTCAACCGGACCGTTTAAGGTGTCGTCAGAAAGTCAAACGGGGAAAAATGAAACTGATAAATGGGCATTTTAGTTTGGAGTTTGGCGGTATTATTATACTGTGGAGGGATTTTGTATTCATGAAGGATGGGTATTGGGTTTTTGATAGTTTGTGTTTATATCACTTGTTTGTCTTTGATTCCATTGCATGGGAACTTTACAAGATTTCTTTGGTGTAACTCTGATCAGAAATTCTAATTTTGGATTGCAATTACTATAAATATATGGTTTTGATTGTTAGATGCTTATTGTACAAACAATGTATGCTAAAGTTTAAACATTAGGCGTGCTTATTGTACAAACAATGTATGCTAAAGTTTAAACATTAGGCGTGGTCAAATTTGATACTCATTGTGTGCTTCTAGCTATGGATTGGCTTGGCTTAGAAAATTATCATGAGAAAGTGTTTTGTGTGTCGTTGCACTTGTTATGAACAGGGATGATGGTGTTTGATGCCAATGACATGTAATATAGGTTAATGCCTTTTTGTGATGAAAGTGGCATTGCAGTTCTCTATGGTTTTGGAGTGCAATTGGCATCGTCGAAGTTACATTTGGTAAATCAGTCCTCCAAAAAATTATTGCCATTCGTAAAGTTTTTGTCACTGGAAATGTATAAGCGGTAAAGATTGTTCGCTAATATTTTTGATTACACGATAACCGTCACCGTGATGGTGGTACCTTTCTAGTTGTAATAATGAGATATTCATCAACCAATATGTATTGCATGAGTGCATGACTTGAAAAGGTATTTATATCATAGCTGAATATGCACTTACAGGGTTTAAAAGTAGGATTTAAAGTTGATTTAGGGTCAACCCACCTGTATTACTTAAATTGTGATTTGAGAGTAGAATTATTCAAATTTTTAGAAGCAAGAAGATCAATTGAACATAGTAGTTATATATAGGAACTGCTAACCGTTTTACAAATTATTCAAGTAAAAAAAGGATTGTCTAGGATAAAACTTACATGTAGCAAGGTTTCTAAAGCGACAATCATCTAGTCTTATCTCATAGGGGAAGAAATAGAGTTTACAAATCAATTAAAGAATCCACTCTGATTGTTAACCGAGAAAATAGTCTTATTTTCAAAAGACAAACTGCAGCAAGGTTATTATCTTACTCTACAAATCGCAACTTCAAAAGACCGCAATCTATTTTTAAATGATTTCTACTCATATACGTTTCATCAAACGCCTACACAAAAGCTCTTTATCTAAGTAACAAACCTTACTATGAGAAGTGACATTAAAATAGATTGATTTTTGTTTGTAAGTGGTAACCAAAAAATCAATGACTCTGATTGATTGATTGGCTGATTGCAGGTAGAGATAGGTTATGCTAGAAAAAGTAAATGAATTATACTCATATGCATTTCATCAAACATCTGGAGGGTATCTACTACAAAAAAGGTAAATCATTTTCATTATTTTTAATTTATTAACAAAAAACTAAATTTAACATTCACGATTAATAAATCAAACTTTTAATTGATGTTAAAATCAAAACTATTTGACATATAAACCGTTTTGTTACTAGACTACCAAGACCACATGCTCTCTCTAAAAGGTCCTTGATCCAAACTAATGGCCCCACCATGTTGTGATAGAGTTGGGAGGTCTAGTAACATAGTCAAGTTTGTGATGTCTTCTTGCTTTAAATCTTCATCACAAATTAGTCTTACACCACACTCCTTCACCTCAACAACATCTTCTTCATTATTCCCTTCTAAGAAACTAAATGTAACAAAATTCTTTGCTTCCTCCCATCTCCATGTAATCGAGGTGTAATGCAACCATATCATATATGAATCTTGGATTCCTCCTATCACCTCTTTCTCAAAATAATCCCTAATTGAACTTCGAATGAAACCTCGATCCAAAGAAGCTCCATCAAAGTTGTTTACAGAGTATCCTTCAACTTCTTTGAAAGGCTTTTTGCACTTGAAAACAACACAAGTTCCAAATCCCCTAAACTTATCATAACACCAATCTGATGGTAATTCTACCTTTACATCATTTCCCCTACTTCTATTTGTAAACCACTCTGGAATATTGCTATTCCCATGATATCCTATATCTAAATTATAATAGGGCATGTTTTGCAAGAAAAATTCACATCTTTTAGTCTGGAAACCCACATACCCAAGGAAAGCAGAAAGCTGCTGGTGAATAGAGCCTTGAGAAGTTATAGATGAGTCAAGACACTGAGTCTTCGATATAGACCCCTCGCTATCAATGGTAACATTCTTTAACAGCTTTGGACAGTTTCTGAAATAACTGTCCCTATTTCTGAATGGGTATTTAGATGATCCCAACACTTCTCTTAAGGAGGTGCAATCAGATGCATAAAGAAATTTTAGTCTATGTGGAAGTTCGGGCAACACTTCCAGCTTCTTGCAACCATCAACATAAAGATAATCAAGATGAGAAAGTTGACTCAAACTTCCAGGCAAGCTAGTAAAATTGTTCCCTTCCAAGTCTAGTTTCTTTAGACATGATAAGCCTCCAATGCTCTCAGGCACTTGTTCTAAATTGCAGTAGCTTAAATTCAGATCCTTTAACATATGTAAACCTGCCAATGAACATGAAACTAATCTTTGGGGATGTTGTTGTTTACTTAGTAAACCAAAAGAAGCAGTGATTGAAGTCCACCATCTAGGTTGAATCCTCCCGAATGACAATGATTCAAGGTTTATTAGAGAGGATACAAAAGAAGGATGTTGGCCGACTTTTAGGCACCCCGCTAGATTTAACTCAACAAGCCTCCTGAGCATTCCAATGGAGGGATGAAGGCTAACCAAATTCACACAACCTTCAAGACTTAGCTCTTCGAGATTTGTAATCTCCGAGAAGTCAGGGGTGGTTGTTAGGTTACAACAGTACCTTAGCTTCATTACTTTCAACTTTCCAAAGCACTGACATCGATAGAAAAAATAAGAAGATAAGTTCTCTGATCTTTAGGTATCAATTAGGAAAACATGTGTTTACAAGGAATTACCTTAGGTGTTGTCCAAAAATGTTTTATGTTGCTGTAAGACAGGTCAATGGCGACAATGTTTTCTGGATAGAAATCTGAAGGTAAGTACTTGAAAGGGTATCCATGCCAGCAAAACAACCTTAGCTCATTCGACAAAAAATCTGAAGGTAAGTACTTCAATTCCAGTTTCTGTCGAGCATAAATTTTTAGGATCCGTAATTTTTTCATATGTGCAAAAGCTTTAGCATCTATGTGAACCTTTTGGCTAAATTTCTCTAACGAAAAGACTAGAACTTCAACTTCTTCACTTATTGGCACCTGGAAAAGCAAGAACATGTAGCTTCATTAGGATATTTTGCTAATACTTTAATGTAGAGAAAAAAGAATCATACACCACTATTTACCTTCTTTTCACTCAATGCGTTGTAAACTTGAGATGAATTCCACAATAATCTCCTCTGTTTCCCAGGCATGATAGACTCTTCACGAACAATTTCCCTTGCCATTGCTTGAATCAAGTCATGCATTTGAAGTGAATTATAGCTAGATATCGTGATTAATGACTTATCAACTAGAACTTGCATGTTTGTAACTGCAAAAAAGTTACAGCCATCAAGTACGCTTGCTACAAAATCCCTGTTTTCTCCAACGAATAAACATGCAATATCAAGTAAGATATTTTTCTGATGGTGGTCTAGCCCATCGTAACTTAAACGAAGCACTCGTTGTATCTTTTCATTAGGATGTACTTTGAGCTTATCCAGTTCACTAACCCACTGATCCACAGTTTTGCCGTATAAAAAAAGACCCAAATGTTTGAGGGCCAGAGGGTGACCTTGCACATAGTTCACAACTTTCTGAGAAACTTCTTCGAATCCTATAGAAGAATCGTTTTCTTTAAAGGCATAGGAACGGAAGAGCTCAAGAGATCGATCCTCATCTAGAAAGTCCATGTCATGGATGTCATCCTCATCCACTCTATGTGATCTTAGCAACTGTTTATCTTTACCCGTGAAAATAATCAAACTTCCTTGGCAAAACCAACTAGCTGAACCTGCTAGTGCCTCTAACTGCTCATGATCATCTACATCATCCAAAACAAGCAGGATCGGCTTCGATGACATCATCTTCTTTATCACCATAATCCCTTGACCGACACTCGATATCTTCAAAGCTCTTGTTTTCATGATGTTATCAATAAGTTGCATTTGGACTTGAGTTAGGTCTTGCTGTTTTCGGACATCTTCACAAAAGCAATTTCCTTCAAAGTGGACATACATCAAGTTATATATAGCTTTGGCAAGGGTCGTCTTTCCTATTCCACTTATACCACAAATACCAAGCATATTAACCTTATGTGACCCAACGAAGCGTGACAAGTTTAATTTGTCGAAATGGAAATCTATGCCAACAAGGTTTTCACCAACATGCAAGGGCCCGTCACATAATTTTTTGAGTATGTCTTTGGAGATGCAGTCGATCAACTTGTACTCATACCTGTAAACCATAAAGACACAGTAAAAATACTTAGTGTTAAGCTTTAGTAGAGCTACAAGACTAATCACACAAAACAAGAAATTTACCCATTTGTCATGTCCTGGAGATCCCATCCAGATAAGTTAGCAGCCATTGATAAAGCTTTCTCCCATTCATCTATCTCTGGTCTTTTTAATTTTTTATGTTTATCAAAAGCTTCAGCATAGCTCTTAGTTTGATTCCTAACCACGTCAGGTTTAACATCATAAAAGATTATTTGAACCTCGTGTTTAGGCTTTCCCATTTGCTTGCACTCAAGTATTTTGACAAGTTCCCGCATACACCATGATGAAGAAGCATAGTTTTTGGAGAAGATAACAATCAAAAACCTTGATTCTTCAATTGCTTTGTAGAGATGTGGGGATATGTATTCTCCTTTAGGCAATTCTCTATCATCTCTAAAAGCATGAATTCCTTTTTGCTTGAAATCATTGAACATATGATCCATGAAGTTTTTGCGGATATCTTCACCTCTGAAACTTACAAAAGCATCATATTTCCACCGATGAGGAATAGACGTAGTAGCCATTTTCAATAATGAGATTGAGCTGCGTTCACAAGCTAGTAAAGATCACCAGAAAGAGTAGCCATTATCAATAATAATCAGTACCAAGAATCCCTGACTAAGATAATGTAAACAACACAAAAAATCCTTTTACTAAATAGGTGATTCTGGTTCATATGAATTGTCTTAAAATGATAGCAACACAAAAAAAGGTTATTGAACGACAACAACATCTAGAGTCTAGACACGTTTTCTAAATTTCAAAATGTTTCTTCCGACTAAATGCACCCAAAATGTACGTGTGCAGGGGCGGATGTACATGCAAGCCAGGGGTAGCGGTCGCTACCCCTGAACTTTTACCCGGTAGTGGAATTTTTGGCGATTTTTGGCCATTTTTGGCGATTTTTGGCGATTTCGCGACCCCTGAAACAAATTTTCGCTACCCCTAAACAAATTTTCGTATTTCGCTACCCCTAAACTTGGCTCCTAGTTCCGCCCCTGTACGTGTGAGTGTTTAATTTAATCTTTAGATAATTTTACAATCATCATGGTATGTAAAAAATTGGACAAAGATAGAACTATACTTAAATCCTTAATAATTTCCCAAACACAATGAACAATTTAACAGTTAGAACTATCATAAAATATTTATTTATATAAACCTGGTCATTTGGCTTCACTAGCTAGATCTAATAAACACTTTAAATAACTAATAAACACTTTAAATAATTTACAGTTGGATCGATAACTATAAACTGAGACAATATCAAAAGTAATAATTAGAGTATAAGAAGGAGACTTACACTTTAGTAATTGGATGAAAGTCTTTGAGAGTAAAGTACCGTTATAAAATGAGACAATGTCAAAATGAATGAGCAATCGAAATGGAAGATGAATCATGAAGTTGCAAAAAGAGTAAAGGCAAGTTGGTTGACTTCAAAGTCAATTTATTTGCATTTCTGGTCCCTCAGTTTTAGACAATATGCAATCTATTGGATTAAGCTACATGTCAAATTTCAAAAACAATGAAATATAGGCAATTAAATATATCTTGTTCTTATCGGTTTTTTTTTTTTTTTTTTTTTTTTTTTTTTTTGAACTTGTTCTTCTCGTTAGTTAGTTTCAACTATATTTTGTGATACCATTATAGCATCGTCAGAACTCATATGTCAAGTTGAATAATTCAAGAGTCATACTTTTTTAAGCGACAGCAAATAATTTATATATCATTATTAAATTTTAACACAAATCACACAAATATGTGTACTAGGTAATGTTTTATGCCGTGCTAAAAGCACGGCCCATGAAAGTTTAAATATTTTTAAGAAAATATTTACATATGTAACCTTTAAGGACTAACGATTATGTAGCTCATGTGTGTAAAAATTTTATTTTTATTTGTGACAGGTAATATGAAAGTTCCTACACAATCTAGTGGTACAAAATGTGAAATTTGGTATTACTATATTGAGAAATTCATAAAACTCTTCGCTAAGTATTGTTCAAATATCTTTTCTTTTGCCATGACTCGGTATAATATGATGAAAAAAAAAGTGAATATGTCAAACATCAATTAACTTAGATACAATTGAAAATATTAAAAGACAATCTATCAAACATACCGTAAAACATGTTTTGGTGGAAACTACTTTTATCTTTGATTTCACGCAGGTTAATTAGAATGCAAAAAGGATAACCATGAATGTTTCTAGTACTAGCTAAATAGTCACCAACCAACATATATCTCATTAGATTATTCATACACATATTTTAACCACAGCTGAAATTCATAACGAGGATATCCTTTGATATATCGTTCTTTTCATCTAGAGGCATATCTATTTTCGTGCAACGGTGGAATTTAGGGTACGGTGGTCTCCCGGTGTCGCGGGACATTCATAGTGTTTCGTTTAATTACTCAGTTCTTATTAAACTCAATCATTCTAACAATTGATGAGTAGGAAAAAAAAAGTAATGAACGGATTTAAATTATGGAAGCAATCGAAAATAAGAGAAAAACTTGTCTTATGATGATATTGTCGTGTCATTCATGCAATTTAAGCCACTACAACAATTCTTGTATAAAACTATATATATAGGAGAGCGACAACCAAAACTCCGAAATGTGGAAGCTTGAAGTAGAAGATGTAATTGGGCACGTACTTACATTCCAAAAACTACATGTATGTTACTGTATAACAATAATATTCTACATCTTTTACCCGTTTGACCATTTTCTACATCTTGAGAATGTCTTACTTATACTACGAAAACTCGATTTCAGGATGCCATTATTGTAACGAAGCGAGGCCGAGTACGTAATGGTCCTCAAAGTGCAATTAAACTTAATAAGCAGGTTGGCTTTCCAAAGATTTAAGCACGGATTATATTGGTGTTTCGTTAACCATGTTAAAGTAGGTAAGCATTCATAATTTAGAGAAAACTTGTCTTATAAGGGTCTAAGTGTTGGGCTTGAAACTTCCAAAAACAAGATGAAGATCACTACTAAACACAGGCCCAATAATTTGAGTTGAAATGATGCATGTTTTTTTATGCAGGCCCAATTATTTTTTCTGTCTTGTACTCTTGTTATGCTTAAAAATATTTCCCGTCGAGGTCTTTTTAACATACTTATGTATATCGATCTCTACTTGAATAACAGTTCATATCAAAGTAATAAAAATATATGACTTATGTTACCAAATATGTATATGATAAAGGATTTCATGGCTACTTATTTTTAGTTTGTCGAAAAGTTTGCTTAGCTACTTGCAAACATAATTTTGTAAATTCATAATATGCACGTTGAGTTTGCTTAACAGCTCACATGGCCAAAAAACATACTACATTCAACCATGTATAAAATTTGTTTGTGAATGATTAGATAAGTAAAAGCTAACCCATTGTCCTAAGAAAAATTCACATGTTGTTTTAGTTCAATGCTTAAACATTTGTAATCTTTCGTTTTTAGAGCACTAACAACTTATACTATCAAGTCATCAAATAGTTCTTTCACCAAACTCTTGCATTGTATATCTCTTTCTTTCCATGTTGTCCCATATTGATTGAAGAAAGAAATTGCTTGTTATTTATGTACCCTAGTGTACGTAGGTTATATGCGCTTAGAATAGTATAACATCTTCACGTAGATTACTTTTTTTAATCATTACAAATTTAATTTGTACGACGTTGATTACTTTCTTGAGTCGTTACAAATTTAATTTGTATGACTCTAGCACATAATTATACTGAAAACTTGTATGAAATCAAAAATTTTTTCTATTATTATTATTATTATTATTATTATTATTATCTCTCTTTCATTAGAAACAAAACAATAGGATTACAAGAAATTAGTGGGAGCCTCGAAACTATATGAGCCCCACACCTTTAGCAATAGCAAAACTAATCCTACTGAAGATATGAGGTACAGCACGCGCCCCAATGTCTTTGAGTAATGGAGAACTTCTGGATCCGTTTAAGTAAGATCACCGCCTCTGTCTCAAGTTCTCTCCCAAAGAGGAGAATGAGTTAAACATGTTTTGGTGGAAAACTTTTTAATATGTAGTTTCGCATATCTTATGAAGTAAAAATATTTTTGAAGTGTGATAAAAATATCATATTACTCAATTTTGTTTTGATAATTATAAATAGCAAATGAAATGAGTTAAACAGCTTATTTCTTAAAACCATACGAAGTGAGTTTAACAGCTCCATACGAAACGAGTTAAACAGCTCCATACGGTTGTATATTCCCAAATCTTTGAGAAAACCATAGACAAGTTTAGAGTACAATTATTATGAGGATCTTTGCAAGACCATGTATATCAGACATCTCCTTTCTTACCCGGAACCAACTGATATACACGCTGATGAAAGATTTCAAAGGTCCTGGCCACAACCTCCAACAAATAGTGTATATTTTACGAGCTATAATCTTTAAAGGAGCCATACTTGATGACAAGAAAAGAAACAAACAGATTTAAACCACTATATGTCCTATGATTATGCAGTTAGAAAGTAGAGTGAAGACGAAATAAGTAGATAAAGTTTCATGGTCTAACTTCTACTAACAAATTGGGAGCTTATGATCAGATTGTGTGACATATATAATAGACTTACACACATATACATGTTAACATGACTCACATTATTAGAATAGTTTCATTTACACAATGATTTTACTTGTTTTACGGAACAAGCTAGCGAGCCATGTATGCTTTGAGAGTGATACGGTAAGTGGCCGGTTAGCTCCTGGTGGCCTTCATCAGCTTGTTGTTTGTACCACGAGGAAAGTTAACGTTCTTTTTGTCAGTGACTGCTGTGATCACGGAGAAGTAAAATAGATGAGAGTGGTGAGAGGTTAAACGGATTTGGTGCTAAACTGAGAGTAGTGATGGACGATGGTTGTAATGACCACTCAATTCTTAATATATTTTCAGGTAACTCGTTTAATCAGTTTTAGCTTTTCATCCATATCAAAACCAACTATTCGAAGGAATAACGGTGATATTCACAAGAATGTTACGAGACGAAGAACTATCACAAGCATACGCAAGAGATACGAGATTTTAACATAATGCTCATCTTGTCAACTTTGTTCTAAATGTTGCCTAGCTAGTTACAAGTTTTTAAAAAAACCTAAACAAGTTGGATTCATGGCCTGAACACCTAACTTATACAATAGCATATAGATTTTTATATAGACGATTACAGAAAACTAAAAGCTAATCCATTTTTCTTTGCCTTTATGTTTCTATTTATAAACACATACAAGAGTTGCTTCTAAACAACAAATGTTAAGAACTCTTGAATAATTTCTTTCTTAACATTTTTTCAATGACGATATTTTGTAACACTTTATTTTAACACTTTATCCCACATTGGCCGAATATAGAAGTTGTTGGTTACTTTATATACCAAGAGCTAGTGTACGTATGTTAAATGAGTTGAGAAATAGTATTATGTTTTCTAAGTCTCTGTAATGTGTTGGATTGAAAAAAGTCTAACTCATTTGTGAGTATTAGAAAACTTATATAAACTCTCAAACTTTTTTCTGTTAATTTGGCACTCTAGAACATGTTTTGGTGGAGGACGTATAAATATGTAAAACGTATGTTATTAAAATGCGACATGCAATATATATTTACGCATATATGTTCTAACTTAACGGTCAGCAACCAACATAAATCTCTTAGATAATTCATACACATATCATAACAATATATGGAATGAACATATTTTTATGATAGCTGAAAGTTAGGATATCGTTCGGAGCATGTTATTTTCATCTAGCTAGTGATTTATATATGTTTAGATACTTATGGACTTAGAATATTCAAGGATTTCTAAACCAACAAGCTCATGTTAAACGATGCTCTATATTCCCATATCTATGTGAAACCCACGTGCGAGTTTGAAGTACAATCATAACAAAAATTACACAAAGACCAATTGTTTTAGAAGTCTCATTTCCTATTATGAACCAACTGAGCTGACGAAGGATATTAAAAGCCCTTGCACAACCTCCAACAAATATTGTATATCTTCTGAGCTAACTATAAGAGGAGCTACACTTTGATGACATGAAGTACGTTAGGAATTGAAAATTAGAGGAATAGTGTCTTATAATGATATGCACTACAAGATTTTTGGGTTGTCTAAACGCCATTTAAGCCACTATATGTCCTAAGAACATTTACGGTTCCATTCAAATGATTCTAGATATCAACATCTTTGACAAATCTATGACTATGGTTCCATATTTTTGCAATCAATTCGCTCAAGTAAAGTTCGAGGTCGAGCCGGTGGTTTTTGGGTAAAGGGTTAATTTACCCTGGTGGTTCGAGAACATGTTTCATCTCAGTTTGGAGTTCCAACTTTCAAGTGACATATCCTTTTTTCACCAACTCTTAATAACTCTAGCATTACATTTTCTAACTTTCTATCCTAACATTACATCCCACTTTGGTTGAAGAAAGAAATACTATGTAGTTTGTTACTAATATAATTTAGTCTAAACGAGGCACATGTATCTAGCATAGTATATTGTTTTCAAATCATCCAGGCTCTTGCACGTTGAAAACATTTGTGAGATACCAACTGAGTTACGCGTCATTAAAGGATATTATGAGTCCCATTTCTCGTTTGAATCCAAATGAGCTACGCCTCATTAAAATTTTTGGACCACTACTTCCAACATATGTTGCATATATTTGGAGCTAATCTTAAGATGACTTGAAGATGAATATTCAACGATGTCAAAGTAGGTAATTAAGCAGTTTAAATTTAGAGAAAACTTGTGTTATAAATTTATAATAACATTGTGGTTATCATCCACGCAATTTGAGCCACTATAAGGGTCCAACTATTTGGCTTGAAGCTTTTTAGGTAAGAAGAAAAAGAAGATGAAGATGGCCATTAGACATAGGCCCAATAGTTCCGGGACCAATTATCTTTTATGTCTTGTACTCTTGTTATATGCTTATGAATATTTTAGTCAACTTCCGATGAAAAAAATCTCTTATATCTATTATTTGCAACTAGCAAGGTTGCAAAAATCGCTAGGCACTAGTGAGGCTGTTGGGTAGGGCCTAGCGATTAATCGGTTAGGCGGGGATTAATCAGGGATTAATCGGATTAGAATTTTTATGCACAAAATTGTAATTTTAGATATTATATTATATTATATGTATGAGATAATCATAATGCATCAAAGTTCAAATATTTCAACTGTTCAAATATAAACATAATACATAATTCTTCAAAGTTCAAAGTCAAACATAGATATTACTCGGTGTGTTTACTATTTTTAAGTGATCTTTGATCGACTTTGTCTGATTAATTAGTTTGTTGATCGATTTTTAAGATATTTTGACTGATTTTTAAGCGATTTTGTCCGATTAGACCGATTTTCTCTGATTAATCGTTTTGTTGACCGATTTTTAAGCGATTTTTGACCAAAGTGATTAAATAGGCCGATTATGATAAATCAAGGCGCTTAGTGAGCGATCAGCGATTATGTGGGGATTAATCGGCCGCCTGGACCGATTTTTACAGCAAGTATATAAAGGATTGTTTAGCTGCTTAAGAAGAGATGACCTGCTAATGGTTTTCACGTTGTGAGACTTATATACTTAGATTGTGTAATAGGTACCCCATCAACGTGTGCTTACCACCAACAACACGTCCTTCTTTATTACACCAACCAACGACACGTTCTTTTTCAATATAAACTTCTATTCAAACACCAAAAAAAAAATTATCCAAACATTCAATCCCACATAGGTTGAAGAAAGAAGTTGTTCGTTACTAATATACCAAAGTGTACCTGAGTTTCTTGTGACTAGATTGTAGGGGATAACAATAACGAACACAACCGGATATAATAGAATCTCTGAAAGGCGTGTAAACACTTTCAGATCGAATCAATTCGGTGGTTCTCCCGAATTATTCAATCGGATACAATCCAGAGATTGAGAACGTTTTGTATGGATTTTGTTTGAAATCTTATGAACCAGAAAGAAGAATTGACCAAGAGAAACCGTATATATATCAAAAACGGGATTAGGGCCATCATAACCGCCTTTTTGGCAGGTTTCAAAGTTGCCAAATTTAGTCCCTCAATTTACGAAAATTTGATTTTCTGAGGAATTTTTAACATAGCAACTTAATGGAAATTTGATTTTCGACCCCAGCCAGGGGCGCTGCCCCTTGGACCCTGCCAGGGGCTGCCGCCCCTTGGACCCTGCTACCAGGGGCTGCCGCCCCTGGAACCCCGCTCCCAGGGGCGTTGCCCCCGGACCCCCGTCCTTTAGGGGCTTCGCCCCTAACATCATAATAAATTCACATAGGTGTGCACCCCGCACGTCCAAGCCTAAATGATGTTTAATATGACAAAATTGGTCAAACAAGTTAATCCAATTACACTAAAATATCCAACATTCCTCCCCTATTTTAGTGCAATCCTTGATTAACTAAAACAAGTAATATCAAACAATCAAACTTTTGCATAAATGAAATGTCGTGACGATTGAATTTCACATTAGTACATTACACATTCCAAATATTCGAATACCAGGGTGTCGCTAAGGATTGAACCCTGGGAATTCATTATGAACACTCGAAGATAATGTACACAAAAGTTTACACACATAGTAGTTCTATCTTGACACATGTTTTACTAGCCTATGTCCTTATCCTTCATAAGCATGTCAAAGCCAAGTCCCAGCTTCTTGAAGCGGCTAAACTTCATGCTCATATAGGTAGCTCTTTTATTCTTGCACCTACAACGCAATTTGTCAAAAGAGCTATTAAGAATATAACCATTCAACCTCCCTAACTTGTAGGTCTGAACACATACCTTGGGATGATTCTTCGAATGTGTTCCAATCTCTAAATATTAAGCCTTCCACATTGAATTCAGCACCTAGCGTCATACTAGATGGGAATTGGGTATCTTGATATCAGAGATTTCTGGTGGACTTTAATCCCATCCCTATAGCCGATTGTTTCACGAGATCTCTATTCAACCCTTTGGTTAAATGATCGGCTAAATTGTGTTGTGTTTTCACAAACACCACAGATATCACACCGTTCGTGATAAGCTCACGTATCTTGCTATGTCTAACACCTAAGTATCTAGACTTCCCATTATAAACTTGACTGTATGCCTTAGCCAAGGTAGCTGCACTATCACATCTGATAGAAATGGGTGATATCGGTTTAGGCCACAATGGAATTTCATAAATTAAATTCCTTAGCCATTCAGCTTCTTTACCAGCTGCTGCTAATGCCACAAACTCAGATTCCATTGTTGAATCAGTGATGCAAGTTTGCTTCTTAGATGCCCAGCATATGGCACCCCCTCCAAGTAGAAATACCCAACCACTTGTGGAAGAATGATCTTCCTTATTGGAAATCCAACTTGCATCTGAATAACCTTCAAGAACAGAAGGAAATCCAGTATAAGTCAAACCATAATCCATTGTTCCTTTCAAGTACTTAAATACTCGATTAATTGCTTGCCAATGGATTAAACTTGGATTGTGAGTATATCTACTCAACTTTCCAACAGCAAAGGCTATATCAGGTCTAGTACTAATCATGGCATACATGAGAGATCCAATAGCCCTTGAATATTCAAGTTGATTCACTGCAACTCCCTTATTAGGCACAAGTTTTGTTGTGGGATCCATAGGAGTACCTATTGGAGAACAATCTTTCAGATTAAATTTATCTAACATCTTCTCAATATAATGTGATTGAGAGATAGTAATACCATGTTCTCCACGTATGATCTTAATGCCAAGAATCACATCAGCCTCCCCCATGTCCTTCATATCAAATTTAGAGGACAAGAATTTCTTAGTTGTATCAACTTGATCTTGATCAGTGCCAAAGATCAACATGTCATCTACATACAAGCAAATGATTACTCCTTTACCAGAAGTATCAAATTTGCTGTATACACACTTGTCTGCTTGATTTAATGCAAAACCATTAGACAAAACAACATCATCAAATTTATGATGCCACTGCTTGGGGGCTTGCTTCAAGCCATAAAGAGACTTAACCAATTTACAAACCTTATCTTCGTTACCAGGCATGACAAAACCTTCAGGTTGTTTCATGTAAATCTCTTCATCCAATTCACCATTCAGAAAGGCTGTTTTAACATCCATTTGGTGAATTACAAGATTATGTATAGCCGCAAGTGCTAACAATAATCTAATGGTGGTAATCCTAGCAACAGGAGCATAGGTATCAAAGAAATCAATACCTTCTTTTTGTCTAAAGCCTTGGATAACCAATCTGGCTTTATACTTGTCTATGCTTCCATCCACCTTCATCTTCCTTTTGAAGATCCATTTACTACCCAATGGTTTACACCCAGGTGGTAAATCAGACAGTTTCCAAGTATTATTGTGCATAATAGAGTCAATCTCATCTTGGATTGCCTCTTTCCAAAATGCAGCATCCCTTGAAGCCATAGCTTCACTGTAGGTCCTAGGATCTTCATCAACATTAAAACAATATTGATATTGAAAGTCAATTTCATTCCTTGATCCTTCGACCAAATATAGTTGGAAATCATCACCAAAAAATTTGGTTTTCCTTGCTCTTACACTCCTCCTAGGCTCAGAAGGCTCAGGAGGGGTAACAGTCACTTGGTCAGATGTACCAAAGTTACTAGAACTTGCAATCATGTCTGCAGGTTTAGGTAAAGATGTAAACCTATCCTCATTGCCAAAATCAGCATCCCGTGACTCAATAACAGAGTGCACGGATACATAGTCATTAGGTTCTACAACATAGAACCTATAGCACTTAGAATTCTCAGGATAGCCAATGAATACACAATCTATACCTCTTTGACCTATATTATTTATTTTAGGATCAGTCAATCTTACCACAGCTCTACAACCCCAAACTCTGAGATAACTCAGTTTTGGTACCTTTTTATGCCAAAGCTCATAAGGGGTTAACTTGTTCCTTTTATTAGGAACTCTATTTAATAAATAACAGGCTGTCAACATAGCCTCACCCCAAAATCCGTCACTTAGGCCAGAATAGCATAACATGGAATTAACCATTTCTTTTAATGTCCTATTCTTTCTTTCAGATACACCATTTTGTTGTGGTGTATATGGAGCAGTGGTCTGATGTATTATACCAGTAGATTGAAAATATACTGGATCATAATACTCACCTCCCCTATCAGTGCGAAGTGTTTTAATCTTCACACCATGACGAAGCTCTACTTCCTCTTTATAGATTTTAAATTTATCAAGAGCTTCATCTTTTGTATGACACAAGTAAACATAGCAGTATCTAGTAGCATCATCAATAAAAGTAACTACATACTTTTTATTACCAAGTGATGGAGTTGAATGAAAATCACACAAGTCACTGTGTACAAGTTCTAATACCTTAGTATCTCTAATGACATTTTTGGCGAACGGTTGTCTAGTAATCTTAGTCAACATACAAGTTTTACACTTTTCACCATTCAATTCAAAAGAAGGTATTAGACTCATTTTTGACATGTCTATCAATCTCTTGTAATGTACGTGTCCTAGTCTAGCATGCCATAATTCAGATTTAACACAATTATTGCTAGAACTAGTAGAAGCCATGCAAACAGAATTATTAACAAATGAAATATCTAAATTTAATTTAAACATGCCATTCAAATATCCAAAGTCAATAAAGTTTCCATGTCTTGACAAGATATACTTGTCACTTTCTAAGACTTGCTTGTAACCACACTTATTTAATACAATACCAGATACTAAATTCTTACGAATTCCAGTTACATAAACAACATTGTTTAAAAGTAAAGAGTTTCCAGAAGTAAAAACTAGGTTAACAGATCCTAGTCCTTTAATTGGTTCAGTTGCAACATTGCCCATCTTTAACACAGATCCATCTTCAATTGGCTTAAAGTCCTTGAACCATTGAAGATTTTTGCACACATGACATGTTGCTCCTGAATCCACCCACCATGATAAATCATCATCCTGCACATAAAATGTTTCAGAGATTATTGATACATAATAATTCTCAACAGAATGATCAGTGGGCATCAAAAACAAACCTGATTGCTTTCCGGGATCCTTGGATCCACTCGAACCAGCCTCGTTTTTCCCTTTACCTCCACCCTTAGACCTGCAATCTTTCTTAAAGTGTCCCGGTTTCCCGCACTTCCAACAGGTTACTTTTGATTTCTTATCGGAACCTTTATTGTTATTGCCTTGAAACTTTCGTTTCCCTTTATCAGCCTTGGAGGATTCACCCTCCTCCACCATGTTCACAGAAGAACCGGTCATGGTTTTAGTACCACCAACAGAACCCTTTTCCATATCACGTATGGATTGTTCAATTTGGAAATGACTTCCAAGTTCAACCAGATTCAATTCCTCTTTCTTATGTTTCAGATTGTTTTTAAAATCTTTCCAAGAGGGGGGCAGTTTATCTATGATACTAGAAACAGAAATAGATTCATCCATTCTCATATCATATTGTGCAAACTGTCCTAATATCCTTTGCAATTCGTGATACTGTTCCATGACAGGCCTAGTGTCTACCATTTTATAGTTAATGAAATTACCAACAAGAAATTTCTTACTAGATGCATCTTCTGCCATATATTTGGCTTCAAGGGAATCCCATAATTCTTTTGCAGACTCTACGTTTTGATAAACATCAAACAAGGAATCAGACATACCGTTAAGAATATGACCACGACATATGTAGTCTGCGTTTTCCCACTTTGAACGAGTGCGAGTCTGTTCCAGGGTTTCATTCTCAACAGCCTCAGGGCATGGGGTACTCAGAACATATACCACTTTCAAATTCGTGAGATAAAAGTGCATCTTTTTCTGCCATCTACGAAAATCCTGCCCAGAAAACTTTTCCAATTTTGCAAACGTCTTATACATATCCTTCACAGAATCAGGGTTCGTCATCTTCAATAATTGATTCGATCTTTGTAGGGGATAACAATAACGAACACAACCGGATATAATAGAATCTCTGAAAGGCGTGTAAACACTTTCAGATCGAATCAATTCGGTGGTTCTCCCGAATTATTCAATCGGATACAATCCAGAGATTGAGAACGTTTTGTATGGATTTTGTTTGAAATCTTATGAACCAGAAAGAAGAATTGACCAAGAGAAACCGTATATATATCAAAAACGGGATTAGGGCCATCATAACCGCCTTTTTGGCAGGTTTCAAAGTTGCCAAATTTAGTCCCTCAATTTCCGAAAATTTGATTTTCTGAGGAATTTTTAACATAGCAACTTAATGGAAATTTGATTTTCGACCCCAGCCAGGGGCGCTGCCCCTTGGACCCTGCCAGGGGCTGCCGCCCCTTGGACCCTGCTACCAGGGGCTGCCGCCCCTGGAACCCCGCTCCCAGGGGCGTTGCCCCCGGACCCCCGTCCTTTAGGGGCTTCGCCCCTAACATCATAATAAATTCACATAGGTGTGCACCCCGCACGTCCAAGCCTAAATGATGTTTAATATGACAAAATTGGTCAAACAAGTTAATCCAATTACACTAAAATATCCAACATAGATTAGTATTACGTTTTCACGTATACGATTTACTTCATGCTTAAAAGGTTTGCAAGCTAACCATACATAGCATGAAGAATATCATTTATGGGTTAATTAATATGAATTCTTGATCTTTTTTACTTTTGTTGGTTATGGTTCCTTATTCTTTTTTATCGGAGGTCGCTCAGTTTTGCTAATCTGATAAATTAAGCAACCTGATTGACAAATAATTAAGCGAAAGTTAGAACCGAAAAACAAATTATGCAAATAATGTCATACGTTTTTTACGTTGTTAAACTTAAGTCTAAAATAACATTATATTTTGATTTATCAATAAAATTTACAATTAAGTTCAAATTTATAAAGTGACCTAATAAATTCACGTACAATGTAACTCAACAAGCAACACATGTCTCGTTAGATAATACATGCACATATAAAAACCATCTAAGAAATGAACATATTTTAATCATAGTTGTAACGAGTTATCCGTTGGAGTATATTATCTTCATCTACCACCATATATATGTTTGATGGGTAAGAGAGTGTGAGAGTCTTTGTGCATGCAAAAATAATGATGTGAATATAATGTTACGGGAAAGCTTCGGGAAACCCAAACAGACACATACAACAAACATAAACATTTTGGATTGTTGTGAAAATATTTCACTAAGCGGGTAGGGAATTGAGGGAGAGTTGGGATGACAATGGCTTCCCGCATCCTCACCAAAAAATACTTCATTCATCATATTTATAATATAACTATATTTATTCCCGTTGATATATATAAGCGGGCACCCAACTATTGTTTTTGTAAAAGACGCATCGATGCATCATATCATGGTGACAAAATAAACCAAGCTAAAAAAAATGTTTGATAGGAAAATTAGGAAAATAAATTTTGGTGGAATATAACGTAGTTTGCATGCAAAATGAATATAAAACCCAAAAATATGAAACCCTTGAACTGTATCAAAATGTGGCACTATGTATTCAACCATATGTTTACACGATCTTCATTCAAACCCTACCACTAAGGTTGAACTCATTTCCGATTGCTAGTGCCGCGCGTAAGTTACACGTGCCAAGGTTAAACTCTTTACAAGGAAAATGTTTTTCGACGTCATCAGTGGTGGAGTGGAAGGAGATGGATGTTGTGGCGGACGGAGATGATTGACTATACTGAATTTGTTAAGGCTTCTCTATTTCTGTTAGAGCTTTTTTTATGGGCACAAGGTATTATATAGTTATCATTATACAAGTTCAAATCTGTAATGTTTTTCATTGGTATGTTTTAGTGTTTCGAATTCGATTAGTTTGAATTTCACTGTGTGGTTATTTGGTGTCAGCGTGGATGTGAAAAGTCTAGGCAAAAAGTACACATGCAATTGCTTAAGTTATCGTTACGTAGGTGAATCCCCACACGTTGTATTGAGATTTGGCAACACCAAGCCTTGGACGATTGTAATTGAGTCTCTTTTGGTCATTCAATTAAATTTGGTTGATTTGATTATGATTATTTGTAAGCTAGAAGTAGCTAAACACATATGATAATACACATGCTTAATCTTTTCAGGGTTTGGGTGCTATAAGTGAGAGTGACATAAGCTATATGGTAGTTTTTAATTATGGTTCCGTTATCTTACTTAATGTTGGTGATTCTGAAGTTAATGAGCATTTGCAAATCGTAAAAGTGCATGCCTCAGATGTTTTGACGTCACATCACTATGGCCACCGGTCCGATCGTGACCTCCTCCCCGAAGATGCCCCCTTAAGCTAAACGTCTGTCGACACTAAACACACTAAAACGACACGTATAGTTGGGATATTTCACTCGAATCAAAATATGGAGGAAATGTTTGTGCTTGTTTAAAGTGTGATGTAGTAGGCTTTATTGCATAATCCACAGAAATTTTATTTGCACTACAACAAATGGTGTAATTATTCACACTGATTGGGGTAGATTTTCACGGTTTTTGGTGTGTTAAAATTAAAAGTACACGCATAGAATAGCGTGTCAATTGTTGGCGTCACAAATTGCACGACACATTAATGCGTGGAGAAAGCTTGGAAAAGACCACGCTTTGTAGGGTGTAAAATTTGATCAAAAAGTACACACTTAGTGGGGTGGAGAAATTAATCAAAAGGTACACGCTTTTTTTGGTGCAAATATTTAAAACTACACGCTTTAAATTGTGTTCTTTAATCATCAACCCCAATGCAAACTTTTACACGCTTTTTATTGTCACTATATTAATCATTTTACATTAAAAATAAAAAAATAAATAAATAAATAAATAAAAATAAAAATATGTATCAATTTCATAGCAACATCATAATTCATGAACCTCAAATGATCAAATTTGTAGCAATTTCATAGCAACATCAAATCTGTAGCAATTTTATAACCTCACCTCAGATACTCAAATAACAATTTCATAGCAATTTCTAAGTATGTTTACAATTTCTACTGGGTTGGTTGAGTCGAGCGGCTTTTATAGCGGTGCATAGTGATTTAATAACATCACATCGAATGAGTGTCGTTTAGAACACTTTCCTTCACATTTAACACATGGTAGTCAAAATATTGGTTAACTACGCTATGCAACCAAACACTCGAAATCAACTAGTAAAACAGATAGTCATGTGATTGGTCCATAAATGACTAGTAGTACACGACAATATGCATTGCAAATAATAAGCAAAGTAAGCTACCTTGTATTTGGTTGAAATAAGAAGAATCTCTTGTTTATTAATCTTGCCAACACGAACCGACTTCCGACACATCAAAATGCTGCCATGTCAACAAATATAGTAATAAGTTATGACTAATTCAAATTCGCAAGATCATGAAAACATTATAGCATTTCAATATCAAAAATATAGTAATCTGCGATACATTGACATCTTGTTCAACTTACAGTTTAAGGACTTGGTAAGTTATATCTATATGCTTCATGCTGGTAATGCGCACATCTCTATATGGTAACACATTTTTAACAATATTTATTGTTTTCAACCGGCGAAAACCCAAACGGCTGTTACAGTGAATCATATATGAGGTTAACTTGACTCGACCCATTCATCTAGAAACTACACTGTATAACTATAGATGTCATGTGGTACATAAGTATAAATACTGTATATAACCAACTTACTACTAAAAAATCACATTCATCTAGAAACGAATTCAATGACTGAATATGACATAAGTTGTCACATTCATCTACTAAAAATGTCTAGACTTACAAAACATGATATTTTTTTCAAAAAAAGTGTTCAAACACTCTATACTAGCTAATACAATACTATTCAAAACTTAAAATAAGAATTAGCATTCATCCTAAATCAGTCATAGTAAGTCGTTATAGCTATACCCCTCTTTGCTATCACTAACTTATGAACACTATCTAGTCAGTCAACCATGTTTTACCTTTGACTTTCAAAGTCAAACTCATCGCTCCACAATCCAAACATCTAATAGCAGAACATAAATTAAATAATAAAACATACTGGTGACCGGAACTTATAGCAGAACATCTAATACAGAATTTACTTACAGTTCCGATTGTGTGCACGTGAGGTTCAGCCTATTTTTCAGCTTGCGCCTTTTTCTCCAATGCCTGCCACAATAAAATGATAACTTGCATGTGTTTTCATCTTTAGACTAAAAACAGAACACTTATACTAAATAGAGAATAAATGGCGCATGCAACAATGCCTAAAAACAAGGATATACAAGTATTACAGTTTGTTTAAGTGACAGAAAAGCATGAATACTTTAAAGAAGAGCTACCTGATAACCAACTAACCGAGTTGCAAGCCAAGGTTGTAGCAAAGCACCATGAACCTTACATCATGAAGATTTTGGAGTCATCTTTGTCTTGGTTTCCAAGGCCTCCCTTAAGTTGTTCTTCAACTGCATCTTCATTTGGAGCTTCTCCACCTGCAATGTAAGACAAGTAATCTTGACATGCCGAGGTATTTTTTATATCTCATACAAACCCGTTTCTCCAATTCATGAGCATTTTTAACCTATTCATTAGCATCTAAGAACCTTTTAGCTTACCTCATCAAAGCTACTTCACTTGCAGTGATGTAATGCTATCTGACTTCTCTTTCATTACCATCTCTTTCTCTGCAATTGCTTTCTCTGCAATTTCTTTCTCTTTAGTTGGTCTCTTCAAAAAAAATTTGAACTTTGTAAACAGGCTTGTCGGGATCCAACTCTAAAGTCACCTAGTCATAAAGCTATACTCTAAGCATTAACTTAAGACACATAGCAATATTCACAGTTAATATCTAAAGGAACTCGTATTTTTTATCCCCAAAAAATGCTTAAGTTCAACTCGTGAGATCCGAAAAGAGTTACTTACATCATACAACACTACTTTATGACAATCGAAAAACAAAAATTAAATGAATCACCAGAAGGCTTTTCACTCACAAGTCACAACTTGAGTTTCCCCATATTTTCTGCCATCCTGATTCATCTCACAATGTATACACACGCGATTTAAAACAAAACCAAAAACAACAAACACAAACAACTATTCTACACACTATAGCTTATTCAAAACTTTGGTTATAACTGATGTAATTGGCTCAACTTAGTTTCAAGGCACGCCTTGAGTTTCTAATCACCTCACCTAAAAATCATATACATTCACACAATGCACAAAATTAAGCTAATTCATCTATTCAATAGCTAGAATAAAGTTAACCATAACATATAAACAAAAGTGATTAAGTATAAAAAGGTGATAAATATTGAAAGTAAGGAAGTGATAGAAAGGAATTGTTGTGATTTTATTGAGGCCCATTTGTTTTAGTTACCGGAATAGAATGAAAGAAATGGAATCATTTTTAAAACAAATGTTTGGTTAACAAAATTACAGGGAATCACAATTAAAATAATGCACGGATACCCATAGAATGATATCATATTAAATAGGTAGGTGTGATCTTTCTTTCTTACAAATGGGCCCTACCACTCACATAACACAACTTGCCACTCAACTTTTCATTAACAAATTTTTATACCAAACATTACTTTTCAAACAATCATATCCATTCTCGCTCCACCCATTTATCAAATCTATACCCATTGTGGTTCCATCAAACAAGCCAAACGGCACTTAGTGTGATTTGGGAAACACTATTGAGAGAAGATGAGATAAAATTCATTCCTGAAAGCGGTAGAAAACTAGAAAGGAATGACACGTAGTAAAAAAAAAAGTACACGCTTTTTATTGTGAATTTTGTCTTTTTTTTATCTATCTTTTTTTTTTTTTTTTTTTTACTGTGGAGCCTCCGCAAAAGGACACGTCGGCTGCAAAGAGTCTCCACAAAAATACACGTCGGATGCAAATAGTGTATCACTATTAACCCATTTTCACATCTTGCTCTATCTTATTTTACTGCCATAATTTCGTGTCTCACATTTTTTACTTTTGTTTTCTCTCACTTTCTTTCACTCTCTCTAAACAACAAATGCAGGGTCTCACACACCGGGAACAGAAAACCGGAATTTCTCCATTTTCTTGGTATATCTAAGTATCTGACATAGCTTACCATCTCAATACTCCGGTTTCTTGTAAGTGCCAACACCATAATCTTCTTTTAGCCTTTTACATCATTTTTTGTAAGCTGTGTTAACAATCTATTTTGCTTGTTTCTTTGGTTATCAGGCTTGTAGTTGAGTACATGTCAGTATGTCACTATTTGAGTAATTTGTTGCTATCCTCCAGCCAAGAATCCTGAGAGTTCTTCGGACCTGGAGAGACAAGAAAAGCGCGTTAGCCTCGCCCTGGGGGTTTGTCCCAGGACCAAGCTCAGGCGTGAGAGTAAGTACGAGATAGGGATAAAGGTATATGTGTGTATATGCAGTAAATGCTATCTAATACAAGAGTAAATGAGAAGTATTTATACTATCTGAGACCTATACCTTTCTACTGTACGATACTGTGCGTAGTGCTAGTAGGCAACTGTTCCTGACATGTATATGTCAGGCATAGGGGACACGTGTCCATAGAGCAGGGGTTGTTGCTGACGCCAGGACCGACCATCCGGGTATTAATCCGTCCGGGTAGGATCCGTCCGGTCCGAGCAGGCCCGTCCGGGCATACACACAAACATGTCCCCCCCCCCCAGTATCGTGTGACAGCTCCGAGGAGGTGTGACATGATATTTTGTCCTTCCGGCAAAGCTATGTATTGTCGCGTTCGGTCTTCTTTTGTTTACATCATCTGTTATTGTTATTCTGCTAAGGCTAGGTCGTGTAGATGCTGAGTCATCGTTGGGCCAAGGTAAATCCATGGGACGTAAGCCCATTACATGGAGTGACTCGTATTTTACCGAGAATCGTGAGATGCAGCCATGTGTACAAAGTACACGTGTGGATGGCCCTGATTTGTCCACGTGTGGGTTTGATACGAAACGACGTTTTACTGTTCCACATGTCTTCCTATATAATGTTTGTTTTTCACACTTTTCGGTTTTTACTGTTTTTACTTTTCTTCACACACAAGCGAATTGGTCTCTTCGTCTTCTCATCAGGTGCGTTCCTCCGACTCTTCCCTTCTTTTCCTTTTCTAAGAGAGTTGCCTTTCCCTCCATCTACAACTTATGGCTTCCGGTTCACAAGAGAATGTTGCGTCGGTATCCGGCGCAGATGATAACGTCGCGTCGGTATCCGGAGCACCGGATATCGTTCCCAAATTCGACATGCACATATATCAGTCCATCATGTTGGAACGGGATGTACGGGAGGCCGCCCGGATATACGGGATTCCGGCGGAGTTACATCCTCATTTACCACCACCCGGCATGACCATGGATCGGTTACCGAGGAGCGCCATCGGGGTTTATGAAGCATATCTAGAGTTTTCAGGGATCAGGGTTCCGTTCTCGACATTCCTTCTTCAAGTTCTTAACCATTTCCGAGTACATCTGTCCCAATTAGTTCCGATCGGTTTTTCGAAGGTTATTTTGTTCGAGGTGTACTGCAGAAGCTTAAATTTTGCTCCCTATTTGACTCTGTTTCGCCTTTTCTACATGCTGCAAAAACAAGGGCATTGGTTCTCGTTCGCCCGTCGCACCGGCAAAAATGGTCAAGCTAGGATCTTTAATGAGACGTGTTCAAGCATGAAGCACCGGAAAGACAGGTTTTTCATCATTGACCGTAGGGCAATCCCTCAATCTATGCCCTGGAGACATCCGGACTCCAGCGTTTCCGAGCTGCCACCGTTTGGTGGTTATCAGCCGGAACATGTGGAGGCCTTGACGGCTGCCGTTGTTGATATTCAGGCTATTCATCCGGCGTTACTCTTTGAGGCCGGCTTGACCAAGATTTGGAAGTACCCTGATCACCGGCCGGTTTTTAAGGATGGGGAGGGGAATGGTAACTCTCTTGTTAATCCAGCGTCTATAATGTGTGTGTTTTTATGTCATATGACGCACTTACGCTATTTTTCTTCTCTTATGCAGTTGTGCCGATGTCTCGCTTTCTTAGGTTCCCCAACACATCGGTTTCTCGCGTCGGTAAAGGGCCTTCGTTGGCCAAAGGAGGTGAGGTTGAGATGCATGTGACGGAGCCTCTGGGACCCAATGAGCCGCTTCCTAACAAGATTAGGTTGCAGAGGGTCGTTGAAAAGCCTGACCAAAGGGTGATAGATTCTCGGGCTGCCAAGGACAGGAAGAAGCAAGTCACCCAGTCCCGGAACGTGAGCAAAAAATGTCCGGCTGGTGATTCTTCTCACCGACCTCACAAAAGAGCCTCTGCCTCCAGCATCGTAGTGTCGAAAGATGATGGTTCTTCAGATAGTGATCATACTCGTTCCCCCTCTCCCATCAACATCAGTCATCCCAACTCTGAAAATGTTGGTGGTGATGGCCACACCGCAGATGTGGAGAATGTGGAGGATGCTGATCATCCTGAAAATGTTGAGAATGCTGATCATGTAGAGAATGCTAGTCATGAGGAAGTCCCTTTAGAGGAGAATGCTGGGAATGCCGGAGGGATCGAGCTCGAAGAGAATGCCGAGCATGTTGCTTCCGAGGATGTGGTTGGTAATCATGAGGGGGATGGTCTTAGTCTTGACGCGTTTGCGACTGAGCTGAATGAGAGTTTGGACTGTCCGGTCGTTGCGATCTTGAGCACGGAGGTATGTCATATTTTGCCTCCCCTTATTCGCAGGTTTGCACGGGTCCACTTCCGCTGGGTCTACTCGCCAGGCATTTACCAGCAGGGGATCTGGAGGTGAATTTTCCCTGATATATATATATATATATATATATATATATATATATATATATATATATATATATATATATATATATATATATATATATATATTCCTCCTTCCTCCCCCTTCTCCTTTATTTTTTTTTTATTATTATTTTAAATGTGTATACTAAGGCAATTTTCCTTCTTTTTCAGAATGGGATGATTCCTCCGAGCCCTATGTTCCGGGATGGAAGCTGACCATTGGGGCTAGCCTGAATGATGCTGAGGTTTGTAGGGACCTTATGGTGCATCTTGCTCTTCCGTCTGTGCGAGCGGAGCAAGCGACCCTGACTGACTATCAAGCCACCCAGCGTGCCTGGTTTGAATTGGCCCGTGGTTCTTTGGCTCAGGCGGATGTGCTCCAGCGGTTTGAGAACTTGAGTTACCACTATGCTCAACTGTATCAAACTCACGAAAGATGTGGTAGTTCTGCTGACAGGATAAGGGAGCTTGAATCCGGCATGGCAGAGCAGCGTCGGGCAGCTGAATTGTTGGCAAAATCTAGCCAAGAGTTCCAACAGCAACATCAGGATTGTGCTCGCCGGGAGGAGGGGTTGTCCAATCAATTGTCGACCGTTGAGCAGGAGAGGGATACTCTGTTGGCCAAGAATGGGGAGCAGTCTGATAGGATCAAAGCTCTGGAGGAGATGTTGTTGGGGAAAAACGCTGCCTTGGAAGCCTCGGAGGCCAAAGCCGCAGATCTGACGAAGACTGTCGAAAAGATGACCGTTGAGTCAAGCCAAGCAGAGATCTTGCGGTTTAATTATGTCCGGCAGCTTGTTCCCACGGTTGTTAAGAGACTCCAAGAGAGCGATGAGTATCAGATGGCATAGGGTGAGGTTTTCAATGCGGCCATAGATGCTGGTTGGTTGGAAGGGGTTAAAGTTGGTCGCAAGCCTGAGCAGATTGAGGAGATTGTGAACTCCACCTCCGGATTTGACATGCCGGCTGCTCTCAACTTCCGTGCTAATTATGATGCTATGTTCCTTAAGCAGTTTCCCTTTGTTGACAAGATTGTTGCTTCCTACCATCTTCCGTTGGCCGATATCATGAATATTTTCCCAGCCGAAGAGGGAGTCACCCCTGGTGTTGGAAGCTCAGGGACGGCCGGTCAAGAACAAGAACAAGAGTCAGATCATCAGACATCTTAGTTTTTTACCTTGTTTTTATGATTGGTCTGTAATATTTGAACAATTTACTCTTATTTTGTACATTCGGATGGTCCTTCCTTTTGGACGTACTATATTAATTTAATGATGGTCCTTCCGTTCGGATTTATTGCGATTGTTGTATTTTGTTTTTCAGCATCTTTTTATTTTTTGTGAACGCTTGGTGTCTTGGCACCGTTGGTTTAATAATGTTACCCCTGGGTGGCTTGGCACCGTTGGGTTAATATTGTTACCCCTGGGTGGCTTGGCACCGTTGGGTTAATGACGTTACCCCTGGGTGGCTTGGCACCGTTGGGTTAATATTGTTACCCCTGGGTGGCTTGGCACCGTTGGGTTAATGACGTTACCCCTGGGTGGCTTGGCACCGTTGGGTTAATATTGTTACCCCTGGGTGGCTTGGCACCGTTGGGTTAATGATGTTACCCCTGGGTGGCTTGGCACCGTTGGGTTAATGACGTTACCCCTGGGTGGCTTGGCACCGTTGGGTTAATAGTGTTGCGATGAAGCGCTAGTCGGACGGAGGTAGCTAATCTCCGTCCGGATTTCATAGGGTTTCTTTCATCTTTCATAGTGGAAAATTACCCCCTCTCCGTCTGGGGGGTTTCTTAATAACTTCATTAGCAAAATGACTTTGATCGTGAGTCTTACATCCAGAATTCTGAACAGAATACAAACTATAAATAACACTTCCGGAGGTTGACAGCATGCCATTTCCGGGGGACTTCCTGATCGTCCATTGTATATAACTTATAGGATCCATTCTGAAATGCTTCTGTCACACGGTATGGCCCTTCCCACTTTGGGCCTAGCTTGCCTTGATCCTCGACACGGCTTGCCTCATTTCTGCGATACACAAAGTCTCCGGGTCGGAAGGTTTCCGGACGGACCCGTCGATTGTAGTATTTCTCTATTTTCGCCTTGTATTTGGCTTCCAGGATTGCCGCTTCTTCTCTCCTTTCCTGCAGTAGATCCAAGTTAAGACGAATCTTTTCGTCGTTTAAACCATCCCTTATCATCATCGTCCGGTGAGTGGGCATTCCAACCTCCGCAGGTATGACTGCCTCACTGCCATATGTAAGGCTAAATGGTGTCTCCCCGTTGCTCATCTTGAGAGTCGTCCGATGGGCCCATAGAACATTGGGTAACTCATCTACCCATCCGGCTTTTTCTCTACCCAGCCTGGTTTTAATGCCATTCATCAGACTTTTGTTAGCGGCTTCCACTAGACCATTTGCTTGTGCGTGGGCAACCGCTGTGTTAATCTGTTGTATGTGCAATTGTTCACACCATCTTTTGAATGGGTCGTTGACGAACTGTGTCCCATTATCGGTGACTATTATTCGTGGGAGTCCAAATCTGCATACTATGTTTTCCCATGTGAATTTCTTGACCTCCTTGCCTGTTATGCGAACCAGCGGCTTAGCTTCAATCCATTTAGTGAAGTAATCGATGGCTACTATCACATACTTTGTTTTCCCCGCCGATTGGGGCAAAGGGCCTAGAATATCCATTCCCCATTGGTAAAAGGGCCAGGGTGCCATTATGGACGTCATCAGCGTCTTTGGGAGTCTTGGGACCTTGGAGTGAATCTGGCAGGAATCACACTTTCGGATTTCGTTCCGGGCGTCCCGGTGCATGGTTGGCCAATAGTCGCCCTGCCTCATGGCCTTCGCAACGACCATTCTTGGTTCAGAATGCATTCCGCATGCTCCCATGTGTATTTCTCTGATCACGTAGTTGGCCTGCAAAGGCCCCACACACCTCAGCATGGGCACCAAATAAGATCTCTTGAACAAGACTCCCTCTTCCATCACATACTGATTAATTTTCATTCTTAGAGAACGTGCTTCGTTTTTGTCTTCAGGCCAGATTCCTTCATTTAGGCACCTAATGATGGGTGTCATCCAGTTGTCCCCTTCTTCCTCTACCACTGCGTTTACCTACTTCTTCTCGATGGATCTTTCCGTTAACACTTCGACTAGGACTTCTTTGGTTAGGTAGTCGAAGGCAATAGTGGCCAGCTTACTCAGCACATCGGCCTTCTAATTTCGTGCTCGAGGAATGTTGCTTATGGAGAATCTTTTGAACCTCACCGTCAATTCCTTCGTCTTGGCCAAATACTTCATCATGTTGGCGTTGGAGGTGACGTAGTCCCCGTTTATTTGATTGGCTACCAGTTTCGAATCGACATACACCCTTATGTTGCTTATGCCCATTTCTGCCGCTATCCTTAAACCGGCCAATAGTGCCTCGTACTCAGCTTCGTTGTTGGTGGTGTCTTTGAAATTCAGACGGAGGGCGTATGTATATTCCGTTTTGGTGGGACTGATTAGTACTAAACCAGCGCCGGCCCCTTTTAGGTTGGAGGCACCGTCCGTGAACAACGTCCACTGTCCGGTTTCATCTTTGATCGGTCTCCTTGCCGGTAGCTGGAAGTAGGAGGGGGAGTTATTTCCGATGGGTGTCTCGGACAGGAAATCGGCAAGAACTTGACCCTTGATGGCATTCCGAGGAATATACTCTATGTTGTATGCACCCAGTTCCACGGAATATTTGGCAAGTTTTCCGGACGCTTGCGCCTTACCAAGGATTTGCTTAATTGGTTGATCGGTGATGACTTTAATGGGATGAGCCTCGAAGTATCTACGCAACCTTCTCGATGCGTGCAATAAAGACAGAACCAATTTTTCCAACGGGGCGTAATTTCTCTCCGCCTCATTCAGGGTTCTACTGACGTAATGTACCGGGCTTTGTTTTCCCTTCCTCTCCGTCACCAGGACGGTACTTACAGCCTCGTCAGCGGCTGCGATATTCACATACAAGGTCTCTTTAGCAACCGGAGTAGTCAAGGACGGAAGGTCTTCGATGAGCTTTTTCATCCTCTGGAAGGCCTCTTCTGCTGCTTTCGTCCATCGATACTCTTCTTTATTTTCTTTGGTAATATTCTTCAGCGTCTCAAAGAAGGGCAGTGATCGTTCGGCCGACCTAGAAAGGAATCGGTTTAGTGCCGCTAGTTTGCCGCTAAGACTCTGCATTTCTTTCAGCGTTCGGGGAGATTGCATGTCTAATATGGCTTTTGTCTTTTTCGGGTTGGCTCGGATTCCCTCGGAAGTGACCAGATAGCCCAAGAATTTCCCTTCTTCCATTCCGAATGAACACTTTCGTGGGTTGAGCTTCATGTTGATCCCTCTTAAATTGTCACATGTTTCCGCGATGTCTGCGATCATCGTCCTTTCTTCGTTACTCTTAATAACCATATCATCAACATAAGCCTCTAAATTTCGCCCCAGCTGCGTTTGGAATGCCTCGTCCACCAATCTTTGGTAGGTAGCACCGGCGTTCTTAAGACCAAAAGGCATCTTGGTGTAGCAGTAGGTCCCTTGGTCTGTATAAAAGGCCGTCTTTTCTTCATCTTCTTTCGACATTTGCACTTGGTGGTAACCTTTGTACGCGTCCAGGAAGCATTTGTATTTGTATCCCATTACGGATTCTATCTTCCAGTCAATGTCCGGGAGGGGGTAGTAGTCCTTCGGACATGCCGAGTTGACATTCTTAAAATCGACACACATCCTCCATGTGCCGTCACTCTTTTTCACCAAAACCGGGTTGGATATCCACGTCGGGTATTTCACTGGCCGGACAATCCCGGCCCGCATCCACTCTTCCACCTCCCTTAGTACAACTTGGCTCCTGTCAGGGGCAAAGACCCTGCGTTTTTGACATACCGGCTCTACAGATGCATTGATGTTCAGGTGGTGTTCTATTATCCTTCGTGGCACTCCTGTCATGTCATTTGGTTCCCATGCGAACACGTCCAAGTTTCTTGCTAGCAATGTTTTCAATTGTGCCTTACATCCTTTAGTCAGCCTACCTCCGATCGTGACAAGTTGGTCCAGGTATGCCGGGTTGACCATTATCTCCTCTGCTTCTCCTGTATCTAGTTCGTGTCCTTCGATCACATTCTCCTTTTCTCTCTCCGTTTGACTTTCTTCGATCCTCCGGCATTCCAATACCGCGACGGACCGGGTGGATAGGGTAGCGATTCCTCCCGGTGTAGGGAATTTCATCATCGAATGAATGGTGGAGGGGATTGCTCCAAGCGCCTTAAGACCACTCCGGCCGAGGATGACGTTGTAAGGGGAAGGAGCACGAATGACTGTGAATTTCATTATCGTCTTTCGAGATAACCTCCCGCCCCCGAACTCTACCTCCAGTTCTAACTTCCCTAATGGTTTGGTCACGCTACCGGCGAACCCCAGCAGATCCGTTCGGGTAGGCCTTAACCTCGACTTAAGGGAGGAGTGCAGTTGATCAAAGCAGTGTTCAAACATGATTTCTACTGAAGCCCCTTCGTCCACAAAGACTCTCCGAACGAGATATCCTTCTATCGTCGCCTCTACAATGATTGGTTCCTCCGACACTTCATCCGGTGATATAGGTGGAAACGTGATCGGCTCCAAACGGTCAACTTAAATTGACCAAGGAATGGTCAACCAAGTCAGACTGCCTAGAGTCAATGCTCCATGGAATACAGGGTTTCCCCGGGTCGTTATGTCCCGACGAGGTGTGGATGGTTATCAAACGGATTCGCGATCGGGTGAATTTGGACAGGAAAAGGTTTGTGAGTGGTTACGCTAAGGAATTTATAAGGAAATAGCTTAAACAAGCTATATGAACAAGACTGGAAAGTTGAAAAAACCAGAAACGTTTAAAACTTAAAAACGCGTACGTTCACGTTTTAAATAACGTAAACGTACGAATTAAAAAGTGAAAACGGAAATCTGAAAACCCCCAGGGGGTGAAAATGACTTTTTTACAAACTTAAGGATAAAAAAAATTTTTAGAAAAAGAAAATAAATTTTTACACTATTTAATTATTTATTATTAATTAAATACTATTTAATATTTATTATTAATATTTAAATAACTTAAATAGAATATAATATTAATTTAACACTAGAAAAATAAAAATTAAATTTCTAAAATTATAAAATAACTAAAAACAAGTTTTAAAATTAAAAATATGTATTTTTGTCTTTTTGTGGTTTTTATATTAATTAATTACTAATTAAATATTAATTACCTATTTAAACTATTTTAAATTATAAAAAATAGCAAATGAACAGTAAAAATTCTAGAAAAATTCCTAAAATTATATTATATTATATAAAAGCTAGGAAAAATATAAAAACTAGGTATTACTTAATAAAAACTAATTATGCTATTTAAAACTTAATTATTAATTAATAATTAATAAAACTAATATTAAATTTAATAAATACCAAATGATAAAATAAAAATCTGAGAAAATTACTAAAATTACTTTAGTATAAAAGGTAATTAATAAAAATATAAAAATACCAAGTACTTAATAAAAATCTAAAAATGAAAATTTAAATTATATTAAATAGAAACTATCACTTATTATTAAATTGTTTTTTTTGGATTTTTCCTTTTGAAAACTATTTTATACCTAAAAACAACTAACTTTTGTAAAAATAACTTTTTTATAAATTGAAAATAAGCACTGTGGAAAGCAAAAAGCCAAACGGTTGACTTATGTTGACCAAAGCTAGAAAATAGCTTGAATGACCAAGAGTGGGGCCCACAATGGATGAACTTGGTGCACTTAACTTGTTTGGACATGCTTAAGCTAGAAAAAGCCAAAGGGATCCACAGAATAAGCTAATAAGCACAATTATAAGCACTTTGGAACTAGCTCAACTCAGAAAATGGGACAAACTTAAGGGTCTGATTCAGGTGGGGTCCACAAGGTCCTAGGTCAAACTAAAGGTCAAACCATGGAGAGGGGTAGGAGGGGGGTTGAAAGGAACCAAATGGGTGGCTTGTGGACCACTGTGGAGGTCAGAAACCACCACCAAAGTGGTGGTGGTGGGCTGATGTGCTGCTGCAGCAGGGGTGCTATCAACCCTGCAGCCTACTTTGGGGGGTAGTGGGGCCCAGGGAAAAAAACACAAAAATGTATGGATGCTAGGAACTTGAAGCTAAGATGGGACACAACAAATATAAACAAGTTCCAAGGCCTAAATCAACTCACATAAATCATAAGAATTCCTTGAACTTTTGGAAAAATTTAAGAACATGCAACTTTGACTTTTCTTATGAACTAGCAATTTGACTTTCTTGAACTTTCAATGATCACTACTGATTTGGAAACATGTAATAAGCAATAATGAAGCTAATTTAAGCTAAAGTTATGAGTTATGAGCTAATGTGGGGGGGTTTGAGGTCCCAAAACCTCAACAGTCCACTGTTGGAGGTGATGGATGTTGATTTTGACTTTCTTGCTGTGGATGCTTGGATTTGAGACTTGTCTTACCCTTATGTGGCCTAATGCAATCTACCTAAACTAAAATAACAATGAAACAACAACAAAATCCCATGGTACTGAGTTAAACCAAACACCCCTAAAGTGGACTGACTTGGTGATTTTGGGAAGCAAATGGCCTAATCTAAGTACAAATTCAACTAATCATCATATACTAAGCTATAATAAGCTTAAATAACACCAATCAATCAACAAAGAACAAGCTTAACTGAAAATAGCAAAATATTAGAAAATATGCTTGAAACTAAATTTGGAACTTACATTGAGCTGGATGCTCAAAACCAAAGATTGAAACACTCAATCCTGTCCAACTCTCCCAATGAGACAGTAATCCAATCTCTAATCACTTCTCTTCTTCTTTTTCTGCTTTCTTTTTATTTTATTTTCTATTTGACACTATTTTTGTATTTTTGGTTCTTTTGGAGCTAAACTAATTGAGATGATTTAAAATCTTTTAGAAACTGATGAACAAGCTCTAGTGAATCTTAAACAAACAAGAAACATTAACTTTACCAAATTTATAGCTAATTGAGAATTTAAAATAAAATTGGCATGAACTTTATTTTAAACTAGAAACTGAAATTGAGATTAAGAGTGATTTAAATTACAATGAAGCTTTTGATTACAACCTTTTAGAACCCAATATTACTACTGAAAACAGAAGTGTTTACACTAAAATTGATAATTAAATTACATTAGAACTAAACTAAGCTAACTACTCTAACTGCCACTCTTCTCCATTTTTTCTTGACTTATATAAGCCCTGGTGTCCTCTTCTGACTTTCCCACACCTTCTTGAGCCGTTGGATGGGCTTAATTGATCATGGTCGTTCAAAAACCTTTTGGCGGGAAAAATTGTTTTGACAGATAATGGGGTTTGGTGAGGTGTAATAAATGAGGAGGGGGGAGGTTGGTTGTAGGTGAGTGTATTAATTGGGAGTTGGTAGTATTGGTGAGGAAAGTGTGGAGCTTGGAGGGGAGCAGGGAGCGGGTATTCAGGGAAAGGGGAAGGGTGAATAGTGGTCAGGGGTTGAGGGTTGACCGGGTCAATGAGGGAGTAGTATTAGAGGGTGTGGGCCGGTTTATGTTTTGGGCTTGGGTAGGATGGGTTTGTGTTTGTTTTGGATCAGACCAAAAGGGGGGGTTTGGATTGGATTGTTTGGTAAAGGGTTTATTTGGTTATTAGTAGTTACAAATCACAAGGACTCAAAATGTAATTATCCGAAAGTTGAGGAGTGGAAAATGTAACTGTTCCAAAGTTATCACAAGGATCAAAATTGACAACTTCTATAACCCAGGGACCCAAAATGTGTTTTTCCAATATTAAATTTCCCGGGGACCAATTATGCAAATTTCCAAACCCTGGGGACTAAAATTGCCATTTCACCAAACTTTCATTCCAAGGACTAAACTTGCCAAAATAAGTAACCACAAGACCAAAATTGATTTTTCTTTCAAAAATATCCCACCAGGGACTAATCCTGCCAAAGTTTGAAACTCCAGGGACCAAAACTGTAAATTCTCAAAACTTTTCAGATTTTTCACCAAAGGACTAAATATGATAACTTATGATTTCAAAAGGACCTTTGGTGACTTTTCTTTCCAAATAAGTGCTTAGGGACTATTTTTGCCAAATTTTGAAAGTTGGGGGACTGAAACTGCCAGTTTTGCAAACTTTGTACGTTTTTCATTTGTTTTTACTCATTTTGCATCTAAAACATATAAAACACAATTTTGAAATATTTTTAGTATTTTGATGCATTTCTGAGTGTTTTTGTATGTTTTGCAGTTCAGATTTGACCAAAAATGATGAGTGTTTGAGCACTCATCAGAACGTTATAGGCACTTGCATCCACTTCTCCGACCGTTCTCGGTTCTTTCTTTTCTTATCATTCGTGCATGTGCGAACCATATTGATAACCCTACCCCTTTGCGGTTCGTCTTCCCGTCGTCTACCACCTTTCTGACGAACGTCTTTGATAAGATGATTGAGCTTCCCTGATTCAAGGGCCGTCTCTAGTTGTTTCCGGAGTTGAATGCAATCATTAGTGTGGTGTCCATTACCCATGTGATAATCACAGTATTTACCTTGATCCTCCCTCCTAGGCGGATGACCGATAGGTCTGGGAGCTGGGAGTTGTAGCTGACGCTCGGTTGCTAGGATTTCTCGGGGTAGCTTGGTGAGAGAGTACAGCGTGAGCTTGGGGGGATAGTGGTTTTGACGCGCGGCGTGGTCGTTTCTAGGGGGAAGCAATGGAGGTCGTTCTTTGGGCCTGTAAGGGGCATACCAATCACGTCCTGAGGGATTAGCCCTTCTTTCATAGGGTCTTCTATCTCCTCCATATGTCCCTCGGAACTGTCTTTCCTCCCGTCGGAAGTGACTGACAGGAGGCCTTCTTGAGGACTCCAATCGCTCTCCTCTAGGTAACTCAGTGCTGGCGAAAGCTCTTTCCGATCTGACGAAATCATCCACTCGGTTCATCATCTCCTCGACCGTCTTAGGTACCCTATCAGCGAAACGTTTAGCCAACTCCGGTGTCTTACATGCATCCATGAAGGAGGATATTCGCATTATCTCCGGGACACCTTGAATGAAACATGTTTCCGTGGTCCATCTTTCCTTAAATTCAGGAAGGGATTCATTGGCGTTCCTGCCGATCTTAGTAATTTCTGTAGGGTCTTTGAAACATTTCTTACGAAGAGCAAAACGGGTTGCGAACTGGTGTCGAAGGTCCGCCCATTCATCGATACTACCGAAGGGGAGCTTATCGTACCACCCTCGGGCGCTCCCATCCAACGTCTGCTGGAACATACGACACCACACTGGCATGGGCCAACATCCCTGCATCGCGGCTCTGAAAAATCTGGTAAAATGATCCTCTGGATCCGAAGAACCGTCATAGAGTTTAATGTACGAGGTGGCATCTTATGCTCCGGGGCTGAGAACTCGAGGAGTCTGCGGGACAGGGGGAGTTGGATATTTCCTTGAAAGGCTTTCCCAAGTCTTCGTCCGAGACTCTTGCTCCGGTCACGATTCCCCCCGTCGTCCTGTCATTTCTTATGTCATCCTCATTGAAGTTTAACCGAATGGGTTGAACCTTCTCCCTTCGATTATGTTCTTCCACCAAGGCTTTGAGGGCGGACAGGTGTCCCTCAATTTGTTCTCTCATCGTCGAGGGGGTGTCTTCATTTCCTCCTGAAGTTTCCGGAGGTAGACCTGACATTCTGTAACCCTGGTAGATTGAACCCGGGTCCCACGGATGGCGCCAATTTGTTTGAGTAATTTGTTGCTATCCTCCAGCCAAGAATCCTGAGAGTTCTTCGGACTTGGAGAGACAAGAAAAGCGCGTTAGCCTCGCCCTGAGGGTTTGTCCCAGGACCAAGCTCAGGCGTGAGAGTAAGTACGAGATAGGGATAAAGGTATATGTGTGTATATGCAGTAAATGATATCTAATACAAGAGTAAATGAGAAGTATTTATACTATCTGAGACCTATACCTTTCTACTGTACGATACTGTGCGTAGTGCTAGTAGGCAACTGTTCCTGACATGTATATGTCAGGCATAGGGGACACGTGTCCATAGAGCAGGGGTTGTTGCTGACGCCAGGACCGACCATCCGGGTATTAATCCGTCCGGGTAGGATCCGTCCGGTCCGAGCAGGCCCGTCCGGGCATACACACAAACAGTCACCAAGTTTCTTTAGGTTTTCAATTATGTTATAACTTGGGTTTTAAGATCAGGTTCGACTTTTTCTTAACCTTTTTGATTATGTGGAAGTTTCAAGATCTCGGTTAGGGTATGATTTAGCATTTATTATCATATGTGTGTTATTAGATTTTTTTTGTCTAATTCTATTTTATACACTAATTATTGTTATGCTTTTTCATGTTAGATGCAGGGGTTTTTCGATTTGAGTTGTGATGTTGAAGGCAGTGGGGAATTGAGGATAGATATGAATAGAAATGTGTTTGTAAGTAATATTTTATGTCGGTATATCCTTCTCTTTAAAATGTTTTTATATGATATCCATTTTTTATATATGTTTGTTCTTCTTTGATGAAGGGATTTATTCTTCAAAAAAAGAGATTTTCTATAATGCGCCTAAGGGTACATATTTGAGTGAATAAGAAAGTCAAGTTTTAGATTATTAAACTAAAAATTACATGTATTTATAGTAATTTTTAGGTTTAAATAATGTGTGTGAATTAATTTTTTTTCAGTTACATGGAGAGTATTGGTTTAATTGTCACACTTTAACAAGCATATGTTAGAAAAACCTTATTTTTTATGTTACCAAAAATTATTTGTTGTTTTTAACCTACTGTATTTAGTAAAACAATATTGTATTTAGATATTTTATGTAATATTATTTGTACATGAAAATAAAATGGGTATTGAAAAAGATAAAAAGGTATGCTAGGATAAAACTAAAAAAAGATCGAATTGTGGCTCTTTGAACATAGGGTGTACCTGCTTTGAAAATAGGTTTTACTGCATTGGACAATTACAACAATGACATGTCATACCATGATGTACTACATTGAGAAAATGAGGTATGGCAAGAAGAAAAGTTGTCAAAAAGATAGCAGTTGATGGTGACAAGATCAAAGAGAGATCTAAAATCATCGTGGTGGGGCTTGTGGTTTAGTGGTAGAAGCTTAAGCAATTAAGCAAGCCACGTGTGAGAGTAGTATCGGGTGGGTGATTTACCGGGAAGTCCTCACTTGTGGACCACAAGCTCTGTTGATATTAGGCAATGAAGAGGAGACAATGTAAACCATTAGTTGCGCAGGTTCGAATCCGAGCCGGCCTCGGTTTTCATCCGGCCATTACTCCAGCGAATTATAATCGTGTGGAGGCGGTACGGTTTGCGGGCGGACGCCGTTAAAAATCCTCACTGCGCCAGCGTGGACCCGGTTAAGACAACATAGTTTGGGTATGTGGTGGATGAGGGCCTACCACAAGGTGGGTGCGACTCTAATCCAAAAAATGAAAGTTACCATTAAAAAAAAAATGTGTAAAAGAGATAATGAGTTGACTATATTACTTCTCATCTACCAAGTCTAACTTTATCATTTTTTTTTTCTTTTTCTTTTTTTTTTTTTTTTTTTAAACGAACAACTGAAATATTTGTGCAAAATCATGTAGGATTTCTAAATAAAATTGACTGCTATGAAATTTACACTTAATTTTGTAGCCTCTATGAGATGCTTTTATAAAGGTCGGTTTGGCAAGGAAATTTAGAGTCTTGCAGTTTAGAATGTGGGGTAACTCAGTTTTATGTCACGAATGGATATTGGATAGGTTTTTTTTAATCTAACTCGAAGAAAATTAAAGTTGTGTGGTTAAAGATTATTTTAGTGGTGAACATGCACATGAAGGATGTAAAAACTATTTTATATGAGTGTATTGTCATTTTTTTATTTTGTTCTTAATATTAATAGGTTATGAAGATGAAAGTTCTTTAACAAAATATTAAAGATGACAAACATATGTAGACAATCTTTACCAAAATATACAGTACGTGTGATAGCGTGAAATGGATATGGATATATGTCCATATATTTTCATCAGTAACAATGAACCGTAAATGCATTGATGACGTATAGTCTATATATGGGTCACGAGCCCAAATGATAAACATTACTAAGGCCAATAACCACCATGCGTGGGCTATTATAACTTGTGCCGAATTAATAATGGAGTGGGCTCACGCAAGCCCAACCAAACTATATACGGTATAGATAAGGATCTTCTATCTATGGAATAGATATCCTTAACCCGGATAAGAACCATGTGTGCGAAACGTAAGGAGCACGAACCCTACAAGGATTCTGCGCCTATATAAGGAATGACATAATTCTCATTAAAGGTACGATTGACAAACCCTAAAACTCTTTACGAGAACCCTAAACCAATTACTTACTCTCACGCCGGAGTCTAATCGTGGGAGACAATCCCACGATAAGCCTAACGGTGTTGTTTATTTTCTTAGTGCGCAGGTTTCAAGCATTAAGAAGCGAATTAGTACGAGAGCAAGAGCCCATATCAGGAACGCCCAACTTTTGTATCAACAAGTGGCGCCATCCTTGGGACCCCTACTAAGAACTAAGGAACTAGAATGATGAAGAATAAAAATTCAATCCAGCGGACTCCGCAGCTGGAAAAAACACGTGACCCCCAGAGGAAGAATCAACAAGATTCGACCCCTAGGCAGGCTGCTGGGACAACTAGCGCACCTGGTCACCAAGAGGCGGGAACAACCCAACCTCTTCCAGTGGTAAAACTGCCTATAAGGACTACCCAAGCCACCACAGTGGTTCCAAGCGTTGAGGAACTCTAGCGCACCCTCTTCACTACTCCTCACCAAACGGTACCTACAGTGGACAACACTGTACCACCGGGCGCGCCTAACCGAGATAGGGTGCCCAATACTGAGGCAGATATTCTTGCAGCAACTGAGGACACACCCGACCTAACGTTGGGAAATTTTGTATCCCAAAATTATGAAACCCTAACTGCCCTCATGCAAGAAGAAGCAAGGAGAAGGTCGAGTACGAGCCTACAAGCCCGGCTCAATTTTGGTCCTGAACGCGAATCATCACCACCGCGCCACCCACGAGGAAGACGCGCAGATAACGAAAAACGTACCACTATCCACGATAGGCTGGGTACAACTTCTGACTCACAATATTCAGAGGAATATGAAGACAGTGAGAGACGCAATAATGTTCATTCCAGACTTGGCAGTCGAGGGATACAAGACCGATTAGGACCTCAACATTCACCAAGCGAAGGGTCCTCCAAGTCTGGGAGCAAGAGAATTCACGAAAGATTGGGGAAGAGAATATCCCCAAGTGAAAGCCCCTCAAGCTCTTCCTCTGAAGGAAGCCAGCGCAAGCGCCGAAAAGAAATTACTCTTCCTCTAGCGACTCCTCGGATAACGAGGATAGGGAAACAGGACACTGGAAGTCAAGAGGAAGACGTCGCGAAGAAGAAAATGAAGACATGTCTCTTCCATGGCGTCGCCAGAAAGTTGATGCGTTTACACGACGCATCAGCGATTACTCCGACCACAAAAGGAGGCGCATGCCCACTAATGTGAAAACATATGATGGGACAGGTGATCCGGATGACCATCTAAAAGTTTTCGAATCAGCTGCTACTATAGAAAATTGGCCACAACCTGTGTGGTGCCATATGTTTAATTCTACATTAGTAGGGAATGCGCGCACATGGTTTAGCGAACTCCCACGACGGAGCATCGGTGGGTTTGAAGAATTACGGACAGCATTCCGTCTAAACTTTACCCAAAGAAAGAAGTGCGCTAAAAACCCTGTTGAACTAGCCAGAGTAAAACAGCGCCAAGGGGAATCAACCAGTGCTTTTATGGAACGCTTTAAGGATGAGTGCATACAGGTCAAAGCGTGTCCCAAAATTCTAAAAATTTCAGGGTTCATGAATGGGATTAACAACCCAGAACTTATTCGGAAGCTAAACGACAAGGTTCCCCAAACTTTCGATGAGCTAACAAAGCGCACAAGATCCTTCATACAAGGAGAAGCAGCCGCTGCGGATAGCAAAAAAGGCTACTCTAATTATAGGCAACAAGAACAGCCTAGGAGACAATCCAATAATCAGAATAACAACCGCAGCAGGAATTATCGCAGTGGAAGAGACAATGACAAATATACCCCTCTCACAAAAACTCCGAGAGAAATATTTGTAACAGAAGGTGCAAACTTCCCAAAACCTCCACCAATGCGTACCGCAGAGGAAAAGCGCATAGGGAATGGATACTGCAAATACCATGGTCAAAAAGGCCATACAACCAACGAGTGTGTCCAGCTACGACAACTAATTGAAAAGTTAGTAAGGGAAGGTAGAATGGACCACCTCGTAAAAAACATCAAAGAGGGAAAGGACAAGCAAAGGAATGGGGGCAAGAAAGAACCTCCCAAAGACAAAGCTGACATCATATACATGATACAGTCATGGCAACGCAAGATAAAACAAAAAGTCAGTCAAAAATTCTCTCCAGAAAAAGAGATATCCTTCCCTACTCTAGCTGCGGACAACGCAGTAGTAGAACCTCTAACTATTGAAATACATACGGGGGGACATGATATCCACCGCATGTACATCGATGGAGGAGCATCCGCAGATATCCTATACGATCATTGTTTCAAAAGGCTGCGACCTGAAATCCAAAGTCAATTGATACCAGCAACAACGTCGCTGACCGGATTCACAGGAGAAAAGATTTGGCCTATGGGGCAATTGCGCTTGCTAGTGGTTGTGGGAGATGCACAACACTCAACAACAACATGGATAAATTTCATGGTAATCAAGTCTCCCTCACCATACAATGGCATCATTGGGAGACCTGGAATATCATCCATGCGCGCTGTGCCATCCACAGCATATGGGATGCTCAAATTTCCAGTGGAAGGAGGAGTCGTTACCCTCTATAACACAACAGTACCACCAAAAGAATGCAACGCAGTAACCACTGAGGTGGAGAATATTCCAGAACAGCGCACAGAAAAAACACCAAACCTAAAGGTCGCTATACACCCCGATTACCCGGACCAACAAGTTTCGATTGAAGGATCTTTAACTGACAAAGGTAAAGCAGCCGTTTGCGCACTCTTGCAAAAGAACCTAGATATCTTTGCATGGGAACCAAAACACATGACCGGAGTGCCACACTCTATCATGGAGCACAAGCTACAAATCCGACAAGGATATCCCCCAATACGACAGAAGAAGCGCGGCCAGGCCCCAGATCGTGCAAAAGCTATTCTGGAAGAAGTACACAAACTCGTAGACGCAGGCATCATGCGCGAAGTGTACTATCACGACTGGCTCTCTAACCCAGTGATGGTCAAGAAGAGCGATGGCAGTTGGAGAATGTGCGTGGACTTCACAGACCTTAACAAAGCATGTCCACAGGACTGCTATCCACTGCCAGAAATAGACTGGAAGGTAGAATCCCTGTGCGTATATCCTTTTAAATGCTTCCTAGACGCATACAAAGGATATCATCAAATCCAGATGGCAGTCGAGGATGAAGAAAAAACAGCTTTCCACACCAGTCAAGGGGTTTACTGCTACACGAAAATGCCTTTTGGCCTAAAAAACGCAGGCGCAACATACCAACGATTGGTGGACACAGCTTTCGAGAAACAAGTAGGTCGAAACTTGGAGGTCTACGTTGATGACCTTGTCATCAAAAGCCACACAGAGGATGAATTGGTGCGCGACATTGAAGAAACGTTCAAAACATTGGGACAAATAAACATGAAGTTAAATCCCAAGAAATGCACCTTTGGCGCAACGGAAGGCATGTTCCTCGGATACCTAATAGAACCTGATGGAATCAAGCCTTGCCCAGAAAAAACAAAAGCTGTTATTGATCTTCCCTCACCGCGCACACTCAAAGAAGTCCAGTCATTAAACGGAAAGCTAGCGGGGCTAAACCGTTTTTTATCTAAATCAGCAGACAAATCACTCCCTCTCTTTAAAACACTCACGAAGTGCACCAAAAAGGGTGATTTTCGTTGGACTAAGGAAGCAGAAGAAGCTTTCCAACAGCTAAAACAACACTTAGCATCACTTCCCAAACTTGTCGCACCGCGACCAGGGGAAGAGCTAATCATGTACTTATCTGCAACCCATGGAGCAGTTAGCGCAGTGCTATTGACAGATAGAAACTCCGTCCAGACACCCATATACTTCGTAAGCAAAGCATTGAAGAAGACAGAGACTAACTACAGCGCCATGGAAAAGCTGGTCTTAGCCCTAGTATTCGCAGCTAAAAGACTACGCAGATACTTTCAAGCGCATCCAATAGCTGCAATAACAGACCAGCCAATCAAACAAGTTATCTCTAAACCTGACGCATCAGGACGGCTACAAAAGTGGAGTGTCTTGTTAAGCGAGTATAACATCTCGTATAGACCACGCACTGCAATCAAGGGACAAATATTAGCCGATTTCATTGTTGAGAAGCCAGATACCGATAGTCCAACCTCAACAGCCAAAACAGATCTGCAGGAACCCTGGACTCTGTTCACAGTTGGATCCTCATGTGTGGATGGATCAGGCGCAGGCCTTATTCTTACAAATCCAGAAGGCATGGAATTCACCTATGCGCTGCGCTTCGAATTCACAGCCACAAACAATGAGGCAGAATACGAAGCCCTACTCGTTGGACTGCGTATTGCAATCCAAATGGGTGTACGCAACCTGGAGGCAAACGTAGATTCTCGACTAGTTGCTAACCATGTGTTAGGTGAATATGAAGCGAAGGATGAGCACATGATCCAATACCTGGATAAAACCAAGTCCTTAATCAAGAACTTTGACAAGTTCACAATAAAACAAGTACCTAGAGGGGACAACAGGAAGGCTGATGCGCTTAGCAAGATTGCATCCACAAGCTTTGCGCACTTATCAAAACAGGTATTGGTAGAAACTTTACAAAACAAGTCAATCTTGGAGATGGAAGTATCCACAATGATAGAAGAACAAGATCCTACATGGATGACACCTATCATTGAATTCATTAGCAAGGAAGTCTTACCACAAGATCTTAAAGACGCTCGAAGAGTGCGGCGCACAGCGCAGCGATTCGAACTACGGGATAACATACTCTACCGACGTTCTTTCTTGCAACCTTGGCTCCGATGTGTTGGACCCCTCCAAGCAGACTATGTACTCCAAGAAATCCACGCTGGATCATGTAGCATGCACTCAGGCCCGCGATCTGTTGTAGCGCGCGCTTTACGGTCGGGGTATTATTGGCCAACTATGCACCGCGACGCGCGCGATATGATAAAGAAATGCAGCAATTGCCAAGTACACAGGCCAATTCCGCGCCAACCACAACAAGAGCTAACACCCATTACCTCACCATGGCCATTCTACAAATGGGGCATTGACATCGCAGGACCTTTTCCAGTCGCAGCAGGAGGGTTAAAATTCCTCATCGTAGCCATAGACTACTTTACGATGTGGAGTGAGGCAAAGGCTGTAGTGAGTATCACGGGCAACCAGGTTAAACGCTTTGTATGGGATAACATTGTCTGTCGCTTTGGACTTCCGGGAGAGATCATATCAGACAATGGGAAGTAGTTCTGCGACAACCCATTCAAAGATTGGTGCACGCAATTGAACATCACACAACAATTCGCTTCACTAAAACACCCACAAACCAATGGTTTGGTTGAGCGAGCAAATCGCAGTCTAGGTGAAGGAATAAAAGCACGCCTTGACAGACACAAAGGAAGGTGGGTGGACGAGCTCTCACATGTCTTATGGGCGCATCGCACCACAATCAAGACCAGTACTGGAGACACGCCATTCTCCCTTGTCTACGGAACAGAAGCCGTCATACCAGCTGAGATAGGAATGCCAACTATACGAACAACAGAGGTCAACGTCACAACAAATGACGAAGAGCGGCGCATAGACTTGGACTTAGTGGAAGAAAGACGTGAACGCGCAGCTATACGCGAAGCAAAGGCTAAGGCAAAAATGAAGAAGTATTATGATGCAAAGGTCAAACACACTTCCTTCAGACCAGGAGACTTTGTATACCGCGCCAATGACGCAAGTCATGCAGAAGACACATGCAAGCTCGGACCCAAATGGGAAGGACCCTACGAGGTCATTGATGCGCTAGGCAGTGGCGCATACAGGTTGCGTGATATGGAAGGTCACGACCTAGCACGCACCTGGAATATCTGCAATCTTAAAAGATGCTATCTTTAGGAAAGGCTACGGCCCATACACAAACAACTTTGCACTTTAGGATGTGCCCAATAAGTGTTTGTTTTTTCTTTTCTTTCTTAGGAATTGTCTTTTACTTTTTCAAAAACTTGCAAGTATCAATAAAATGTTATGGTTTCTAGCTAACTCCATAACGCATTTCACTTTATTGCGTACATTCTTATATATGTCAATATTGTTATATTATATTTTTGCCTACATGGCGTGCATGCACTAATTAAGACCCACGAAGGCATAAAGGATGAGTAAACCTACTAATTCACTCGTTGAGTAATAGGGTTGCAAACCCATCAACATTGGATCACGCATCCTTGCTAAGCGCCTTACTTTTGAGACGTTGAGGTAAGTTTACCTTGCGCGCCCCACGACAGATGCGCAAATATTAAGTACACTGTACGAAGCTTAGCAAATAACGAGCCAAGACTCTTAGTCAAATAATAAAACTTTGCAAACATTAATGCAAGTATATTCATATAATCTTAAGTCACGCACTTAATTTCTGCATAAAAGAGTATCTTATTTAGTATTTTTACACAAAACTACCATAACAAGCAAAAGATACCCTTTGTTATTCAGATAATTAACATACAAGTTACAAAACAGCCTATACGCTATGGCGATGCTCAGGGCTATCCTCCGGTGCAACGGAACTTCCTGCCTCTTGAAGCTTTCTCAATAGCAATGCATCCTTAGGCGATACAGTCGCTACACTCGCGGGAACCCCATCAGACCTAGGAATGTGTGCAGCGCCAACACCGCATAGGACGGCTTTGCCCTTAATCCCGTTTTTCTGGGCAGCTCTCTGTGCGTGGCGCTCCAACACCTCCTTAAGAGGAATCTCCTTCTCAAGAGCAAATGGGTTCAGCATATGGCGAGGCTGCACAAACACAGGAACCTGCAGCTGCGACTCATCGGGTTTGAGGAAGTAGTCCGGCTGCGCTTCGGCATCCTCCAAAATATGGCGTTCCAGGGTCAACCCCTCCATAATTACCTTTATGGGGTTATCCTGGTCGCGCTCCAACTGTGCAATGTGAGGCAGCTCAAGAAGTTTCATCCCCTCCATGGCCTGCACCAGCTCGTCATACGCACTCGCGTTATAGCCAGGCACCTCAGTCAAGGCCACCTTCAACGCCTTGGCCTCATGGAGCTCCTCCATAGCTTGCGACCTTCCACGCTCCACAATGCACTGCACTACTTTCCCAAAGGCCCCAACACCTCTTGGGACTCCAAGGTACCCATAGCGGCCAGGCGCAGTCCATGACTGATCAGTCACCTACATCAACAAGGACAACTTGTGTTAGCAGAAACATATAAACAAATATAATAAGGCAACATTGCATAAAAAGGTGAAAGGACGTACCTGCGCTCAGCTATGGTAGACATCAGATGAGGGTATAACTCCTCATCATACTCTATGCTCAGGCCACGCAGCTTCTCCTCCTGCGCCTGAACAATCTTCTCCATACGCACCTTGAACTCGGCAATGTTCGCAAAGTGCTCCTCCTTTTTCTCCTCAAGATACCTTACCGCCAAAGTAAGGTTGGCCCTGAACTGATGAAGTTGTCCGCGCGCTTGCTCCAGCTCAGCCATCGCGGTCAACTTCTCATTCGTGACCTTATCCGTGTACACCTTGAAGGACCCCACTTCCGCCTGCGCTTCAGCCAGCTGCGCATGGAGAACAGCTATCTCCTCATCTTTTTGGGCGAGAATGCTACTCTCCCCGACGTACCTCGTCTTCAACTGAGCCACTAACTCAGTTTGACGCGCAGCAGTAGCAGCCAACTCAACCATCAGTTGCTGCGCAGATACGCCTTCATCTACCTTTACTCCCTCCTCCTTGTTCTCATTCTGAGGAGGGACCACTGTCTCCACGAAGGCCCCATCATCCTTTGCGGCATCATCGCTACGAAAAAAAAAAAAAAAAAAAAAAAAAAGATAAACAGTTAGTATATATTACGACAAGTAATAAAGAAAAATACATAGCATGAGACAGATCACTTACAGAAAAGGAGAGGCCTTTGCAGCCTCCTTATCCGTGCCAGGAGCGGATGTCTCCTCTTCCGCAGACGACTCTGCATCTCCAATAAGATAGCGCCTCCTCTTGGAAGTACCACTACCACCAGCCTCTCCTTTGCGCTTTAGCTTCTGCGCTACCTCCTCAGGCTTCAACACCTTCTCAGGTTTCAGTATCTCCACGCTATCCGAAGATTCAGCGTGCACCTCCTCCACACGCGCAGTCTCCACAGTTGGCGCCACGCTCTGTACGGGCGTAACTTGGAGAGGCGGCGAGTCTTCATGGCCAACAGGCCCCAACATAGTCAGATGACCCGCGGTCGCTTTCAAAAGCGGCTGCTCGTTCTCCCACAGAGGGCGCACGCCAACGGTCACCTGCTTTGGCTTCTCCAGCTTCACTACCGCAAACAAATCCATTTCTGCGCACACAGGAACAAACAGCAAAAGCAGAGATTAGTTATTAAACGTGCGCATATAGAAAAACTTACATGATTAGAAGCAAAAGGGATGAACACCCACCCCGGCCTTCCTCATCAATGAAGGTTGACACCTCGTCAACACCCCCGAAATAGCTACGACTCAACCCCACATGCACCAAAAACTCCTCCAGATAAGGGTTAATGGGGATGCGGTTGGCATCAATGGTCTGCGCATCGGCCAAACTATAGGAACCGGGTGCGGGGCGGCCATCCCTCGGCAACGTATCTTGATTGTAAAACTCAAAAGGCGATGGAAACACCACATCATCAACCCAGAAAAAATACTCCCTCCAATGCATCACGGAGTCTACCTTCTCGGTATAGCACTGAAGCTTCCCCGCGCGCTTCGCAAAGGATACCCATCCATGCGACCACGTTGTGTGGTAGAAGGCGCGGAATAGGTCAACGGTCGGTTCTATCGCAAGTAAACGACAGTTTACCTAAAAATTCGATACCTTCGCCGCACATATACAGTGCAGCTGTGAGATATGAAGACGATAGTAATTGAGCAAATTGCTCAAGAAAATAGATATAGGTACGCAGTAACTAGCGTACTCAAAAAAGCGCGTGTATAGTCCTATTTTCCCTTCGGGGAAATCGGCTATACACGCGTCGACGTCTGGAGCCTCTGGATGCACATCCAGAGGAATGAAGTAGTCAGATGAAAACTGACGCACATCATCCTCACTCATCGCAGAGCGAAACTCCTCTAATTGGGCAACCATTTTCAAGGTATTTACTAGAATACGCACACAAAATTACCTAATCAAACAGTTACTTTCTTTGCAAAAAACGCTTTGAAGAAATGTGCAATGGTGAGTATGTGTTTTTACTGTGGGTTTTGGGTAAATGGAGGCGGTGACTCCTATATAAGCAATCAAAAAACCCTAGATGAAGGCCACGTGGATCCCACTCATAAAACGTGTGGCTAGAATCCGAAACGGTACATGCACTTTTTCCCGTTTTCCAAGGGACACGTGGACACAACCCCCGATTTTCGAGGCATTTCTTTGAAATATCTATGACTAGGTACATTGTCCTCAATATTGGGCGGCAATATTCAAAATTTCTCCCGCCACGCTTACCGCTGTTGTGATTAGTCTAGCATCCGCGGCTACGAGCCGCGCACACTAGACTGGGGGGGGACATGATGACGTATAGTCTATATATGGGCCACGAGCCCAAATGATAAACATTACTAAGGCCAATAACCACCATGCGTGGGCTATTATAACTTGGGCCGAATTAATAATGGAGTGGGCTCACGCAAGCCCAACCAAACTATATACGGTATAGATAAGGATCTTCTATCTATGGAATAGATATCCTTAACCCGGATAAGCACCATGTGTGCGAAACGTAAGGAGCACGAACCCTACAAGGATTCTGCGCCTATATAAGGAATGACATAATTCTCATTAAAGATACGATTGACAAACCCTAAAACTCTTTACGAGAACCCTAAACCGATTACTTACTCTCACGCCGGAGTCTAATCGTGGGAGACAATCTCACGATAAGCCTAACGGTGTTGTTTATTTTCTTAGTGCGCAGGTTTCAAGCATTAAGAAGCGAATTGGTACGAGAGCAAGAGCCCATATCAGGAACGCCCAACTTTTGTATCAACATGCATGACATAAAATAGTAGAGATGATGGAGTTTGGTAGTACTACCCTCTATATAGGGTCATGGGTGATTGTCAAATTGGGTGTATGAGTTGCTTTCTTGATAAAATTTTACTATTTTGCAAGGATGTTTCGAACGAATTGCATGACAGTTTTGAATGCATACAATAGAAAGTAAAAAAAAATATGTTACTTTTGTTTTTAATAATTTGTGTGGTTTAGATTGGTTTTTGTAAAACATGTGATTCTAAAAAAAATACAAGCAATATAAAAGTTTGTCTATGTATGAATTGAAATAAGATAAAACTAACAAGTGTGATGGGATAGGTGAAGAAAAAGTGGAGTCGAGTATTGAGGTGTTGTACAATAATAATCAACCGACAATAGATAATGGGAGTAGACAATGGAGTGAATTGACATTAGGTGAAAGTAAAGATTTGTTCTTTATATTCTATACTAGATCCAGGCCCGCCCGTTGGGCGGCTACCTTTTAGATATCTTCAAGAAAAAAATTAGTAGGAGAGTTTTTAAGATATTTGTACAAAAAACATAAAACAAAACTCTTATAAATAATAATAATAATAATAATATCACGTCGGGCAATAAAAATATTATTGAAAAAATTGAAAACATACATATAAACAAACTTCATAATCTATGAAGCACATCTTGATACACAACGTTTGTTGTAGTATTGGTGTAATTACTATCTTTGTAACAACACAACACCTTAAGACCTTTTTTGCTCTTCACTCGTGAAACAACCACATAAAGTTGCTCATGTGAGAAAACCGGGCGTTCCAATTAAAGTCCAACATTTCCCAACGTTTGACATTGACTTTTATTTATTGTCATGTCAAATGAAACATAAATTGAGAACTACTTTCTTTTTAGTTGATAAGACATTTTCTTATTTGACGGGATATTATTATCTGAGGAATAGCACAAACTTCTCCCAATTTACCTGCTGATATAATTTTGCCTCGATTTAATGACCCCCATTCTCAAAATTTGCAACCTTGTTCCATTACACAAACCACCTTTTTGATCAATGTTGCGCAAACACATTACAGTAGCACCGATTTTCAAAGCTAACTTATGGTTTGGAATGCCGGAACATTTTATTGAATTAAGAAATTGTAAGTACTTCTTAATTATAACCATAAGCAAAAAAAATAAGTAGTCCCAAACACCCTCCAAAGTAAGTCTGCAATAAATTATTATATTATTTTACGATGTTCTAATTTGGGTTGCCCCTAAAGTAAAGCATACCATATCCTGTGCCACTGAAGCATATGCTGATTGCATATAAGATAATGAGATTAAAAACAGTACATGGACATAGTTTTTGATATGTACTTGTACTCATAATGCCCCTCATGTTATAAAAAGAAATAGAGTACATGTGACGTACAATTATTAAACATTACGCCCTTGATTTGGAAAGTGACAATATTACAATTTTAATGAGATAATTACCAGTAAATCTCTCGAAAGAATCCATAAACATTTCTTCTCGTCATATTGTAATGGAATTTTCTGCAATGAACAAACATTCAGCAATGAAGCATTTATTCAGATTTCAATAATGTAACAGTTAGAATAGAAAATGAAGATGTACAAACTTTAATATTTTGAAACCTAACAATTATGTTCCAGTACATTCATCCTAAAGAAAAACCATTCTTCTAAAAGTCCTACTTTACAAAACACATTAGAATGATTGAGTTCCAATCGAGGGTCATGACTTTTACCCTTGGGTCTTCAACTAATTAATCTAAAAAAACTGCCATAAGTTCAGGCCGACGGTTTTCTGTCAAAGCCGTCATTATTGTTAGATAAACTACCCATTAACTCGAGTATAATTACTTCTCTCATGTCTCTAAAAAGAGAAAAAGGTGACTGATTTCACATACCCACTAACCAATTTACTAAAAAACACTTTTATCAAAGCTACTAACATCGAGCTCGAGCCTTAAACTACCTTTTAAAGGTTCATTTTCGCAACAAAACAATTTCCTAAAACATACTCTTATGTAAAGATTATTGCATCAACAAAATAACCTTTTAAAGGTTCATTTTCACCCAAATATTCTGACAATCAAACACCCTTTTAAGATTCCATTTCTGAAAATATGCTACAACATCCAAAAAGCCCTTTAAAGAAAATGTTCATTAATTTTGGACAGATGCCATATTGACGTTCATTCAAGTATTAAGAAATATATTCGTTCATGTGCATTGTTTAACCCATTGCACCATCTCTTATTTGGCATTTCTTGTTTTCACTTATTAAATATAAAACATGAACCATTCTTTCCACTCAATAAGAAATATACTGGAAAAGTGTCTAACCCGTTGGTGAAGTTGTTTGTGTCGTAACCCGATTGCACATTAGCCACTTGCAGAGCAATATAATATACAAAATTAGTGAAAACGAAACAAAGTGAATGCAAAATATAACAAAATAAGACACCATATGACAACTTATGTCTGTTATTTAAGTGATCTGTAACATTTTTACGTCATATCAGGGTCTTTGACTTACGTCAAAAGTAGTGAGTTTATAGGATGAGTCAAAACGGGTCACAAGGCATTGGCTTAGAATACTCAACACAGTGACCGCCAGGTCAATCCTAGGACTAAAATTTGGATTAGTACTCAAATAATCCTACAAATTAAGAAAAATCAATACAAATCCAGGAAGTAATACAAAACAATAAGGAAGTAGCCAATTAGATCTAAATCTAAAGATACTTATTTCATAATATTGAAGTTGTTATTTCTTACTTCTTTATCCTAAAGGTATTATTTGCATACCTGTTATGAGCTACTTCTTTATAAGCCAATGAAAGGAAGCCCATATCACCCGAAACTTAGGACCCTGTGGAATGATAGATAAGCTTTAAAGTTTCTTAGCAGGTTTCCTCGATTCCGTAACTTCATTTTCGAGTTTGCTGCCATTTAGAATCGCGGTTATGTAATCAGCAACTTTACCTTTTCACGGTATCCCATGAGAACTCTAAGGTAAGCCTGATGTCCTTGCCCTTCTTCGTTGCACCGCACTTTTTAAAGCATAAGAAAATAGATTGAACATATATGATAAATATTACTAACTGATTGAATACACGTTAACATTCAATGTTTCTGAAATGGACCCCATACATCGTCAAGCCTCTGGTCCTAGATTAGCAAGAATACATCTTAAGATTTAATTGTTCCAACCAAAATCAGTAGTTGCACATACTTTTTTTTAAGAAAAACTTTTTTCGATAATGCTTTATTCTTATTTTTAATTTTTTTTTGCCTAACCTGATTAAACCTCCATGACCGTGACTGCGTACAATGAGGTCGGTACCCAGGTATGGTTTGAGCCTGTATCAGTAGCAAGGTCAAGAAGAATTGTTTCAGTTGCGAAGTACATGACTACATGAGTCTTCTATCATGACCCTAATTTTCTTGCAGAAGCGATACCAAAAGTGATCGCACCGTTATATACGGCAACGCGTTCTATGCTACTACAAACAACGTCTGTGCAGGCCCAAACTTTATAAGCGGAAGATGTAGGCTTCTGCAACAGGAGTCATATCAGGGTCTTAGTTTCGCAGCACAATGAAATGGGTTAAACGGGTCGTGAGTAGACCAAAGTATATTTTAAATTCACAATCATAGAACAACTTTCGTATAGGACATGTGATTACCTGGTATCCTAAAGTGTAACGAAAATCCAGTGAAGCCTTATGGCAGAGCAACGCTAGCAATCGTATCAAAGCTGATATTCCGGCTGACAGCATCCTGGAAATCAAATCGCAGTAAAAAATAAGCAAAAATGGCTCACTTTTTTGGAAAAAACTTGCAAGGCTTTCAGGAAATAGTAACTACCCTAAACAATGTTAGTTATCACAAAACGCGAACAACTAAAAGTATGATATAGCTTACCAACAGTCATCCCATCGCCTTCGCCAGCCAAAAATTATAATTATTAATGTATGGAAAGGAGTCAATTTACATATCTGCAAATTCTGAGCTTTTCTTGGCGCCACATACAAACCTGCACAAAATATCAATAAAAAGTTTCAATAAACTTATATTACTCGTGTGATTGTAATAAGATTCTAGCAAAAACAGTGCATCTCACAGCTTCACATACACGATTCTCCAATCGCAACAAATAAATAAAATTCAGTATAAAAAGAATTTACCTTTTCTCAATAGAGTATAATGAGGAAACACAGCAAGTAGCGCCACAACTGAGTTACCGCCACCAAACAGCAGAAATGCAGGCAACCCTAAATCATTAAAACTAATTACAATCGGCGCCCAATAATTTTGAGAAAAATTTAAAATGCAAAATCATGGCAGGATTAAGAAGTTCATTCACAACAACACCACGTTACCTTACACCCTGCACCTCATCATCCTCTGTATACAACATAACCACCCTCTCATTCTAATCAACAACCACATCATAAAATCAACTTAATTGCATAAAAAACCAGCCATTAAAATTTAAAATAGATATCATAAGACTTACATCAAAGCTATAGATAGAGGCACAATGGATCGTAGGCTTCTTTCTCAATGGTAATCAGCGGTTCAAGAATCTCCACATCATCCTCGCAACACCATTGACGCAAAGTACCTCCATCAATACCAACATCGTTTAAAAAAGATATAGTTACCATCAAAATCCCGCTCACCAATGTTTCTTCAAAATCGTACATAAAATGATTTGGGGGAGTTTTAGCTTTATAATACATGGATTTCGATCTTGATTTAGAAATCAGCAAACTTATATTTCTTGAGAACACCATTACTCGCATCTACCCACAGGTTTTGAGGAAGCGGAAACCTTAAATAGTTAAATGTATCAGCAATTCAAAAGAAAATATATCAGCAACCCAAAAAAAAAATACATTAGTTGGTGAACTGCTTGACAATTTTGTCCAAACATGTATCAGCAATTTTAGTTCATAGCAATCCTAAACCATCTATACAGACATTATTTAGCAATTTAGTAACATAACAATCATATACAATGTTATAACCCTTTTAGTGCTACATTTCTATGCAACTCAAAGTCAGCATCTACAAATACGGTACTCCACATAACCAAAATCTACCCACTCATGAATCGGTTTTGTAATAAAGCTTCTTGGTCTCATTTCATTGGTTTATGTCCCGAGCACTTTTAATATAAAGAACTTGTGTTGTGAGAGTGACAAAATAAATGGGTTAGATTCGAATAAGGTCAAATTTCGATATTCTCATAACAAACAATTGTAATACAATTTCATACATATTGATTACTATAAATTAGTAAACTAACTTTATCATATATAGATATATATGATCCTAATCTAAACAGGATACTATCAAGTATATAATTTTCCTAAAAAAAGTAACAAAAGGAAATCATGAAAAAAAAAAATCTAAACAGGATACTTTCAAAAATAATGTCAAACTAATAAATAATGTTCATTAAGATGCAATTAAGCTAATTTCAGAGAATTCATCGAAAATACTCACACACAAGCCCCTTAATGAGCCAATACTGTTTTGTTCATATATGAATTTGAACATGAAATGATGGAGATTGGTTACATTTCTGTTAATTTTTAAAATCCTTTTCAACCCTTCCAATAATATAAAAATCAAATATTAACCCAATATACTCCTTCCAAATCGAGAATCAGCTATAAAAAAAACATACAGAAAACAAAAATCGGACATTAAACATATGCATATATCATAACAAAAAAGAAAATCGCAATCTAAAATTAAATCAAGAAACCTAACTTGTAAAAGCAAGCAGTTATGAAAAATATTATACGGACCATTTTGGTGTATCAAAAACTAACCTGTAACAATGAAAAATTGAACGACTGACCGAGTGATGTATCAAAAACTCAAAAATTGTTCATAGAATGATGATGAAGAATCATCCAAAAAATAAACTCAAAGACCAAAACGGTCCGCATAATATTTTTCATAATTGTTGATTGATTATCAATTAGGTTACAGATTTTTTGAGGGAAAGAATTGGGGGATTGAATTAATCGGGGGAAAGAATTAGGGGATTGAATTAATTTAGCAAGATCCGGTTTTTGGGGTTTTGCCAAGAATAATTGGGTGAAGTGGTTTGGGCGGGATGTAGATTGATCGTACGGTGGAGGGATTTTTTGGGGAGTAAGGGGACACTTGTTTTTCTCAAACCCTCCTTTAATAATCAACCGACAATAGATGATGGGAGTAGATTTTTTTTTTGACAGGTAAACTTCCAACTTAGGTTTTACCACTCTCGAGGGGTCCTAACCGCCACTTTGCCCAGACTATGTTGTCTTAACCGGGTCCACGCTGGCGCAAAGTGAGGCTCAGACGGTGTCGCGAGGAAACCGTACCGCCTCCACACAAGTTACCTTGCTGAAGTAACGGCCGGATGAAAACCCCGACGTTGCTCAGGTTCGAACCCCCAGCGACTAGGTCTAAGGGATTCTTAGATGATGGGAGTAGATAATAGAGTGAATTGATATTAGGTGAAAGTAAACAATTGTTCTTTATATTCTATATATATATATATATATATACTAAACGCGTTGATGGTCACCGACCATATAATTTACTATATTTTCCAGGCCTAGGGTTTGGGCTTATATTGGCCCATCAAAAATTTACTCTTTCTGTTGGTCCATCACGATGCCTGCCAATGGGCCTCGTATTTTTATGGTCTTTGTAGTTGTCAACACAATTGTTGCTATTAACTTGCAGTTAATTTTTTATTTTGTCTTATTCTTCATTTATTGAACATACCTTACACTTATTAGTACTACCCAATAACCCTTAAACTCACCAAACTATAAAAAACACTCCCCTTTGATTTAACAAAGATTAATAATTAGGCCCCAATCTATTAACCTTTGTATTTTAGCATCCAAAACATTCAAAAACACGCGCTTATTCAATCGACATGGGATTGTCCCGGTTTAGTTATCCAAGTGAATAAAATTTATCAGTTTGTACCCATAATGAGTCGATCACTTCTTGCCTAAAATATGTTTACAAATATCTATCCCCTAATTAGCAAACTAATTTGATTAAGTAACCATAATAATTAAATAACTTAAAAAAAGAGAATTAACTGTTTTATTTTCCCATATGTTTTAAAGTTGTCCTTTATCGTTGGACATCCAAATTATTACTCCAATATAATCGACTAGCAATATGTTACTACTTAAATATATAAAATATGACCACTTAAATCCATTCAAAAATCTTTTATAAACCAAACACCCTTCCACTATTTAACAAATGCAAAATCACACCAATTGTAAGTACTATTTACTTTAAAAACTTACATTTTATTACAACTTAACTTGCCCACATATAATAACTTAACAACATTCACAAATTATAAAAAAAATATAAGTTAAACTAAATAATAAAAGCCATTTTGTTACTTCAAATTTATTCTCAAATAAAACCATGAATTTCTATGCAGCTAAAAAAAACAAGCCAATAAAAAAAATTAAAACAAAAAAAAATCGTAAGTTGAGTTTAATCGATCTGACCACCTACTCGCTCCTATATCATCCATACAGAACACCAACACAAAGATTTTAAAAAATACAATAATATTATTTTTTGACTACTAAAATACCACACAGATCGTAAATAAAATATACAAAAAAAAAGCCCCGCCGCAACGCGGCGGCCATTACATTCCTTGTTGTTTAATAAATGTTTTATACCTGTTCAAAAATATTAATAATAATAAATGTTTTATACTTTTCATTTTTTTTACACAATATACTTTTCATTTACTCCGTATATATTGACATAATATGAATCTACGAACGTTAAATTTAAGAACACCATAACTTTTTGATGTTTTGGCCTTTATATATTCACGAGCGGAGTTGCCCGCGCGTTGCTGCGGAGCAGCCGTGTTTATGTTTATTACAATTATGTTAACGCGTACATGCATGTATATGTTCCTCATACAAACATAATTGGTTACTCCAAAATGCGACAGTGATTTAATCTATTAGCAATATGAAAACATATCAAGTACAGTGGCATGCTAAACATAAGAATTACCATAAGTTTACAAACATGCTAAATGAAGATGACCAAACATCACGACTGTATGTCCATTTTACCCCATACTTCAGCCCCTATCTGAGCATTCAAATGCATGGCCATTTCAAGCTCAAAATATGCCTATTTTAACCGTCTCTGTTTTTTGGTATCCTTTAACATCAACATTGTTGTAGCAACTAAAAAAAAAAAAAAAAAAAAAAAAAAAAAAAAAAAAAAAAAAAAAAAAAAAAAAAAACTAATTAAAAACAACCTCGTTCATGGAACATTGGAACAAATAGTTGAAGATGGGTGTGTAAAAAAAGACTGAAGACATGGTATATAGAGCTCACCTTTCCACCAAGAGAAACTACTTTCCGATTTCCCATAGCCTTCTTTTCTTTGCATGTCATACTCGGACGTCCTGGGTAAGTAAATGATAACGATTAAATCACAATAATTCCATACAATCACTATGCAATCTGTTGCAAATTAAATCGACACAAAATTAACCAAAATGTTAACACTAACATGGTTGAAGAGGTCATTGTTCAGAATTAACATGGTGCTCTTAACAAAACTTTAAGTGTCGTTTTCATCAATCCTTTTCTTTACTATCAATTCTCGCTATAGGTAAGTGTTACTTGGAACATGTTTATTGCTTTATTATTTTTTGCACAGTAGGTTACTGTATTTGTGATGATGCCATGAGGGTTGTGGAGTAGAAATGCAGAATAGATACAAAACCTGGAGGTATGTCTATGGCTCGTAGCTTAAACTATTGGGAATGTGCATTGGTTTGTAATCAAAGAAAAGCAAACCGGTATGAACCAATTCAGAAAACCCCGGATGGCAAATCAATAATAAGAAAGTATCTTTTTTTTCTTAGAGGAAAAAAACATACCTTTAAATTTGTTGCTATAACTCCATATTGAAATGAACGTTCAGTTTTGCAAACAACAGGTATCTTACCGAATATCATTTTCCTGTGCCAAAAGATGAACAATATAATCTCAAGTCATGGCAACAACATTTCAGATGAACCGCAGAAAAGCAGTTGTTTGAAAGAAAACATATATGTTAGACATGGTTTCAGGTGAAGTAGCTTACCCTGCCACTGTGTGTATAACCGTAGGCTTGATCTCAGACGGCAAGTTTTGTTACACGAAACCTCGGTCCACAAATGACTAAACAAATAGTGCCCTGCCAAAGGCTTATGAGCCAAAAGCTAACCATGTTCCTCATCTAACAAAACAATAAACCCAAAAGCAGTCAGCAATGTTAAAAACAGGAAACACTCCATAAGAACCAACAAAAAATTTAAAGGGAAAAAAAATGAAAAAAGTTACATCAGTTCAAAATTATAATAAAACGTTAATTATAAAATTCGAGATTTTCTTCAAAGATGACAACTAATAACAGGAACAATTAGTCCTTACTCCTTCAGCAATCCTAAAAAAAAATTATGATTGGATGAACAAAATAGTTTTGTGTCTGTTCAAAAGTAACACATTTTGTTAATCAATTTTAATTGTTGCCCTCTATTTGATGTCATACAATTGGTTTAACATGAAGAAAATAAAAGAACAAACCTGAGTAGATGGAGGTATCAACGGGAAGGCGTTCACCAAAATTAATCGTCCATCCCTGAATACCTCATTAAAAAAGTGCTACCGTTGCAAACACTTATGGCTGCACAACAGCCATATATGTTATGCCATCCGGTTACTGCCCCACCAAGTTAGGGTCGGAAGTTGTCGCTGAGATTAAAAGAATCATCATAGCCATATATATCAAGGAATGCACACTCAAATACCTCATTAAAAAAGTGCAATACAACAACTGATATAGGGTACAACAACAAATACTGCATAACCATATCTCGTCAGTTTGTCATTCCACCATCAGCTGCACCTACTAACAAACACGGCTTGTACCAAGGCAACATAAACACATTATATTAACCCATTGTAGTGGCCACATGAAAACGACAGAGCTTATCATGCCTTTTAATATATACACAGGCTCGGATCTGCGAGTATGGAAGCAGTACCAGAGACCCGCCATGGCTGCAACTAGAGCTGGCAATTTCGACACGAAACACGAAAACACGACACGACACGACACGAAGTTAATAGGTTTCGTGTTTGGCTTATCGTGTTTCGTGTCGTGTTCGTGTTTGTGTAAGATGACACGATAAGATAACGTGTCGTGTTCGTGTCAATACCTCGTGTAACCTGTTAAGACACGATAAGACACGATAAGACCTGTTAAAACCCGTTAAAGACCTGTTAAGACCTGTTAAAGACCTGTTAAAGACCTGTTAAAGACCTGTTAAGATTTCGTGTTTTAGCGTGTCAAGACCTGTTAAGACCTCTTATCGTGTCTTATCGTGTCGTGTTCGTGTGACCTGTTAATTTTCGTGTTCGTGTTCGTGTTTTAAGATCTGACACGATTAGCTTATCGTGTCGTGTTCGTGTTAGGGCTTAACAGATCTGTGTCTTATCGTGTTCGTGTCGTGTCATGTCGTGTCGTGTCGGACCTGTTATACCAGCTCTAGCTGCAACCACGTGGTTGTGACTGCCTAGCCAAGACACGGGATTTGATAAAGCACGCTTACCAAATACATAAATGCAGAAAAGTATCATCATCGCCTCGACTCTATACATTATTCGAGCACATAAATTATTTGGAGCATGTTACTTTTTCTAGGTGTGGGGTTACCAACATCAAATGTGCCTCAGAGTTTCTCACAAACAGTATTGCCTAAATTATATAATAAATAGCAGGGTGTTTAAGACCCTTAATGCGTGAATAGCTAAGCTCCTCAAGTTTCTCAGCCAATGGGCTGCTGCCAAGGCCACATGCCATGACTGTTGGGTGAATAAAATTGCATAATGAATCCTTTAATCACCAAATGCAACCAATAGCAACCAAGTTCCAAGCTTAACTAAAAAAATTTGCAATATACTTAATGTCACATCATCTACCTTTGTTAGTATATAGAATACTATAACATTACCTGTGAGATTCGTTCAGAACTTTGTGGCCCATTTTCAAACACCAACAAAAACAACAGCGCCTTACCTAAACACCGAATTAAAAAATGACCAGATGAGCAGGTAAAACGGTTTCTGAGGTATCTCCAATAGGAGGTTCACTTTAAAAAAACATGTAAAATCAGACAAAAATGTTTTTGAGGCTCAGACAGGGTCGGAATCCAAATAAGCGTAAACATCCACAATGGTTGCAAATCTAGTGATTTGCCCTGCCAATGTGCAGACGAAGACAACTTTAGTCAAAATTGAATAGAATAATCAGTAATGCCACCATTCTCATTATACATAACATCAATAGTGGAGAGGAACTATGAGGTAGAAACAATACATCCGCCATGGCTGCAACTTGAGTAGGTTGCCGCGCCAAGATGCAAATGACCTCATCATTAGTCCACCCCACCCCTATAGTCATCATTGCCTCGTGTATCCTCATATAGAATTGACAAAAGGTGTCATCGTTTGTAATATAACACAACACATACATTGCTTAATAGATATAGATAAAGGAAAACTTAGCTCAAATTAGTTGACACCCTGACTACGCACGTGGAGGTTGCCGAGCCGACCGTTTGTCACACTCTACCATCCTCCCAACGTCCGCAGCAAGACGACATAGTTAAATGATCATCACAGCTAAGTGAAACACGCAACCGAGCACGAAATCATCTATCTCTATTAAAAACAATGATAACTGCAATCACAGCTTACACACAGCTTGTGATGACAATTTATAACCATATTTGTGAGCGTGAGTTATCACGGCATATAAAATCACTTTCCGATACCAAACAGTCATCATGGCTGCAACCATAATCCTTGTATAGCTACTCTGGCAAGATACATGCTGCGGTAAAAAACTTATAAGCACAATATATAAGTGATGCCAAATCACAAATACCCATTTCCTAGAACACCATTATTATCTTTAACATCAATGTTGTCATATAAGAGTCTTAATATGTCTATGGGCACCAACACAGACTTGATGTTTCGAAATCACATTAGTGAGACTGTTATATGTAATATTTATCTCTATTCACACCAAAACAGTCAACACCATTAGGTTAAATTTATGAAAACCCAAAATTAAATCCAACCAATTCACACAATCAAAACCCCATACAACCCGTATCTGAAATTCAATATTTAACCAAACCCACAATCCAATTTTACCAATAATCAGATAATAATAAAAAAAATAAACTCATCAATCTTTTTATTAAAATTATATAAAGTAAAAATACCTGTTATTTAAAATCGTTTAGTGAATGATCCACGGCTGGATAGAACTTCTGGATGCCTTTTTTTTAGCTCTCTATCTTCGTTGGATATTTTTTTCTCTCAATCTTGTGTCTCTTCTTGGGTAATAAAGATTAGGTGAAAGAGTAGCATCAAGAAAGTTCTATTACAGAGAAAAAACAGTAATTCTACCCACACCCATGCCCAAGTACCTGTTTAGGTACCACATGGGTGGCCTAGAATGGCAGTAGGTTTCTTATATCTGCTGCCTTTGAATTTTCTACCACGTTTGGTGTATTAGCAGGGTGTTAACACCCTTAATGAGTGAACAGTTTAAGTCACAACGTTTCTCAGCCAATGGGCTGCTGCCAAGCCCACATGCAATGACTGTTGGGTAAAAAAAATGCATAATGAACCCTTTAATGACCAAATCCAACCAATAGCAACCAACTTCCAAGGTTAACTAAAAAAATTAGATATATCATTTGTGTCACATCATGTTTCTCTTTTAGAATATAGTATAATGTGAATGTCATATTTATAAGAAGTAAGCACTCTGTAACAATCACGTGATTACAAACATGTGTCATTACTTGTTTTGCAACAAGTGAAAAGGCGCCTGCTGCGTTGCAGCGGGAATTTTTGAGAAGTTTTTGCGATAACTATTTTCGAACAATGTTTGGGCGGGGCTTTTCGTTGTGAGATCGTGGTATATTTTTTGCCAACACGTGTTGTATTTGTTCGGAACAAATGTTGTATCAAGCTATATTTGTAGTTGTTGTACGACGTACTTTTTGGAATGAATGTTGTGTCGGTCACTAGTGTGTTGCGGCGGGGCTAATTTTGACCCTTATAATTTTAAAAAAATTTAGGATAATTTTAAAGTTATTTGATAGGTTAAGAGTGCAATTTGAAAGTTCTTTTACTTAAAAACCATATAGATATTAAACTTTAACATTTTTTATAAAACCGTACGTGCTTGTTTTGTTCGTTATCGGGATGTCTTTTTACCAGTATTTTTTTATTCAAGAAACAGCTAGGTATCTATTAGATATTTGGCAAATAAAGTTTGTATATAAAAAAGTCGTAAATATTAAAAAGTTCAGGGTGTGTTTTGTAAGTTCATTTTTTTTACTAATATTTAAAAAAACAAATATTTGTTGGTTGTAAGTTCAATTTTTGTCTTTTTCATTTGGTTCATGATGGGCTTAAAGATGTTCGCGGGCTGGGCTAAAATGGAAAAGTCTGACACAAAGCTGACGTCACTGATGCTCTACTAAACATAATCTTGGCTATGCTTATAAAAATACTAATTTATACACATAAGATGATACGAATCAAGAAATTTACTTGCTACAAACAAATGGCTATCCTTAAAATTTCGCACCGACCTTTGAATCTGGGTTCAAGGTAATTCTTAAAACACGTTTGATTTAATGTTATTGGATTTCATCAATTTGATTTTGTTGTGTTTTGAGTTTTTGGGTGATGTTTGGAATTGTTAAAATCGGGTTAATTAAGGCATTTTTAAGATGACATGTTAATGTGGAATAAAGATTAAGGGTATTTGGCTTATTTTTATGATTTGTGATTTGTGGTAAGTTTGTTATGATGGGTGTTTATTAAAGCTTATTTGATTTTGGCTTATACTCCATAAGCCAGAAGTTTTCGCCTTATCTTGAGACTTATAGCTTATATAAGTTTATTATGATATGATAAGCTTATATAAGCTCATAAATCTCAAAATAAGCTAGAGAAGTTGGCCTTATGAAACATAAGCCGAAATGAAATAAGCTAAAACAAACACCCTGTATAAGCCCATAAGTTCCAATATGAGCCAAAAAAATGTCGCTTATAATAATACATAAGGCGAAAATATATAAGCCCATAAATAAGCTTAAACAAACAAACCCAGGCCCAGAAAATGTGTGCTTGTTAAATATAAGTCGAAGTCACATAAGCTCAACAGCCCTTATGTAAGCTCAAACAAACACCCCCTTAGCTATAGACCAAGACATATGTAAAATGTATATGATTATTTGTTGTAAGAAGTTCGTATTCAGTTTGTGAGTAGAGTGTCCAAACAATATTTAGAGGAGATTGTAACTAATTTCTGAATATTTGTTTGTTTATCAACTAGGAATTGTGGGAGGAGGACTTGGAACATTGTCGAAACATCTAAAAGTTCACAGTCTTGCGAATACATCTACAACTTACGCTACTAATCTCGCAATCGTGAACGGTTGCTATTGTGGTAAACAATTATCTATGCCTTTCATTTTGTATCGTTATTCTGTTTATTTTGTTATGAAATGCAATTTTTAGTACTTTGTATATGATTGAGCTAGAGAGAGGAAATATTGGTTCTTTTTTTTTTTTTTTTTTTTTTTTTTTAGAAAAAGAAGATTCATTTATCTGAGTTATCTTGGACATTCTCGAACCTGCATATGGTGTAACATCTACTTACGATGTGCTTGTGAGTGTCATTTGTTTTTGTTTTTTTAGTTTGTAAATCTATATTTCAGTATTGATGTTATGACTTTTATGTTGATTGCAATGGAATAGGTTGATTACAAAACAAATGGTTGAGATACAAAGATAATCATATGGTCATTCCATGATGGCAGGGACAGGAATATCGAGCCGATGATTAAGTCGTCCCCAATATTCGAGTGACGACCTTCCGAAAGAGGTAAACCATGTTGTATCCCTTTACTGTGTCTTCATCTAGAGGAAGATAAATTGGATTCGATGTCAGATATGGATCATGAATTAGAAGTAATATATTGAAAACGCGTCAAAATGGTTTGAAGTTGTAGCTTAAAATCCGTTCAGTCCACTTGACCCACTACCCTTTTAGGTGAACTTTTGAAATACATCAACTTTTGTAATCATCTTTAACACCCTGCTTATTTATAGAAGTCCTCAAATTCAAACTTGCCTCGATCCATACGAAATTCAACTTTTGTAATCATCTTTAACACCCTGCAGGATTTCATGCGTTGATGTTGACAGCTGCAAAGATGTTAACAGTATTGTCAACTCTTGAACTTCACAGGGTGCAGGTAAGTTCTCATACAAAAACCTTTTTTAGTCTTCCTTCAAGTTTTTAGAGTAGAATTAAAATGATGACCGGAGTAAGTCATGCCCGTAGCTGTATGTCAGGATTGCAAATACTTTAAATTACTAAAATAGAAAACTTTACACAATAATCACAGTCAAGAGTTGCTTCACTTTGATAGCTTTTGATCAACTCTATATGTCTATATCTCTATGTTCCGTAATCTGCCTAGCTGCTTCATAAGGCATAACCTAAAAATGCGTTCTTCTTACCCCAGTAAAAGTGAAAGAACATGAATAATACTTTAGGCTCGGCTCATATGGTTTTGATTGTATAAAGTTATGTGGTAGATTCTAGGATGATTATGCTACAAGTCTCGATCTATACGGAAGGCACTGGTTTTTTTCTTTCTTTCGGTTTAATTGATAGAAGAATATCCTGACTCATTAGCTGCAACAAAAGTTACTGTTTGTTTACTATTTAGGGGCTATTTAACATATCAACACTCCAACAAAAAACAACTAATGATATCGGTTTTACACCCATATGTACAATGAAGTTGTTAATCGATGATATATGTTTTGTAGGGACCTGTAAAGTTCCTTCAGTACTCGACGTCTGTAGTCACAGCAAGCACTGCGGCAACGGCCAACATCCATGTTGTAATAGATGCAGATAACAACCATACAACAACTCTTGCTAACGGAAAAAATACTAATACTGGTAAAAGAATAAATACGGCTGAAAATATTGGGAACTATATACCTACGAATGAATTAACAAAGAATGGCTCTGGAAATTAGGGTGCGTGAAAGGCTACATGAGAGGTACCAGCAACAGTAAGTGGGTTTGCATGAATTAGTGTTAAACTTTAGATGCAAGTGATTGTTGTTCATATGTACATGAGGTGAATCCTATCCTGTTATATCTATCTTTTTATCCTTGCTACTATTCTGATCCTAGCTTTTTACTTTCTTTTGGTACTTTCTTTACTTACTTGATTCACCTAAATTATCTCAGTAAGTTGCAACATAAAATTCACTTGATTAATTGCAATGTTGTTTAAGAAGATGAAGTAAGAATTGATGATGTGCATTTTATTTCAAGTTGTATATGATTTGCCCGTATGACTTTTTGAATTCCTCATTAGTCGTTATGGGCCTGGAATGACCCGGTTATCATAACAAAGGTTCAAGATATGAAGGTGAATGGTTCATTAGGTGAACTCGCGCTGTCATATGAACGTTAGATAATTGTGTAAGTTTTAATCTCTTTGTTTTATTTAGACTTTGTACATTAATTGTTAATTTATACAGATTCTAGATATATTACCCTCTTTAACTTGAAGCTTCATACATTTTAACACAAAATACAAGAATATGAGCTTAAAGTTACCATTACTTTGTTTTATGTTGATGTATTCACATGCCATGCTATAAACAGGTTTCCCGTGTAAATGGTCGAAGAGACTTCTACGAGTACCTGATCAGTATATTTTATAGCAGACGTTGGCCGTGTAAATGTTCAACAGAAGTTTTTTCTTCCAGTACGAGTAAGTTTTACAGTATAGAATACCATATTTTCGACTACCTAACGTGTATCCCAAAGCCCCACCGTAGGGCAGAATATCAGTAAACTGTTTTGCTTGCCGAACAATTGTTTATTGTTATGCAAGTGCCAGTCGCCTGTTTTCACTTGGTTGTTTTGGTTTTGCAGGCACAATGGATACGGGCTGTTCGGATGTGAGTTCGAACAATAAGCAAGTAATAATGTTTTCTATACAAGGTTCGTTCTACGTTAGTAATTATTTCAGTCACTAAATTGTATGATAATATTGGTAGCACCTGTTAGTATCTATATAAGTATAGATGTTTTTTTATTCTAGTTTCTTAAACTTTTATAACCTTCCTTTTTGCTAAAGGTTGGTACCAAGTTTACACAATGATTTCAATGTAAAAGAAAAATATCTCACAAACCCGTTCAAACTGAACATGAATGAGGAGATACATTAGATATGCCTGAAAATATGTGTTGTGACTTATTTGATAAAACCGAGTCTTTAAGTCAGAATAGACTTGCAGTTACTACATAAGAGTAATATGGTCAACTAAAAAAAATAAAAAACAAAAAAAAAAACAAAACAAAAAAAAACTATATTTGCAGACCTAATATTATGGTAGGAGGGCTAACATGCTCACAGATCTAATTTTGTTTAGCCAACAAATATCTCAATGTCTAGGCTTTATGATGTCTCATATATGTAATCTTACAAATCTCCGGAGAAATGAATGACGTTGGTGACATTGCAGAGGCAAAAAACTGAAGGTAACGTCATCAACCTCGAGTTGACTAGCTGCAAAAGCGAGTTCACTGCCTTAGATTCTTTCGCAACTGTCGTATCAACAGACCTGGATAGACACTATGTTGGTGTGCCTGGTGTTGGGCCTCTTTCATGGTACCTAAAGTCAAAGAATAACAGTTGTGGCCTACAACGATAACTAATTTGGACGAGTGACTACTGCTACTATATTAACGAACCACATTATTCTCACAGCTTTTTCAGACTGTCGAAACATTCCCAAGCTAGGCTAACTTGAATACACATTCTGTTGTAACACATCACTTTGCTAAAGGGCAGATGATCTCGGTAAGTTTTTTTTTTTATTTTTTTTCCAGTTTGTAAGACACCACTTTGCTAATATGTTCTGTATCGTTTTCCATTTTTTTGGTACTTTGGTGATGACGTATTTAAAATTAATTTTTTTTTGCAGGCAATAAGGTCGAAGTAGCTATGCCATTTTCCTCGATAAAAACCTTGACATTAAAATGTAAGAAGTTCATTTTCCGTGATATTTAGTGTTAGTAAGGGATGTTTGGGTAAGCTTATTTTAAGTGTATATTAGCTTTTCATCTTTTTAATTTGTAATTGATTAAAGATTGACTGTGTTACATGATGATATAGTTTGAAAGTAGTTTTCCGTCAAAAATTTTGTTTAACATGAAACTATGCATGCAACACAAAAAAAACGGCCCACTTTTTACTTAAAAAAACATCATGCACCAAATACAATAACAAAAAAAACCCGCCAGGCCTCGTTAACAATATATATAAAAAGGTTTCCCGCCATCTGGTCCACACCATTCTGGTCCAGAGAAGGATTATAATCGTTTATTTACTCAGGTATTGTAACTGAAGTATTTTGTAGGTAATCTTTGATATTGATTATTCATATTCTCCAAAAAATGATTCTATATTCTAATGTGTAATCTATCTATGTATTCATTTTTTTTTCAGGTTACTATTTCGGTATTTGTAAGTGGATTGGTTGAATTACTGTAAGAGTTCCAAGGGAGTAAGTTTTTAAAAGTAGATGATTGAAGTTTTCAAGGCCTACATCTCCCAAGTAAGTTTTTAGGTTTTGAGATTTAGGATACTCGGTATCGAGGAAGAACAGGGGAAAAGGATGGTGAAAAACAAGGTCAAAGTAAAGGGAAATCTTCGACCACATGTAAGTGATTCTGCTTAAACAGCCTTTGTTTGTGAATCTGAAAAATTACTTGCAATCAATAAGTTTTGGTTGGTGCAGGTTTAGTTAATTTTGGACTATGATATGTTAATTCTTTTATGATATGCAGCTATGAATTTCTTGAGGTAATTTTTGCGGTTGGTTATGATAATTTTTAGAAACTACACTAAAAATTGGTCCGTTGTTTGATGAATTGCTTTGGAGAAAAATTGTTATCGACTCTTTTCGAGTCCAGTTTCTTTTTTTTAGTCGTAGATACATGTCAGTTTGTTGTTGTTGTTGGTTCACATAGATGATAGTTGCGTTTGTATCTTGGCTGGGTATTTTTTGTTCGTACCCTTTATTTACTGGTAGAAATAACGGAGGTCAAATGTGCTGCCCATTAGTTGTATAACCAATGTATTGGATTGATGTGATTGTTGCTTTTTTGGATTGACGTGATTGTTGCAGATCATAGGCGGTTCAGTAGGATGCTGATGAGGAAGAGAGTAAGAAGATGCAGGTACTACCAAAAACCAGGGTCACAGATGATATGGTCAGGATTGTGAAATCGGTTCTGCTCAAGTCGGCCATATGTGCAAAACACCATCCAGGAAACAAGCACGCCAAGCAGGAGGTAACATGTCTCTGATACTTTGGATCAAATTCAAAGGTTATGGTATGTTGCTGCACCATTTATGTGCGAAGGTGTGAGAATTAGTTTATTCTCTGCTTTGAAATTGCAGTAGTGAATTCTAGCTTTGAAATTGCAGTCGTGACACAGGTAGATTTGCACTTATATTTTAGGTTATGTTTACTTTTACTCGACAAACACAACGACAAAAAAACCACAGTGGTGGCTGCAACGCGGCCGGCCACCTCCTTGTTATGCTATTAATGTTAGATATTCGGGTGCTAACTGATATTCTGCTCCATATAAAAGGACCGATTTTTTTTTTTTTTTTTTTTTTTTTTTTTTTTTTTATGTCATGTGTGTGCGCCTAGAAAGGTGAAAATGAGACATGTAACTATAAATGGGTAGGAGATAAAATTGCTCAAGATCACAGTGTTATTTTGAATTATATTTTCACTACTTATATTTCACTTGAATTTAAAATATGCTATTCTGAATGAATAAATGTTAAGTATACGCAAATTTATTATCTGAAATACCTTTCAAGTACTTACTTTTAAGCGAAAACACAAACGGTAAAAATGAGAACTATTTATAGGATTTCAAATCTAAATCCTATAAAATCCAACAAAATCCTTCAAACCAAGTTTGTAATAATAATCGTGTTTCATACAAGATGGACCCAGAATTTGCAAAGGACATGCCCTCTGTCCATTATTCAAAAGAGAACATACATAAATGACTAAACTTACATTCTAAAACACATATATCAGCAGGAACCTAGCTTCAGCAACTATTCTTTTAACTTCGGTCTCTTTTGCTTATATACTTCACATCACTCTATATCACTAGTAACACCAAACAGATAAGAACCAATGTATTCCTAGCTAGTGCTAGTACCTATGAAATGATGATCAGACAACGTATGCAACACCGAGTAAATTTGATCAAAAACAGGAGAGATATGTCAGAATTATGACCAAAAGGAACAAACAGAGTATCCTTCCGGTACGAGCTACACCCTTGAGAACAGGCGGTTGATCAACACGCGTGGCGATATGTTCGGCGGCAGAAGCAAAACCAAACATAACTACACAGATAACAGCAGCCAAAACCGACTTATGGTGTGTTGTATAAGGGAAATGAGGATGGTTCTGTGCTTTGATTGCTATGAAAGCAAGTAAATAAGTAATGATAGAATTAAGTGTAGGTTGGGGCAAAACATCACCATCCTCCGGCAAGAGGCGACCCAGAATTGCAGCTAAATCGTGCAATGCTGCAAGGCCACGTGCGCCGAGGTCTTGTAAGAAAAGTGAGGCTCTGATGAATAAGGCCGGGTGATTGATTTGTGGGGGTTGCTCTTCAAGTGGGATGACGACCATGCCTTCTTTTTCAAGTATCTCATGCAAGATAGGCATCATTTTCCTCCTACTAAATGGTTTTCTAAATCGGCGATGATGCTTGTGTTCTAAATCGGCGATGATGATTACGTGTTAATTTGAGCATGTGTGCAATCTGCTTGTGTGCTTATGCACGTAGATGAAAAAAAAACTTAGGACTGGTTGTGTGCTTATGCACTTGAAAAAAAAAAAAAAAAACAAAAAAAAAAAAGGGCCCACTTTTTACTTAAAAAAACATCAGGCACCAAATACAATAACAAAAAAAAACCCGCCAGGCCTCGTTAACAATATATATTAAAAGGTTTCCCGCCAAAAACATGCGGGCTGCTGCAGCCCAAGACCCGCTTCATTAACCCAAGGCCTGCTGCTGCTGTATTAGAGTTGTGATCTTTTTATAAAAAACGTACTCTAGTGTTTACAAAAAAAAAAAAAAAAAAAAAAAAAAAAAAAAAAAAAACCTTGCTTCTTTCACATGCACCACATGATCTCCTTTGCATGTTAACAGTCTGGTTTCATAAGCCGGGCCTTTTAACTGTACCTGCCCTGAAGAAAATACACCTTCAACTGGAATGGTTTGAAATATGACAAAAACTTCCCGGTTTCTTGACCTTGCACTTCCTTATATTGTACAGATTGAGACCCTAAGGCTGCATCCAATTTGAGGGTTGTGCCCGATGCCAGAGGTGAGTCAAGCTGCCACGTCAGCAGATCCTTTTTAAGTAAAGGAGTAAATCCAGCCAACATTTTTGAAACATGCTCCATTTCATTAAGTATATGCAGTCTATACATGAAACCACCATCAAGTGGCCTAGTGGTTAGGCACCCTGATGTACATATACTGGAGGTGGCCATGGAAAGGGTCGGAAACAGTCAGGGGATCCCCCCCGGTGAGGCCGCTTACATATTAGTCAAAGACTCACCTCCCCGGGTACCTGAACTGGTAAAAAATTATCCGTTTACCCGTTTTGGTCTACACATGTAGATGTGCAGAAAAACAAAGTTACTGTTGCGATGATTTTCAATTCAAGGACACTAAGATTCATTTACAGATACAAAGGCGGTGTTTGAATGTTCAGGCACCTAAAGCTACAGGTATTTAAGCAATCTACATTTATGTTAATAATTAGTTTTCTTATGGTTACGCCTTATTAGATTTCAATATGATTACAAAATATTATAATTCATAATCAGTTTACCAGAATGCTGAATACTATTAGTAGTTATTACAACTTCAAATCCCAATAATCAGTGTCCACACACATCTAAACAGTCCCTAATATTGATTTGACATTTTTGGCCAATTATTTAGATGACACTTGCCTATCCCAAAAATTTGTCATTATTGTTGTATGTTGCTTTTATATCCTAACAATCCATACTACGTAAATTTCTAGAATTTTCTTCCCATCCTATAATATCCCATTTATGTGCACTGTAACTGAACTAATACCAATAAAAGGCATAAAAGTTGAAAAGGAGTACCTCATTGGCATCGTTGTAAATATAAAAAAGTAGGATTTGTTGTAGGGGTAACGACTCGACCCCTACAATTGAAGGTTTATTACTGAAGCCGTGATAACTACAATTGAAGAAGACAAAGGCTGGTACTTTAATCGATGTAGGACATGCAACTTAAAAATTGAAGACAACTCCCCTCATTGGCATTGTCAAGAACCTGGAGTAAAATTGGTTCCAAACTACAGGTATATATGTGATATCCAACAACAAATACACACTGAAGTTTATTTCCATATTTCAATAAACCATTACATAAAGTACATGCTTTCTTTTTCTTACGTACAGTTACTGTTTCAAAGCAATAATCACATACATCACTGGGAGCCTACTTCTCACCTGTTATAGTCCACAGGCCGATTCACTCCTCTTACCAGTCACGAAGGTACTCAGTTACATTCTTAACCCGAACCCTTACAAACTGCCACCAATAATGAGGGACCCAAAGAATACCAAACATAGGTTCGAGATACGTTTTGGGAAAGGAAGCCGCAAAAATTTCCCCATCTACGTTTTGGCACATGCATCAGATGCAGCTCTACCGATGCTGCCACCTATTCCAACTCATCAAATGGAAGGCTCGTCGTCAACAATTGCTACAACACCTGAAGAAACTCTTTGTTTCACTGAAATGCCAACGGAAACGTTAGCCCCACCCCCTGGATCGACTGAATCAGTCGAAAAAAAACACGCAACAAAAGAGGCCCAATCTTCAGGTACCCGAAAACAACTGTTCAGAGCTACAGCTGAAGAAGAAGAGGCATCCGATGCCAAGAAGCAAAAGAAAGATGAGGATAGTCCTCATGAGTAAGAGAATGCCGAACCAGAACATAATTCACAGACCATGTCTGTGAAGGATCCTAAGTAAGTAAACAAACTATGATGCATAATAGATATGTACATATTATAACTACTAAACCTAACGCGCTTCAAGAATGATTGATCGCACATTTTGGGCAAATTTTGGAGCTACCCTCCAACTAACAAGCTTACCAGCTGGCCGATAACTACAATGGCAATCTTTTGTACTACAGCGATGTATAAGCTGCTAAGACCATTGGTGGTGTTGTAACAATGGTCAAAATCTGTATAGACCTGAAAAGCTAAGGGTGCCGGAATTATGTTGGGGCACACATTTTGTAAAAACTTTGTAGTAATGCTTATATAAAATCACTACTTAGTCTAAGGTGTTTGAAAAATTTACGTTTATGTTATTATATCATTTGCCCAGTTTGTCAGTGAAAATGAAGCATATGCTATTCCTGTTGCTTCGGCGAACAGAGCAATAAATAAGACCCAAAACCCTGCCGCAACGCGGCGGGAGCCTTGCCCTTGTTATGAAAGAATCTTCAAATCATACATAAATGGTCAAGGCCCATAGAAGGAGTAAAATCTCCTATGAACCATGTGAGCCATTCATATTGCACAAACAAAAAGAAAAGGTGGTAAAGTACATTATTGCACCTCATTCCTCAGCTACGTGATATATAAAAAGAGTAAATTACATGGATGGTCCCTATGGTTTGTCAAAAGTAACAACCTTCGTCCTTTGAAGTTTGAAGTTGCACTGATAGTCCCTAAGTTGGTAAACAAATAACACCGCCGATCCTTTACTTTAACTGTTGTTAAGTAGTTTCGTTATAATTTACACGTTAGCCACTTTAATTAAATATCATTGCATCATTTATCCTTAGTAATAACGGCTGTTTATAATTTAAAGTTTCTATATGTTTTTATCCGTTTTTATTCGTTTTCACCCGTTTTCTTACATTTTCATACGTTTTATCCGTTTTCGTTCGTTTTCTTACGTTTTTATCCATTTTTATATGCTTTCATCCATTTTTATACGTTTTCGTCTGTTTTTCTTAAGTTGTCAAACTTTTCTATCAGTTTTTATACGTTTTCTTTTGTTTTATCCGTTTTTTATGTTTCTGACTGTTTGTATACGTTTTCGTCTGTTTTTCCTATGTTTTCATCCGTTTTATACGTTTTATCCGTTTTCGTCCGTTTTTATACGGTTTCATCCGTTTTTATATGTTTTCGTACGTTTTTATTCTTTTTTATACGTTTTCGTCTGCTTTTCTTAAGTTTCCATCCGTTTTATACGTTTTCGTCTTTTTTTATACGTCTTCTTACATTTTTATCCATTTTTAGCCATTTTTATCCCGGATAAAAACGGATGAAAACATACAAAAATGTATGAAAATGTAAGAAAACGGGCGAAAACTAAAAATGTATGGAGACGTATAAAAACGGATAAGAATGTAAGAAAAATGAACGAAAACGTATAAAAATGGTCAAAAAGGTATAAAAATGGGCGAAAACTAATAAAAACGTATAAAAACGGAAGAAAACGTATAAAACGGTAAAACCATATAAAAACGAATAAAAACGTATAAAAACTGATAAAAACTTATGACAACTTAAGAAAAACGGAAGAAAACGTACGAAAACATATGAAAACGGATAAAACTTTATGACAACTTAAGAAAAACGGCTGAACACGTATAAAAACGGATAAAAACGTATGAAAACGGACGAAAACGGACAAAACGTATAAAAATGTATGAAAACGGGCGAAAACGTATAAAAATGTATGCAAACGTATAAACACGGATGAAAACGTAAGAAAAACGGACGAAAGTGTATAAAACTGTCAAAAACACATAAAAACGGACGAAAACGGATAAAAATGTAAGAAAACGTATAAAACGGGAGAAAACGTTTAAAAACAGATAAAAATATATGAAAACTTTAAATTATAAACAACCATTATATTAAGGATAAACGATCAACGATATTTAACCAAAGGAGATAACGTGTAAATTATAACGGAACTCACTTAACACCTGTTAAACTAAAGGACCGGTGGTGTTATTTGTTTACCAACTTAGGGACTATCAATGCAAGTTCAAACTTGGAGGGACTAAGGTAGTTACTTTTGACAAACCACAGGGACCATCCATGTAATTTACTCATATAAAAATGGAGGATCCAGTACTCAAATTGTGAGCCATCACAGAAATACATTTTGTACCTTACTGGGTAGAACATTACTAATCACTATTCACTAGTAGACCAATACCACACTCATAGGGATGGCAATGGGCGAGAAAAAACCCATAACCCGCGGGTACCCGCCATAAATGGGTGGGTAAACGCATCAATTTTCACCCGCGGGTGGGTAGTGGGTGAAAATCGTTACCCATCAGTGGGTGGCGGATGGGTGATGGGTGAGGCATACCCATCGCGGGTAAACCCATGACACCCATTTAAAATACGGGTATACCCATCAAAATACCCGTGGGTGTACCCATAAACCCATGTTAAAATTAATTATACTAATTAAAATATTTATCATGTGCATGTATATGTTTAATAGTTATCATCAAGTCTCAAGAAAACACGTTAACCTAAAAGTTCGTTTGTGTTTCACAAAGATCAAATAATCAAAGTTGTATTTGTCAAATTGATTGGTGTCTTATTACGCAGTTTCATAGTTAGTTTTCATATCTTCGTTTTGTAATTTTGTTGCATAACACTAACCCATGGGTTTGCCCATGGGCAACAAATACCCACGGGCAAGGGCATGGGTAGAAAATTGTACCCATTGGTGGGTGACGGGTGGGTGACGGGTGAGAAAAAAACTACGTGGGAGGGTGACGGGTTAGAGGTACCCGTGCACATTGCCCACGGGTGCCATCCCTACACACTCAATATGTATGTCAAAAATGAAATACAAGAATCTTAAAAAGACAATCATTGGCCCACTGGTATAAAAGAGCCGCACCAAAAAGGACCAAATTGGAATTTGATGTAGATAAATTGCAGACCCAGTTAATCAAATTGAAGACTCAAACACACTGTATAATGAGCTATTTCCAAAAACACCCCGCAAGTACAACCCCACTAACCCTATGTACCTCAAAAATTTCAGTTTTCTTCAAATGCTCCAGGAGCGACCTCCTCCCAAAAATTTTTGGGCGACTCTCACATAGTTTTGACATTTGTCCCTATGAGGTGGCCCCACTATGTACCTTCATGGTCCTACATAGATTATTATTTTCTTGGGCGATTTGGCCCCACATTCTTGGGCGACTGTCCTTATTTTGTCTTCTACCCAAAAAGTATAGTCTTTTTTTTTTATTATTATTTTGTAGTACACATTTCTTGGGTGACCTGGTTCCACCCATGTGCATTCTCGGGCGACTAGTTAGGTAGGATATAATATTTTATTATATAAGTACAAAGTACATAATATTATACAAATAATATACAGCTTTTATACTCTTTACATTTATATAAATTACATTTAAACAAATACTAACTAATTAAAAACTCTTATACTTTTATACTTTACATTTATATAAATTACATTTAAACAAATACTCCACCATTCCACAACACCCCTGCTACCTAGTACTCTCAAACACCCCTGCTACCTGCTACTCTCAAACACGCACTCCCAATTAGACAAAGGATCAAACACTCCACCATCGACACCGGCACCACCGCTCAAGCATTCTATCAATTAGACACACACGGATCTAGGGTTTTATAAAATGATCAACTGGTGGTTCCTTAGGGTATGTATTTTTTTTTTATAGATTTAGGTGTACGGTAAATTGGAATATACGAGTTTTATGTTTGTCTAATCCATCGATGAATATTTAATTGTTAGTATTGTTGTTTGTCTAATCCATCGATGAATATTTAATTGTTAGGGTTACTGTTGTTGTTTGTGTAATTCTTAGGGTTAATTAAAAACTGGACGTAGGTTACTGTTGTTGTTTGTGTAATTCTTAGGGTTAATTAAAAACTATACATGTGTAATTCATCGATGCATATTTTACAACACTAGTTAAATCTAGAAATGATATATGGAAAACATGAATTAGATGGTTTTGATATGGGTGACTTTCTTTTTGGTTTTCATGACTTTCTGTTTGGCATTCATAACTGTTAATGGGGTAATTTGCTATTCTAATCAATTTTGAACTTTGTTTATAAAAAATGCTAACTTCTTGGATCTGTGAAATTGTAATTCAAGTTCGACTCAACTGTCATTCACAACCCCGCTTTCTTTGTCCTTATGAATTTCATCACCAACACAATCACCCGTACCAAAGTGCTTTTCTGCTTACCCTTAGTGTTTATTTGATCATTTAAGCTGTTTTGTGCTTGCATAAGTGTGTGCCACTGTTCCTGAGCTTATTGAGACTTTTGGTGTAAACTGCTTATATATACGTGCTTATTGATGTTCTGATCTTTGCGTTCATAGGGTCTAGATGAGAAATAGCGTTTTAATTGTTAGTATTTGTAAGTTCATGTTCTTTACAAGTTTCTAAGACTAGCTGTATAGTGAACTACATCATATCTCAAAGGTTTATAGTGTTTAAAAACTACGTGCTCAAGTGTGTTAATGTTAGGAGATCTGAATTAATTTGATGTTGTAGAAGTTACCCAGCTCAAGTGTGTCTATACACGGGTTAATTGATTTTGGTTTGTGGGTATTGATGTGTATAATCTGCCTAAGTTAGAAATTAAAATATTGCCTTTGTTTGATACTGGAAAATCAAAGTTTACAAAATTTTACAAAACAATTTACAAGTTTGAGGCTTTGAAAGCTTTGTTTTTGTCTTTGCGATAACGATCTACATAAGTGTTGTATCGGATCGGTGGTAATCGGCTATTCTATGGGAACCAACTAGGCCAAACGGATCAAGGGGTGACTCCGGGCGAGCTTGAACCATAGATGGTCGGTTACTTAACCCTGTAGAGTTGGGCTCAGATATCGGGCCTAAGACTATATACATCCTGCTTATACACGGCGGGAAGTAGTCTGTACTCCCGATCAGGTTCAAACTACACGGGCAACTGTTTTGACAGCTTCAGGTTGTTGTTGCGAAGACTTAGTACATCGTCGGTAAACACAAACTTGTAAATTCTTTTGAAAATTTTGTGACATTTAATTTTCCACTTGTTGCTTGTTGCTTAATATGTTGTTAATTTGACCAGTTGTGGTAATTGCTTACAAACATAGTAAAAATAGTGATACTTACATATAAACTTGTTTCCTGTATTTATTATTGTTTGTAATTTACCTAAGCTCATTTTTTTATTTGTTTTTCCGTTTAAGGAATACGAAGCAAAAGTCATTGTTACGAGCAAATTGAAATACTTTTCATTAATTAAAGAAAAGCTCAATGATAATCGAAGGAAATTGTTTAGGAGTACCTATTTCGGAGGATGGTTGGATATGTTCTTTTTTGAACATAAACCTCATATGTTAGATTACATACTAAAAAAACAGGGTTATGTGGATAATGCTCACTATGCCATGCCCCTTATATATGATGTTGATGGTCGTAGTTTACATTTTGGTCGTCCCGAGTTTGCTCTTATCACAAGGTTTCGGTTTGGGAATGTTAACTTTGACTTATATAGATGAGGGCATGTAAAATTTAAGTCTAGGTTATTTCCTAAAAAGATAGGGGTAAAACTTACCAATCTAGATCTTCTTGGTGTCATTGAAGATGAAGAGTTATTTGGTAAAATATCTGATGAAGACGCAGTCCGTGTGTGTCTATTGTTAGTGTACGAGGTAATTTTTTTGGGTAGGTTGTTGGTTGAAGATGTATCTGATACACTTATGCGTTTGGTTGATGACCTTGACGCATGGAATTCCTTTCCATGGGGGGAACATATTTGGAGGCACTTGTACAAACAGTTATTGAATGTCGTATCAAAACACCGATGGGAACACCTGAAGGGGCTGAAAAATGATCGGAAGTACGTTCCAACATACACACTAAAAGGTTTTGTTTGGCCTTTCAAGGTTATTCCTAAGTCTATCACAAGTTTCCTAAATTTTTGATAATTTAAAGTTTGTTTCAGAGATTAAGCCATTTTTTATGTTTGTAGATATGGATTCTTGAGTCGTTTGAAAAAAACAGTCATTGGTGGAATAAAGTCCCGGACGTTATACCGAGGGCAGTATCGTGGTCAAGGAAACAAAAGTTCACAAAAACTGATTATGGATTGCTATTTGGCAAGGTTAAACCTTTAAAATTGTTATTAATTATTTATTTTGATATTGTATTAACTTCCTTTATTAAGTCTTCGTTTTTGCTGTTTTATTTAGGAATCGAAGATAATATATGATCTGAAACCAACGTTAGCAGAGCACCAGTCGGATTGGTATATGCAGTTTACAGAATTTTACATACAGTACGTACCACAGACTCTTCCAACAGGAGTACCACATGCTTACGATGAATATCTACAGAAGCTTGCTGCTTCACGGAAACGTGGGAGGACAGAAAAGAGATATTTACCTCTTGTTCAAAGGGTTCATACCAGTAGTCTTCTAACAGAGATCGACCTCAAGGATCGTGTGATTCAAGAGCTTAATTCTTGTGTTTTCAAACTTGAGTCTATTATTCAGGTTATTTACTAGTTAGAGTAATATAATTAACATTTAACTTTTTTTTCCTCTTAAAATATTCTAAATGACAACTATTCTTTTAATACGTTCTAGGTTATTCCTTTTGAGAGAACTTGCAGATTTCAGGTAATACATTCATCCCTATAATTCCAAAAGTTGTTTTCAAACTCTCTTTACTGATATCTAGGCCACATTTCAATAGGTTATAGTAATTAGTCAACATTTCGTATCTAGGCCTTACTATTGAAAATCCCATTTTCAACCCATTTTCTTCCCATATCATCTATGGACAAGATTAATGTGTGTTTGGATTTGCTGAACTCACTGGTTTCCAGTGAGTTATGGTGGTTGTTTTCAGTTGTAACAAGTTACATTAGGTAATATTAGTTCATTATAGTCATAAAATTCAGTAGTTGCTTGTAAAAAAGTCAAGATCACCTTCTAAGCTCATTATCTTTTTAACTGTTAAGGATATAGGATCTTGGATCATTCATATTAGTTCATTATTGTTAAATATAGTTTGAAATCATCTCATATCATCTTAGTATAACATAATTAGTCAGTAGGATCCATTATAACTTCATCAAAGTCAAAGTTTCAAAATAATTGAAAAAGTCAAAATTTCTTGTTAGGTCAGTTTCTCCAAATACTGTAAGATTTTTCATAGGTCCATTTTTCAGTTTTACCCTTTGGTCTTTTGGTAAAATGAAGTTTGGTTGCTCATCTTGGTTGTACTAATTTTTTATTATTTTTGTGATTTTTTTAGTGCTTAATTCATTACTTGATTTAGCCTGTTTTGCTAAGAATTGCCCTGCACCATGGGTTCTCAGATTTGACCCATTTTTCTAAGAGCCATATCTTGCTCAATTGTTGACCAAATTCTTTGAAATCTGGTGTTTTGGGAAGCTGGGTACACTGACTTGTTTGGTTGATGCTTGAGTTGCACTCATATGCTTATCTGTTAGCTTATTTTTGCCTCCTAAGTTACCCCCCCCCCCCCCCCTTTTCTGCCTGTTTATGCTGATGAATCAGCATACACCTGAGCTTGTTTGATTTTTTGATTCTGCTTGTGTAATCTCCCTAGCCTGTTGTTTTTAAGATCACATATCATCTAAATTAAGTATTTATTCTTCAAAATTTAGCTTTAAACAAGATTTTCTAATTTAAAATTGAAAGTCTGGTTTTTAAAGGGGTGTTTGGTTTAGTACACAATGTTGATTAAAAACAGTTTGTTACCAATAGTTGAATTTAGATTAGCTTTAATTCGCTCACATAAGTAGTTTTTGGAGTCTTCCATGCATTATTTTATAGTTTTATACGGTTTCAACTAGTTGCGTAAGTTTAACTTCCAAATTCCATTTCTACAAGCTTACTTATTTATTTATTTTATATATTTTTTTCCCATTATCAGGAAAAATTGGACTTTACTTCATCCTTTTCCCATTTGAGCTGCGAATTTCGTGAACAACTAAATCGTGAATTCTTTGACTTAGTTGACTCGCTTATTTCTAGCAGTCGTTCACCGCCTAAAGATGTCGATGAAGATGATGTTGTTCTGGTAACGTTCTTACCAAAATATGACGATAAAGCATAGTATATTATACCATGTATATAAAAACAGTACCTTTTAACAGGATTATCTATTGAAAGAGGAACTAAGGTTGCGGAATGAAGAGGAAGAAAGGTGGCGGATGGAAGAACAAAAGATGATGGAAAAAGAGTTTCTAAATGCTTTGATAGAGGAGACAAATCGGAGGGTTGAAAATGAAAAGATGAAGATTGAAGTGGAGAAGAAATAAGCGTATGTTCGTTTTTATAATTCAAAACATTGGAAGAGAGCCCAGGCAGACATAAAACCTGAGAAGCGTAGTCAGCAAGATGGATCTGAGTCTTCGTATTACTGGTCCCAAAAATTTGTTGAACGTGAAAAAAATCGAACACCTCCTTTTGGCTGTAGGGATCCAGATATGAAGGAGGAACTAAAACATGTTAAACCTTGGGTTGAGGTATGAAAAACAACTTTTTAGATTGTTACTTCTAATGCTAATGTTATTTTTACTTATATAGTATCAATCTTTGTGTAGAGTTTTTCTCGCTGGAACACAAGTATCAGCATGGTAAACCTTACTGATGAGTACGACGAATTCCTTGGAAGGCCTGGGCCCCTTCGTTGCATGTTTCCTTGGTCTAAAGAAGTTCATGTTGATCGGAGGTTTTGGGAATCCTTAGTGTGTTTAGACCCTACTAAGCAAGGTTGGCTTATGGATGAGGTAAGACTCATACATATAGTTTCAGTTTTTGTCAAATGGCTTGACCCTGATATTAATTTATTACTTTTTGTTATTTTTTAAAGTTACTTTGTGATTCTGATTGTGTGTTAAAGTTTTTATGGAAAGGAATGTGTGTGGGTATAGTTATAGGTATTTGTCAAATTATGAGGTTCAGGGTATGTTTGGCAAAACTTGCAATAGCGCGCACTAGTAGCCGTAAGTTAGGAGTAGGTGTGAGCAGTAGTTTGTTGTATATAAGGGTTTGGTAACGTAGTTGTTTTGTTATAAAAGTGTTTGGAAACGTAATTGTTTGTTTGATAAAAGTGTTTGGGGGGTGTTTGTTTAAGCTTATTTGTGGCTTATGAGCTTATTTGTGTTTCGGCTTATATTTCATAAGCCATGATTTTCCGGCTTTTTTTGAGACTTGTGGGCTTATATAAGTTTATAATTATGATAAACTTATTTAAGTCCAAAAGTGTTAAAATAAGCCAGGAAATTGAAGCTTATGAAATATAAACTTAAATTAAATAAGCTCATAAGCTCACATATAAGCTTAAACAAACACGCCTTGGTAATGTGGTTGTTTGTTTTATATAAGTGTTTCATAACGTATTTGTATGTTTTATAAAAATGTTTGGTAACGTATGTGTTTGTTTTATAAAAGTGTTTGGTAATGTAGTTGTTTGTTTTATATAAGTGTCTGGTGTGTAATGGGTAAGCTGAAATAGAAAAGATTAGTAATGGGTTCTTTCATGTAAGCTGAAAATTATATCTCCAAGGTTCTGCTACAATAAATGTCATGGTCTGCTACAATAAGTGTCATGGTCTTGTTAGGAGAAACTTGGTCATTATACCGAATTTCTTTAAGCTTGCTTGACCCTTGGTTTACGTTCATTACGGTTGTTTTGCGTTGTTTTTTAGACCCTTCTTAGAGTTTTTTTTTCCTTAACAGCACATAGAGTTGTGGGTGGAATACATGTTGCATTTCAGACCCCAAGACGCTGACTGGACAATGGTTACCGCATACTTTGTTCAGCTCCTCTTACAGAACTCCATTCCCGTATGGTATGCGAATGGGGAAAAGTACAAAATTCCATGGGGTGATGTTGAGCAGGTAAAACTAATATTATTTTCTTCATAGATATATTGTTATGTGTTTTGATAACAAGCTCTATTTTTTTCCTTTCAGGTTTATATGTCTATCAATGTAACGCAAAAACATTGGTTTGTGGCACACTTTCATATCAGGACCGGTGTCGTTACGTTTTATGACAGTGCCCCTAAGCATGAGACACCATCACCTGAGTGGCGTCCTTGGTATTTGCAACTTCGGGCATGTTTACAGGTATACACTTTCATCAACAACAAATAATATACAAAACTTAAAAACATTTGCTTTATATCTTTAGCCATATATGTTTTGAATAACATTTGTTAACTTAAGTCTTAGTTACAATTGAACTACAAACTGAATATAGTCTAATCAACCTTAAAATTGGTCCAACTAACTTATTAAATTCAGTAGAAGTCAACTCCTAAAACCTTAAGTTAAGTCTAAAAGTAAGTTTTAAAAGTACTAGGAAAGTACAAGAAAATCTTAATGGGTTGGTATTAGACATAAATTTTCAAGGTCTTTATAATCCTCTACACCTTAGTAGTTTACAGCCAAAAATTTCATCACCCACACTCTAAGTAACTTCTAAACATTATATTTTCAACAGCCAACTATTACAAAATGTCTTGACTACATTCCACTAGAAGTTCAAATGGACATACTTCATAGGCTTCCTGTCAAGCAGGTTCTTCAATGCCGAAGTGTCTGCAAGACCTGGAAGTCTTGCATTGACACCAATCATTTCACTGTTTTTTACGGTGTTAAGCCGGCTGATACTTTTCCTTACGTTTTATGCTATAAGCATAGTTTTAAAGGTTACATGTCTTTAGCAGATGAAAATTTCGCTTTGACAACTCTTTCTTCAAACCTAAATTATTTTGACATGATACCAATTGGTTGGTCCAACGGTGTGTGTGGTTTTACGTATGGTCCTATTGTCTCTGATTTTATGGCGATAGTGTGGAACCCTTCGATCAAAAGGTCAGCGGGAACTTTTGTCCCGTACTTTAGTGTGGCAATGGAATTTGAAAAACGCCTACTAGGTTTTGGGGTTCGTCAAGACACTCTTGATCCAACCATTGTAAAGATTGCGTACCCTAACAATCCGCAAAATCCAGTTACTGTTTTATATCACACATTCTCTTCAAGAGAATGGAGGATATTGGAACCTCAGTTTTTGCCACCTCCAACAATCAGGAAAAAGAAATCAAGTCAAGCTAATATTGGTGATCTGATTTACCGGTGTGGGTATGAACAAGGCTGTCAAGATCGCGATCCCACGCAGGATCGTTTTTGTCTTTGCAAGATCGAGATCGTAAGATCGGATCGCGATCCTACGATCCTACCAATTTGTCATATTTTGTAAATAAATGATATACGAGTCAAACTGTTTTATATCTTTACTCAACGTCAAAGATAAGTTCATATAATATCCTCTTGAAAATGACAAAGTTTAAATTCCAAACACTAAAGTAATAGTAAAATACAAAAAAGTCAAGTTTCAATCGTTACATTAACGATTTAGTGCAATAATATTACATAACATAGGTTCTAAATGTCTCAAAACATACGAGCCATCAACATGATTTCAAGAAAACAAACGTTTCATAAGTGGCATTACAAAACATACCTTTTGATTAGTTTAAGCACAGTGAAATAAAGTAAATTAAACTATTGAACACTTTTTAAACTATAATCTATTCAGAAAAGTAGAAAACTATGTATAAACTATAATCTATTTAGAAAATGAAACAATAGTGGTTTACTCATTAGACATTAGTAAAACACACATTTGTTTTTTTGGCCTAAGCAAGTGGGATGGACTTAAAAGATTAAAAAAAAAAAAAAAAAAAAAAAAAAAAAAAAAAAAAAAAAAGTAAACTCGGATCGCGTGTCGATCCTACGATCTTACGTGCGATCCTACGATCCTACTTACGATCCTACCTCAGATGCGATCCTACCACGATCCTACACGATTTTGACTGGTGTGCACGTAAGATCGTACGATCTTACGTGTAAACTCGCGAGTTTGACAGCCTTGGGTATGAAAGGGTGTATGCTAATAACGGTGTCTCATGCAAGGTATATTACATTGTCTCTTTCGATTTAGGGACCCACCGTTTCCAACTCTTAGACCTACCTGATGAGTTGCTTCGCCAAATTCCGTTACCATTCTTAGTGTCTAATCTAGGTGACAACCTCGTGATTTCTGGAAACATTGATAAGGATAGCCATTATGATTTCTGTGTCTAGGTGTTGACACTGGTTGGTGGAACCGTTGATTCATTTACACGTCTTCTTAGAGTTCCCACACCATGTAAACTCAAATTACTTGGTTTTGAGTTTAACAACAACCCGATTATTGAAGTTCAACACCAGGAGGGATTTCCTGCGGTTGTTGTACGATACAGACTTGCTACCGGCAACTTCCATAATCTTGGAATTGAAGGAGATGTTGGATCTTTTTTCCTCACGCCCTACTGCCAATCACTTCTTATGCAGGAGCATGTGGATGCCATGGTCTATTAAGTTGCTAGCTTTTATGGGTTTTATGGTTTTTATGGGAAATGTCGTATGTCATTAGGTTAGGTTATCTGGGAATGTCGTATGTATTGAGTATGTGTTATCAGTTTTAGGTTAACTAGGAATGTCGTTTGTATTCGGTGTATGTTATCAGTGTTTGTCGCATGTACTCCGTTTAGGATATCAGTGTATTTCCATGTATGCAATTAATTTAGTTTGTGTGAATGATTTTATCTTTTGTTTTTTCTTGGGCAACGTGATGGTGTGGTTAAACATATTACTGATCCATAAATATTCATTGTGTAATGTTTTCATAACGTATTATGTTTATATCTCTTAAAAGGCTAGACTTCCTATCGTTCTTGAGCAAGCCAATGTATTTGATAAGAAAGGTATAGATCCTACAACATACGCCATCACCTTCAAGAATGCTGTTAACGTTCCATCACAAGGGGGCTATTTGGAGATTGCGGTATTTGGGTATGCATATTCTTATACCGATTGGCACATGGGAAGTCGTTGGATGTGGATAATCCGGTATAGACTGCTCTTGCCTATCGTGAGCATTTGGCTAGTTTTTTCTTGAAACACACAGTTTCTAGTTGGTAGAATTGGTGAATATGGATGTTGTAATTCAAATAGGTTGTATCAAGGGAGCAATTTTGTATTATGGGATCAAGTTTGTATTAGATTACTAGATAAAATGATTTATGAACTAGTTTATGTAATTTGCTCCCTGTTAAGGTCGCATTAAATTATGTTGTAAATTGTTGACATCCTTGTACAAGGTCGCATTAAAAAATGATTATGCACCTGATTGGACTCATGATTCTACTTGTATTTGCCATTTACGAATTTCCAAAAGAGAAGATCAACGACAATATATGGAGTAAGAGTGATTGTTTTATTTGGTATACAATAAACCTTTTCCCCTTTATATTTGGAGTAAGGTTACTACTGACAAAGAAAATGTTTTACTTTCAGAACACTGAGATGTTTATAATAGGTGCCAAGGGAACTAGACATGGCAAATTTAGCAGATTTTCTTGAACGACTGCTTCCCATTTGAAAGGTAAGTTCTTTATGTTTTAATTTTCTTGTTTTTATTATCTTGTTTTGTTACCTTTAAACAATGAAATATTAATAAGCATAACGTAGTACTACATTGAATAGCGGTACATTTAGTGACAAACAAACACTAACACTACAAATAGATTACGAATAAGCGTTTAATAAGTCTACCACCTAGGCATTTAACAACCACCCGGTTCGTTAAATAAACAAAACATTGACTTAGAAATCATCCAAGTGATAAGGATTAGATTCCGGGATTGAATTTAGGTTAATGGCAGAGTAACCTCGTTCACCGTCCCATACCAGATTCCCCTCCCAAAGGTTATTGGATGAGTCACTCGGCCAGTGCAGGTCTTCCCATTCCTGGTAAATTCTCCCGTTTTCAAAAAACTCTTCGTCCACTTCGACTTTACGTTTACAACTTCCCCCTTCAGATACCATCTCTTGCATCACTTCTTTGCCCTTGTCTGATCTACTATTGCTTGTCTTGCATTTTATCAGGAAAAATATGTATTTTATCATGTTAGAATTCCAAAATTAAAAAACAAAATAAATTAGTAAAAAACTTGATTATATATATATATATATATATATATATATATATATATATATATATATATATATATATATATATATATATATATTATGTAGTTAATATCGGCGATATATCGTCGATATCTCGTATATCGCCACTTAAAAAAATATCGGATCAAAATATCGGTCAAAATATCGGATCCGATAATATCGCGATATTTTGGCGATATTTGGACGATATTTTGGAATCGCGATATTTTGGTATCGGCGAGATATCGACTTTTTGACTTTTTCTGGGTGACTGTATAATTTTTATGGGTTTTTGTGGTGTTTGGATCTTGGTTTGCTTGGATCTATATTATTTCTGGTGGTTTTGATAAAGAAAAAAAAATAGATGGGTGGTTGGATCTTGTGTTGTCGATGTTCTTGACTTCTTGTTGGTGCTGTGTTCTTGTTGGTGCTGTCTTGTCGCTGTTCTTGTTGGTGCTGTGCTTGGATCTGGAAAAATACAATGATATATAGTCTTGTTGGTGCTGCGTATGTGTTTTCTTGTTGGTGCTACGTATGTGTTTTCTTTATAACCCTAGAATGTGTTATATAGTCTCAGAAAATACATGTTCAGTCCTCATACTTTAGTCATCCTTGCATATTATCTTAAGAGAGCAATAAGAAGTAAACCAATCTTTAGTTTGTCCAGCTTCAGTCCTCATACTTTAGTTTATTATATATATATATATATATATATATATATATATATATATATATATATATATATATATATATATATATATATATATATATATATATATATAAAAACCGATATCTCACCGATATCTCACCGCGATAACCGATATCTCAAATATCGGACCTTGAACGATACGAGATATTTGACCGAGATAACAACATAATATATATATATATATATATATATATATATATATATATATATATATATATATATATATATATGGGTAGGGTTCTAGAGAAAAGTGCATTTCGCTAGAAAAGTGAGAAAATAACTGTGATGCACTAAAATAAACACTGTGATGCACCGTTTTTTCTTTTAACTGTGATGCACTAAAATAAAAATTGGTCATCACAGTTACAAATTTTAGTGCATCACAGTTATTTTCTCACTTTTCTACCGAAATGAACTTTTCTCTTGAACTGAACACTATATATATATATATATATATATATATATATATATATATATATATATATATATATATATATATATATATATATTGTACGAACTTTCATATTACCTCTGATCTGGGCAGCGGTGCCATACATGCTTCACGGGTGTGTCCTTCGGTGCCACACCTTCCACATTTTTTAACTTTTGGCTCCTCATTTTTTGATAGAAAACGATCTTTGTTTTTTGGTCTTCCTGCTTGGCGCTTAACCATCAATGGCGGTTTCACTTTTTGCAAGTTTCCTGGATTAACCCATTTTGATTCTTCTTCCAAAGGAAAGGCCATTTCTTGATATGTCCCTTTTAATGCTGTTTTCATAAACCAATCTTCTGCCCATTTGTTACAGTGGGTCAAATCTTCGGCTCTACACACGGCACACACATGACCACATGGTATACCCGAATCTTGCCATTTCCTACACGTTCAACGTAATCAAATGGCATACATGACTAAACTACAAGTACCTTAATAAACAACCTGTTTATAGTAAATACCTGCAAAGTGCATTCATTTTTTGTAAAATCAACAATATGAATATGATGATGGTCTATTACAAATTTTTTTGCATCTGCAATTTTATGCCAAAAAAAAAGAAATTAATTAATTTCTTATATACAAAATAACCCATATACCAGATATTATATATTAAACAAGTAAATGAGAGATAAAGATTTTATATAGTCTACCGCGGTATTTTTCTCGACGTAGGAAATACCAATCTTGTAAAAGCCTTATGTAGTACTCCATGAGCATCGTTATTGGAACCCTTCTCACATGCCTAGTTAGTGAATTAATTGATTCTGCACTGTTTGACGTCAAGTAATTGTATCTTTTTCCTGTAAAATACGCCCTTGACCACTTATCAAACCCTGCTTTTTCAAGTTTATCTACGGCTTCAGGTCTACTTGCTCGAAGCTCTGCAATTGCTTTGTCAAAATCTTCAGTAGTATAAGATTTGCACGCCTTCCAGAATAAAGCCTTTGGTTTTTTCAATTTCAAATTGCAATTCATCATCAAATGATGACAACAGTAACCGTGAAAGCAATTTGGAAAAACGGTATCACAAGCTTTAGTTATTGATGCATGCCTGTCTGAAATAATGGCCAAATTAGGCACTTCACCAATGCATTCTTTCAACCACATCATAAACAATGTCCAAGCTTCACCGGTCTCACCCCGTGAGACCCCAGTAGCGATTGGAATAATCTGGTTGTTACCATCCATACCAACAGCAAGCAGGTTGGTTCCTTGATACTTCCCTTTGAGATGCGCGGCATCAATTATTATCAATGGGCGCATAAAGGCTATAAAACTCCGTATCTAGTATCATTAACCGTAAATTAGTCTACAATTACACAACATGTTTAAAAAAATAAAATAAATATAAATATTATTTAAAAAAATAGTGAATCTAAAATGAATCTTACCGCAACACCAAATGCTATAAATACCATCTTAAATCTTCCTTCATCGTCAGTTTCAATGTGTGTTACTGTCCCTTCATTTTTTAGTTTTAAGTTATGGCAATAATAAGGTAACTGCTCAAACGAATCTTCTGGACTACCGTTCAAAGATTCGAATGCCAAATTCCTACCCCCCCCCCCCCAAGCTCTTTTGTAAGAAACGTCTATCTTCCATTCAAGACGAAAATCTTTTTGTATGTCATGCACCTTATACACCCTGCTAGTATCTTTCAATTTTTCGTATAGTAAATGACTCAGTAATTTCATAGTGGCATTACGATGATTAGGACAAATCTGATCTCTTGAACATGTGTGTATGCCGTTCATGTTAGAGACGTAGAATTTACTACCCACTTTAGCCTTACGGGCGTATATATTCCATAAGCAGCCTTCGCGGGTACATTTGACGCTGTATATCGTGCTTTCAGATTTAACAATTGATGAGGCGAAAAATGATCCGTTTTTAGGGGGTCATTTAAGCCCGAATTCGAATTTATTTGATCAAATATTGCCCTAAATCGTTCCTTTTGTGATTTTAGGTACTTTGTGAGTAAATTCTGGAAAAGGAAGCATTTTAGACGTTTTTGGAGCATAAAAGTGAAGAAAACGACAAAGTCTTAATTTTCCTTGCTGGAAACGGTACCTGACGGCGTCAAGGGCATTTTGGTGACGGCGTCAAGAGTAAAAGTGGTGACGGCCCAGAGAGAATGTAAAGGCGTCACCCAAGGCCGTCACGTGTTAACTTGTCAAAACTTGCGCGCGTGGTAGCTGACACCGTTTTGGCCATAACTTTTGCATACGAACTCGGATTTGAGCGATTCAAAAAAGAAAATGAAGAGGACGAAGAGATCTACAATTTTGTGAAAAAATGGTCTTGACGGCGTCAAGAGAACGAGCTGACGCCTTCAAGCCTTGCCGACAGAAAACATGCCTATAAATATAACTTCATAACTTCACTTTTTGTAAGCCCTAAACCCTAAAGTCGATTCCTGGGTTTAGGTGGGTGTTTTTCCAGCAACTTAGAGGGTTTCAATCACTCCATAAACATCATGTATTGGTTTGATGATTCTATCTCAACTATGTCTTTCATTATTCTTGTTGATTGTCTTTCTTTGATTATGTTTTGCTAATTCACCTTGTGTCTACTTATGATTATGTGAAACTTGTATATAATTGATTAGATCTCATTGATTTCTTGTTGATGTTGTGTCTATCTTCATCAATGAGGGCTTGTTGATGTGTGTGTCTATCTCCATCAATTAAGGCGTGACAACTTCAATAGATCTAGTTGGTTTAGTTTATAATTCTTGTTTCCTATTGATTCTTGTTTTGATTGAATGATTTATATGTTAGGCTTAAGAAAACTGGCAGATCTCCAAATGGTAACATGCTTGAACGTCTTAAGAAACATGAACCGAGGCGTACTAGGTCTTTATTGGTTGTATTTAATGCATGAGCCACTGTTTACAATCCCTATAGTTGTGCTGGGCATGGTGTAGGAGGAGATAAGAGCTCATAGAATTGGGGAGTTATGTATGCCACCCCATGAATGGTATTAAGGAATACAACCCGTCAATTAAAACAAGGTTACAATTCAATAGGTAGGATTGGATAGCTAGCAAGGAGTAACATATCATAGGTAGACATGCTTCACTTATCTTGTAGAACCTTAGTTTAGTTTTCTTGTTAATTAGTTTAATTAGTAGCTTTTGGGTTAGTTGATTAGCAACTAATTCCACCCACTCTCCCAATACCCGAGATTTTTACTTGCTTTTCATAAAATATAAAAATACAAAAAGAATCATCCTTCACCTTTAGACCTAGTTAGATTAATTTCAATCCTAACGACACTATTCCTAGCTGAACGATCAATCCCCCGGTACTTGTCACTATACTATACTACAACGATCAGGTACACTGCCTGGTGGGGGTTGTAAGCTTCTCGAGATCCCTCGAGAGGTAAAACCTGTTGCGATTCCCACGCATCAATTATTTTATATTCAAATCGCTCAATTAATGATTTCTTTCCAATAGCAAACATGCATTCTTGCTTATTATAAAATTCCTTGTTAATGAAAAAAACATTATTGTTCATATGGAGATGGATTGTTTTAAATACTTGATTTGGGGCAGTTGGTGGCATAGGCATATTTTTGAACGTGTTTTTTTGCCACTGAGGAACTGAATCATCTTGTTGGTTACAAGAGTATTGTTCAACTTTTGGGGCGGGATAATAACATTCTTGGTGAACAAGTGGAACATTAAGATCAAATAAAAAATTATTAGAAGTTGAAGAAGATTTTACCTCCAAAGGTTGTTCAACTATTGAAATGAATTGTTTCTGAACATGATCGTTCTTACCACAAACTTCATGAATGAAGTATTGGACGTCATCATCATCGACAACGTCCAATGACATGGAACCATCTTTGTAAAATAACCTAACAAAAGAATTTTGTGTCTTTCGCGACGTCCACCTTTTTCTTCACGTACTCCACTAGGTTCTTGAAACTGATATTTTTAGGTAGTTTCACAGCATGCTTTGATGATGGATGCACCAAGATAACCTTAAACTTACAACAATCATCATAATTCATGGTGTTTATTCCCTTTGTTTGCTGTTGCTGTTGCTGTTGCTGCTGCTGCTGCTGCTGCAGAAAATAAAGTATCTTCCACACTGCGATTGTAACTATAAGCTTAGAACATAGTGGAGCATATTAAAAATTTATTAGGTCGCCCAAAAAAATTTAACTACCTAGTCGCCCAAATAATTTACTAACTATCTAGCAACCCTTGTACTAGTTATATCAAATCCATGTACTTGTTAATTAATTTTCTTTTACTTGTATTTATTTGTGTTATGTTAAAAATTTATTATGTCGTCCAAGAAATTGAACTACCTAGTCGCCCATAGAAGTTAATAACTATCTAGCAACCCTTGTACTAGTAATATCAAATCCATGTACTTGTTAATTAATTTTCTTGTACTTGTGTTTATTTGTGTTATGTGAAAAATTTATTAGGTCGCCCAAGAAATTGAACTACTTAGTCGCCCAAAGAATTTACTAACTATCTAGCAACCCTTGTACTAGTTATATTAAATCCATGTACTTGTTAATTAATTTTCTTTTACTTGTATTTATTTGTGGTATGTGAAAAAATTATTAGGTTGCCCAATAAATTGAACTACTTAGTCGCCCAAAGAATTTACCAACTATCTAGCAACCGTTGTACTAGTTATATCAAATCCATGTACTTGTTAATTAATTTTCTTTTACTTGTATTTATTTGTGTTAGCTCAAAAATTTATTAGGTCGCCCAATAAAATGAACTTCCTAGTCGCCCAAAGAATTTACTAACTATCTAGCAACCCTTGTACTAGTAATATCAAATCCATGTACTTGTTAATTAATTTTCTTGGACTTGTATTTATTTGTGTTATGCTAAAAATTTATTAGGTCGCCCAAGAAATTGAACTACCTAGTCGCCCAAAGAATTTAATAAGTATCTAGCAACCCTTGTACTAGTAATATCAAATCCAGGTACTTGTTAATTAATTTTCTTGTACTTCTACTAGTTGCATTTATTTGTGTTATGTGAAAAAAAGTTAAGTCGCCCAATAATTTGAGCTATTTAGTCGCCCAAGATAAACACTATATAGACATTGTGAATTAGCTGAACTAGAAATGTCGAATGGTAAAAGGCATTGATTACTTTAGCATACAATTATAATTTTGGTTACACTTGTTTACTTATGATATTATTTTTTTTTGTTTTAATTATTTTATTTTATTTATATTTATATTTTTTTTATGTTTTATAAACAGAACCTGTTAGGAGGCGTTTATGGTTTGATGGCAAGGAAAATTTTGAGGAGGAGGTGGTCAAGGATGTAGATGAAACATGTGACGAGGTGGTCAAGGATACAATTGAGGAAGATGTAGAGAAAACATGTGATGAAGATGTACAGGAAAAAATTGAGGAGGCGCCGAAGGAAACAAGTGAAACATACGAAACTAAACATCATGAAAATCAAGATATCCAAGACAAAGAAGCATTACGAGAAGCCTTAGCCGAAGAAGATAGGGCTGAAAGAGAAATGGAGGAGAGAATCAGGGAGGACCGGGAGTTCGAGGATATGGTGAAACATATTAAATTTCAATGTCGAAATACTAATTTTTATGTTTCCTGCACTTCAATTAGTTTCACCTTGTCTGTAATATATTATTTCTAGCAATGCTTCTTTGTCGGTTTATATGTTATTTCTAGTTATTATTTATTAGGTCGTTTTAAGTATTTGTTTAGGATGTATTAGTAGTTTTTCCATGTTTCACCTTGTATGTGTACCACATATTTATTAACATGCTACTTTTAATTAAATTGAAGCTTGCTTTACAACACCAACATTATATAAACACATACATTGCATAATTTCACATAATCTTTTTACACTCAATTTAAACACACAAAACAAACACACTATGTCTCAACTTTCTGATGAAATGATCTTGTTCGGGATACTAACAAGGGTTCCACCAAAGGCTGTAGGTCGCTTCAAGAGTGTTTGTAAGACATGGAATGAATCACTTTCAGGAAATGCCTCTGTAAGGGAACATTGTTCTCGCTCGGCAATTCCATCTAATCAGAAAGTTCTCGTAATTGAACACCAAACCTGCTCAATTCATCCAATCAAATTTGAAACCCATCATTACGAGCCGGGTACAAGTATCACCATTCCTTTCGATCATCAATCATATGATAATCTATTGAATGCCTTCTCTATACTATCACATTTGAATGGATTATTGTGTGTTTGCGATATGTTCACTTCCGAGTTGTTCCTTTGGAACCCAGTCACTACCGCTTTCAAACGATTGCCACCCCCATATTCCAACACGTTCTATAAAGATATTCTTGATGCAGTTGGTCTGTACACCGACACGCACGATGATTTCAAAGTCTTGTACATAAGGTGTAGGGATGCTACGCTTGCTGTCAATTTGTATTCTAGGAGTGACGAATCATGGAGAAACATACCTCTTACGTCGGAGTATCTAACCACCCGTTACTATTGGTCATCTGGTACTTTGTGTCGTGGTATTCTTTATTTCACTGTTAGCGACGCACTGGTTGGACCTAGTATCTAGGATATGTAATGTTTTAGGTCATTAGGATCTGTAATGTTTCAATGCTTAGGATTTGTAATGTTTTAATTTTTAGTATTAGTAGTTTTTCCATGTTTTATTAATGAGTCAACCATTTTTAGGTCGTTATCCTTTTCATTATGCTTGTAAATTAGCTTGAATCCTGCAACTTCGTTAGTTATGGTTGATGGTGTACTTGAATTTGTGACTGTTATGCTATTTGCTTTATGTTTTGTTTAATGGTATCGTATGATTCCCAACATCCAAGTTAGTTTAATATAAATATTATAAACTTAAGAAAGAAATTAGTTCATCCTACAATTAATGTACAAGCTTTATCCTGCTAATTACTTACACTGCATTGTAAGTAATTAAAAAAGAAGTTAGTTCATCCTAAACTATATACATAACCAAACCTGGTAATTATTAAATATACCAAGTGGCATACATAATCAATGACCATCATACACCACCTTGTATTTCCAGAAGTAATCTACCATTCATTCACGATAGGCAATAGATGTTTGTCTAGGATCGTTCGCCTCTAATGATATATTAAGAGCCAAACGGTAAAGATTTATGCAAACCCATACACCGCAGTCACCATATACACTGCATTGTCAGGGGACATCCTCTTGATATTTCCATGTTATTGCATAACCATTGACGTCTATTCCTTTAGCCTTCAACTCCCCCTCCTTGTCAAGATACTTTGGCAGCCAATATCCAAAAGTTTCTGGCATTATCTCTTTCCACCAATGTTTACCTCTTGAAAATTCAGGTAAGGAATCATATGTTGTGACAACACCGGTACGTATATGAAGCGACCCTAAAGCCCAGTGCTTTCCCGGCTGGTTTATTGGAAATAGTACCTACATCATAGAAAAAATTGAACTTTACAACTGACAGAATAAAATAGAATGCGAAGAGAATATACATCATCTAATATGGTAAGATAACATATACACACCTTTTCGACATCACACCATGGCACTGGATACTTTCGGCCGTTTGCCCAATGTTGATGCATAATCTGGCGTGGACTAATTCAACGACTCTCCTTGGGCCGTTAGTCGTCTTCATAAGCCCTGAGTAGACCTGTCAACAAAGAGAACCCGTTAGGAGTGGACCCAAGGCCATAGCCCCGGGATCCACCTCCAACGGTCAAGTTAGTATTGATGCGCGGAGCATATATGAGAATTAGGTTTAGGGTAACCTGTTTGGTCGTCGTCGTGAATAAGGAGATCCCATCCATGCATTTATAGGGCATCGATTAGGGTTTAGGAGTAGAGTGGGCCGCTGTTACCCGGGCCTGGCCCATGCAGGGTCCAGTCCGGACTATGCGTCCACAAGCCCCCCAAGTTTAGTATGTGCATGACCTGAGTGCGGATGCTAAACTTAAGCTCTGTTCATGGCCGCGTAGGCTCAACTAACAATGACGGCACGACCCATGTGTGCGCATCCTTGTAGGCACATGGGTCGGACCATACTGCGCAGCCCAAATGCGACAGCGCGCACTGGGATTTTGATTGTGATTGTGATTGTCTCACAATTGTGAAGGTGGATAGGTGGATCCCTATGCTGCATCCTAGATAAGGGTGTACCTTTTATACCAGTAGCTATGCAACATAGTGCGACAGAAGACGTACTTCTGTGGCAGAAGTGCGCGCTGTCCGCGACAAAAGTGTGCGCTGTGCGCAGTAAGGATGCGCGCTGTGCGCGACAGAGGTGCGCGCTATGCACGCTGTGCGCGAACATTACATTCGTCTTTACAACCGACAGAGAACGTCTCCCCTGCGGTAAGATGGTGCGAATATTTAAATTCGTCTTTGTACCGGGCTTGCAGTACCTCTTACGTACGATCTGCTTCCAAATATGCCTTCGTGACTTGTACGGAAACAGTGGTATTATATACCCTGGTAGCCCCCCAAGTTTGATGGTGCTACTCGTGTAGGAGCATTTAAACTTATATATTCAAATCCTGAAAAACACTTAATGCAAATATTAAAAGTATATGCCGCGAATCGCAGCATATAAAACTTAATGAAGTGAAAGATTAGCGTGAATCAATATATAGCACATAGCATGTATAATTAACACATAAGAGAAGTAATAGTGCGAATTACACCTATCGTGAGGTTTTACAAACTATATAAAAAAGGTAGCACGTAGCTAATAATAAAAACAATGCGCGCATGGCGATTAATTGATTTTTTTCTTTTTGATTATAATAAAAACAATGGCGCGGATGGATGTACCATGACCGCGACTAATAGTTTCTGTTGCACGCACAGACGCATATAGATTTATCGTGACCGCATAAACTCTAACGTTTTGTGGATGATCGCAGTTGACCACGGCTTTCGTCCAGTGCCTGTACGTGACAGTGACAGTGCGCTCATGGCGATTGACTAGCATCGTGGTGCCTGTACATGACAATGCGCGCATGGCGCCAATCTGCGAAGATTTCCGAACGCATGGCCTGATGCGGGTAGATTTATCGTGACTGTGCTGTTTCGCGGCTAAAAGATAAAATAGGTCCGATCGTGCGGATATAGCGCATGGCTATAGGTAAAATCTTTAAAAAGATAAAGTAGGTCCGATCGTACGGACTTAGAATATTATAGGTAAAATTGTGTTTACCAAGTTTAAAAGATTTATGTAAAACCTTTTGAATATATTAAAAGATATTTATGTAAAAAACATTCGTATGTATCGACTTAAAAGGTCAACACAAAAGAAACAAGAATTAATGAATTCTTCAAAAAGGCATAGAGTGTTGTTCACTTGAATGTTTGAACGGTCAACACAAATCCAAATCAAGTTTTACTGTTGCTTGATTGGACCAAAGAAAAGAAAACAGTACGCATGGTACTTTTTGGTTTTTGATTTGCGCTGCATATTTAATATCGTATATTATTTTTTTATCTGCGTGACATCGACAGAAAATAAAGTTACCGGCTTTTGAACTCGTGGTTGCTTTCCGGTGGTGTGAGAACACAAAACTTATCGTAGCGTGTCCCACGGATGGCGCCAACTTGTTGATGCATAATCTGGCGCGGACTAATTCAACGACTCTCCTTGGGCCGTTAGTCGTCTTCATAAGCCCTGAGTAGACCTGTCAACAAAGAGAACCCGTTAGGAGTGGACCCGAGGCCGTAGCCCCGGGATCCACCTCCGACGGTCAAGTTAGTATTGATGCGCGGAGCATATATGAGAATTAGGTTTAGGGTAACCTGTTTGGTCGTCGTCGTGAATAAGGAGATCCCATCCATGCATTTATAGGGCATCGATTAGGGTTTAGGAGTAGAGTGGGCCGCTGTTACCCGGGCCTGGCCCATGCAGGGTCCAGTCCGGACTATGCGTCCACACCCAATAGCTTCGGATGTTACCGGACATGACAGCTGGACTAAAAAATGCACCGGCCATAGCCCAATCAGCGTCTGATGGTCGGAGCGCCCACATTAAATCTACCCATACATCTAGGTGCTGTTTTTGGTATATAGATGTCAATACGGAAGGTTAAGTAGAAACATCCAATATTAATTGACTGAATACACTTTATTTTGCATAACAAATCTATACTTATTACCACTTTCAGTTACTATAACTTACTTCATATGATACAAACAAGGCAAGAACAATATGTAATTATATTTTCTTTGAAAAAAATTCAAAGAAATTAACGGTTATACGTACCTCGTCCCTAAGCCATCCTGAGCTAAAATCACCATGGCCCAATAAACACTCCCAGAAACGAAGATCAGCAATCGTATCTCCCCATGGAAAATAAAACTTAGTAGCATCTTTGTCCTTAAAAAACTTTTTTATGTAAGCTGGCTCAGTGACCTTTGTTTTCTTCGCCCTGCAAGGTCTTGTCAGGCACTGAAATAGAAATAAATGGATTAAATTAATTTAATTTACAATATAACGAGATATTTTTAGTCACAGTCACATACCTCTACAAAGGGTTCGAATTGGGATACTTCCAAATGATCGTCAAAATCAGAAGCTTCAGTAGGGGATATGTTAGCATGATTGATCCCAGAATGCTTTCTTAATATTATTGGCGTAGTATCTGATGGATTGGTATAGGGGGACATGTAATATTTCCCTAATTTCCTCTTCCGTTTAAGATCGGTGAAAATAGATCTGACATTTTGAGTCTGAACACAAACAACGATATCATTACAAACACGTAGTAATATGTTTTAGCTAAAGAATAGTAAATTTAGTTCTTGTTAAATTTAAATAAATTTAGTTCTTGTTAAATATCATTACAAGCACGTAGTAATATGTTTTAGTTAAAATAACACTGGATAAAGTTACTATTGTAATGATAAGATTAATAAGTTTACCTTAACAACTTCATCATCGTCGTCATCACTAACACAGATATATTATATTCCATCGTTCTTTTCTGAGCAAGCCCCCTGCCATGCAGGTTCATCTACCTCTTCAGCACCCTCCCGAGTAGCTTGTCCTGCTATATCAGCGAGAACCGTATCCATTTTTTCAGCTGCTTCACACCCATCTTCAACTGTTCGTTTTTCAATATCACCCCACTCACCTGACTGTTCGTATACATTTTCAGACGTATTACAAACAGCATCACCTGCTATATCAGCCATAACGGCATCGGGTTCTTCATTTTCAACCATAACATCGCTTTCTTTTACTTCTATATCCACATCCATCGATTCCTAAAAAACAAACGGTCAATGTAGTGAAAGAATACCTGTTAGATCCAATACTATCTCATAAATAATCTAAAACCACACCTAGGCCAGATAGACATATAGACATCTTATACAGTTATTATAAGCATCCAACTCGCCTTAAGATTTTTTTTTAAAATGCTCACTTCCCGAAAAATAACAAATAAACAAAGATCATGTATGGGAATGAAAATAAAACTAAAACCAACCAGCCTAAGAGCAATCCAAAAAAATGCACAAAAAAAGTTGGTCAAGAGTTTCAACCAAAGTCATTTTTATTAAAGGCATTTAGGTTGGATATACAAGTAAAATAATTACTATAGTTTCATCTCAAGTAATTAATATAGTAAAATAATTACTGTAGTTTTATCTCAACTTAAAGGTTTTTAAGTTGGTCAAGAGTTTCAACCAAATTCATTTCTAATGAACTTTAGCAAAAATATTTTTTTACACTTACCAGACACTTATAAACACTTCTTTAACATTATTGGTTGGATAAACTTATTGTATTTTGATAAACAAACGGTCAATGTAGTGAAAATACAATAAAATAAATACAAATGAAAGAATAAAAAAGAAAGAATACCTATTGAGGAGTTTGATCAAACCCATCATAACCAATATCTGAGAACGTTTCATTCAGATTTGGTAAGGGGTACAATCAAAATTGGGCTCATCGGCAACTTGAATAACATTAGTTGATTGATCTGGATCAGGAGACAAGAAAACGTCTTTCATTACTTGTGTCATAGTGCCCGTAAATGCGTGAGGGTCCGTATAATACAACTTATTTTCGTCATCGTCTGCATCATTAGTCTTAATGTGACCATCACCGTCTGTGAAATTTTCAATTGAGAAAGTTGAAATTACATGTTATTACCTTATTGTGACCATCACCGTCTGTGAAATTTTCAAACTCTGCATCAGTCGTCTTCATGGATGTCTTGGCATCAGGAGTATGCAACTGAAAACAACATTTCATATTGGTAAAAACAATATTTTTTATAATCAATTGAAAAAGATGAAATTACATGTTATTACCTTATTGTGACCATCACCGTCTGTGAAATTTTCAAACTCTGCATCAGTCGTCTTCATGGATGTCTTGGCATCAGGAGTATGCAACTGAAAACAACATTTCATATTGGTAAAAACAATATTTTTTTATAATCAATTGGAAAAAGATGAACTTACATCTTCTCACCTTATTTTGAACATCATCGTCTACTGACTTGTCATCATTAAATAGCAACTTCTCTTCACACTTTATTCCTAAAACATTCTCAATGACCCCAATCCGTTTTTTAACAATTTCTAGCTCACATAAAAGGTGTGACACATGAACGTCTACCACACCTTTTTCTATATCTCCAACCTTTGACTTAATCGACACAACCTCAGATTGAATGTGATCTTTATCAAATATTGTGTATCGGGAAGTCTCAGGAACATTGACACAACTTTCACGAACCTCAATACCCTTTGCTTCCTCTTTATGAATTTCATTGACAGTGCAAGTGTGACCAACCTCAATAACATCTTCTTCCACTTTATGAATTTCATCACCAACACAATCACCCGTACGTTCATCAGCCGTATCTTCATCATCCATATCTTCAGCAGTCATTTCATCAACACGAACCGGAATATCATTTTCATTTGCTGCATCATCCATATCTTCAGCAGCCATTTGAGTAACCGGTATAACATTTTCAATTTCTTGCTGCTCCAAGTGATCTCTTACTTCAACAATTTGCATCTGAAGTCCCCTGATATAATCCATGCTACGTATGTACCACGGGCAAAGCATCTCGGAACGTGTTGGTACCAGCTTCTTTAAAGGTTGAACACCCTAGAATAGAAACAATTAAAATAAATATTAACCTACCAAGTTCAGCCTGTATCAGTAAGGATAAGCTATAAGCAAAATGTACATATTCTCGTAACACTTAAAGGCAACGGGGAATTAAGGCAATGTTCAGCCTGTATCAGCTTTACTTGGGGGTTCAATTACCTGATCAACTAGAATAAAGTGATGTTTTTTCCACCAAATAAACAATGAGAATAAGCCAGAACATCAATAAGCACTTATATATAAGCAGTTTACACCAAAAGTCCCAATAAGCTCAGGAACAGTGGCACACACTTATGTAAGCACAAAACAACTTAAAATGATCAAATAAGCACTAAGGGTAAGCAGAAAAGCACTTTGGTAATTGTAATAATGAGACAGATTTAGCAGTTCACACACCCTACTTTGCAGCTTATTTTTAAGCCAGTAAATAAACAGTTTAGTGAGACCTAAAGGTAAATCCTAACATCCTATACTGCAAACTTCTAAAAAAAACTAAAAGCCCTAATTTCCTAGTTCAATTACCCACCTAAAAGTACCCTTGATCAGGTCCTAGTTGAGCAGCCTTTACCTCAGGTTTGACTTTTAAAATGCACACTTATTTTGACCCATGTGAATTTCTACTGCTTCAATCTATCCCTAAATGCAATGTTTAACTAATTTATGATTGAATTACCCAAGTGCAACCTAAATCTAACCTACAAGTTTATTGCTATGCCTTTATGCACACAGTAATGAAGATTAAAGCTAAGTTTGACTATTTTTGCTTAATAACCTACAAGTTTATTGTTATGCCTGTCCTTTATATGCCTAATGTGAACTAATTATACCAAATTAACAACAAGAAAACAATAAGAATCACAGGTAACAAGCCTAATCCAAACACCCTCTTATCTATTGATTTCACTCTATTATGCAGGTTTAATACACAAACTACTAAGCAGCTGATCTAATTAGTTGTATTAACTAGAAAAAAAGGATAAGCTATAAGCAAAATGTACATATTTTCGTAACACTTGGACGGGGAATTAAGGCCAAGTTCAGCCTGTATAAGCTTTTCTTGGGGGTTCAATTACCTGATGAAATACAATACAGTGATGCTTTTTCTCAAATTTTTATATACTTGACCATGCTAAAGCACGTGGAATCTTCGCAGGGTCTTTGGTCCAAAAATGGGAGCTGCTAGGGAATGTTTCCAAAATCCAAATCTAAAAAACACAGGGAAACAAAATAATTACACTTAGGAATAAAACAACATCTATATTCCTAGACCAATTGTAAGTACAATCTGAAATAATGATTGTTACGAATAAAATCTAACCTTCAATGCCCATATAAATCCATATAGATTGAATGTTTCTTCTTTTTTCGGAGACTTTTTTACCGGCTTCTTAGTTTCTTTCACGGGAGACTTTTTTACCGGCTTCTTAGTTTCTTTCACAGTATACGTATGCCTTGGAACTACATTCACCGTTCTTTTATACAAATGACACCACATGTACTCTGCCCATGGATACTCATTCCAGCTAGAGAAATCCTCAACCATAATCAACAAATGATCCGTAATGTAGTACCTCCCTTCTCTACCCATGAACACGCAAGTGGCAATCACCAATAAACAACACCTAACAGCATCCTCATCCGATAATGAATCCCACACTCGACCAGCCTTCAACAAGTCCAAAAGCTGTTGACCCTTGGTTCTTTTCTTCTTAGTTGCTTTCTTTTGAGGAAATAACCGGTCAAAAAAGGGACTATATGGTATACCACGCACAATACGCCCTGTGTCAGTTTCGTCTTTATCAACATGGCCTAATTGAAAACCAGTAACAAGGCTAAATTGTTCACGCCCAAATTCAAGTAAATTATCACCTATTCGAAAAGTAAATGGAGGGCAAGAATCACAAACTTTCGAAACCATAACCGCATTTTGGTAAAAGTAATTGTACAGATAGTTATCAGGGGTATATGAGGGGAAATCTAACCATGGCCCAAATACAGTAGTTGTAAACAACTTGGTTCTTTCTACATTCAACAATGCTTTGATACTTGCAAGATGTTCTACTCTAGATCTTACCGTAATCTCGCGTCAAACATATTCAGTGGATTAATTTGGGTAGGTGTTGAACAATTAGGGTTTCAGTGGATTAATTTGGGTGGGTGTTGAACATCGATTATGGAGGAATGTAGGTGGGGATGAACGAGAGACTGAATTCAAATGTTAGGGTTTGATGTTTGATCCTTTGTCTAATTGGGAGTGCGTGTTTGAGAGTAGCAGGGGTGGTGTGGTGTGTGTTTTTCTAAAAGTGTATAAAAGTTTTATATGTATAAAAGTGTATTTTTGTTTTTAATTAGGAAAATGTTTTTTTTATAGTTAGTATTTGTTTAAAAGTAATTTAAATGTATAGAGTATAAAAGCTGTATATTATTTGTATAATATTATGTACTTTGTACTTGTACTAGAATGGTACCCGCGCAATGCGGCGGCGGGTACCCGATGACTATTTTTATAGCGAAAAAATGTTTTTCATGTGACCTTTTAAGCACAGTAGGCCGATCAACATCTTATTTTTTGTTCAACTTTTAGTTTTTCAAAATTTACATAATAATTCAAATACATTTGAAACATTACAAATAAAACTTCAAATAAAGTGACTAAACTACTAATCCATCAACACATTTACCATAACTTTTAGGATAAAACTACCATCCCAATATTTGGATAAGCTCATTAATGGTCCAAATTTTCGGATAGTCCAACTACTAATCATCAACACATTTACTACACGATGATGATAGATTAAATGGGCAGTTACAACTCACAAGTAAATGAGTTTTATAAATATTAAAGTTGGCACAATTAAAGATATTTAATTTACATTTGAAGGTTGACTTTGTTAATTTTAATTTCCTAATAAAGAAATGTTTTTTGTCTTAAAAATTTTAATACTTCTAAATATAGATGTCCTAAATACATTATAAGGTAGTATAGATAATAAAATACTATATCCTACCTAACCAGTCGCCCGAGAATGCACATGGGTGGGACCAAGTCGCCCAAGAAATGTGTACTACAAAATAATAAAAAAACTATACTTTCTGGGTAGAAGACAAAATAAGAACAGTCGCCCAAGAATGTGGGGTCAAGTCGCCCAAGAAAATAATAATCTAGGTAGGACCAAGAAAGTACATGATGGTACATAGTGGGGACACCTAATATGACCACATGTCAAAATTATGTAAGAGTTGCCCAAGAATTTTTGGGAGAAGGTCGCCCCTGGGGTATTTGAAGAAAACTGAAAATTTTGGGGTACATAGGGTGAGTGGGGTTGTACTTGTGGGGTGTTTTTGGAATTAGCTCCTGTATAATCAACAGATATGTCATAGATCTACATCGACATAAAAAAATCAGACATCTTAGAATACATTCTAAAGCATAAGATTTTACATATTAATACACATCATAAGCTATAAATCTAGCTACATCTTCAACACACAATTAAAAAAAAAAAAAAAAAAAAAAAAAAAAAAAAAAAAACCCTATAGATCTAGCTATAGAAAACACATTAAAATCAAAACTAATTAAAAACACAACATCCTTCAAAACACATAACTTTAAAAAAAAAAAAAAAAAAAAAAAAAAAAAAAAAAAAAAAAAAAAAAAAAACGACGCACGAGAAACAAACGCCTCAATACTCATTACAAACCAGAGATCTAACATATAAATCCCAACTAACCTTCAATATAGCACAAAAAACTCATAAAATACGTATAAAACGCATAATAAACCGTAGATCTACATTTCAAACACATTAAAATCATATAAAATTAACCAAAAAAAAAAAAAAAATCCTAAATAAGCATTAAAAACGTAGATCTATAAATACATTATCATTTCACAATCAAAAACTCAATATCAACACAGATCTAAATATACTCATTTTCTGTTTTAATTATTTTATCTGAATGAACAATTCGGTTTTAATTATTTTATCCGAATGAACAATTGATAGATGATCGAAATAATCAAAATAGTGGACCGGGATTAACTAATTTGAGGAAAACACACACTAAGGCTGTGTTTGGTGACCCAGATTATTGGGAGATTATTGGGGCTGCAGTTTTTTTTTTTTTTTTTTTTTTTCACAAATTAATCTATTATCCAAAAAGTAGTATCGTTTGGCTGCCAAGATTGAGAAAGATTATAGGAAAAATAATCTTTAATATTAAAAGTTCATCCAACTAGCTTTTCAGAAAGGGCTAGAGATTATTTTTTTTATAATTACCATTTTAACCTTCAAAATACCCACACTTAGTATAGGGATAATTTCATCTATATCCTTGAAAAAGTTGATTATTACGTCAATATCCTTGTAAAAATAAAAATTACGTCAATATCCTTTCAAAACTTGAAAATACTCATGCATGTCCAAAATAATAATTTAATTCACTTTGATACTTTTATATATTAACTAAATGTAAAATAACACAATCAATTACTTTTCTACCCTTATACCAAAATCAAAAGGTAACCAGACTTTTTCCAGGTTCAATTCCTTTTCATGTTCTTTTTTCTTATTCCTTTTCTTTCGGCTCTCTTTTCATGACTTAATCAAATAATTAATTGTTTTACTGTGTGTGGGTTTGATCATTATTAGTTTCAATCGTTGATAATAATGAGTTTAATTTATCTTTCACATAAGAGGGTTATATTTCTTTGAGGCTATTTGACAAATAAAGTACTGTTACTCTTTTCAAGTTGTATTTTATTTGCCATTAATATCCATTCAGAAAAAGGAGAAGATAGATTCAGGGAGATAGAAGAAAAAAGAATATAAGAAGAAAACGAACTCAGTATATGTTTGAGATTTTTTAACAATTGATCATGTATAAGGGTAAAAAAGTAATTCGCTTTTTAGATTAATATTTGAATAATAGGTAAAAAATATCAAAATGGATTAAATTGTCATTTTGGATATATTTGAGTATTTTTAAGTTTTAAAAGGATATTGACGTAATTTTTATTTTTACAAGGATATTGATGTAATTATCAAGTTTTCTAGGGATATGGATGAAATTCTCCCTGTATTATAAATCATAATAAAACCTTACTTTAATATGAAATGCATATCGTGGGTGATAATTTTACATCATTTTAACGTTTGTATTTTTAGATGGATTTTCATGCAATGCTACATATTTATGATTTATATCAATAATTTTATTTACTATTCTTATTCATATTGGGTTTGTTATATGTATGTCCAATTACGTCATTTTACACTTTTAATCTAAAATTACAGCTAGTTTGCCAAACACTACTAAAATAAATAAATAAATAAATAAAATAAATAAAATAAAAAAAAATATATTTTTAATCTTTTTCAGCACCAGCACCACCATCAGCACCAGCACCAGCACCAGCAATTTTTGACAAACACACCCTAAGTGTGAAAATAAATGAGGGCAAATAAAAGAATAAAAAAAGACTTAGGGTGCGTTTGGTATCCTCCTATGGGAATGACCGTAGATGTGGCAATTTGTGCCTAAAATCAAAAAAATGAGCTAAATGGGCAAACTTTTAAAAAATTTGGGCACATTTGGTCCCCCTCCTTTTTTTGAAATGGGCATATATTGCCCATCTAAAAGTTAAATGGGCACATATTTTCTCTCAATTAGATAACATTACAATTGTTTTTAAAGAAAAACTTATAGATATAATATACTTAATTTTTTAAATATTAATGAGGTGTTAAGTTTGAGGAATTTATTTCGTCGTTTTGGGTATTTTCTAAAATGATTCGTATAACATGCGTCCGTTTGGCACGTGCCCGTTTAGCCTGCGCCCGTTTAGCCCGTGGCCCGTTAGAAATGAGAGAATGATAGTGGTAATGATTATAAGTGTTTGGTTAAGAAAAGGGCCCACATTATATGAGAATGAAATATGGATATTCTCCATACTCTATAGGAGTTCAAGATGGGAGATTTGAATCTATCATAGGTGAGGGCCCACCACTACTATCAAACTCATATCCATTGTGATTCACGGCAACATACCAAACGCACCCTTAATATATATATGGACAAGAAAATAGGTTTGTATGATTACATATTAGGTTTAATGGTCACCACTAGATCAAACTAAATGTAGGGTGAAGATTGTGGCTTAGTATGCACCACCAAGGTTTCTTTACAAGTCATAAATGTGTCGATAATCATCAATTTCATACCTATCTCAGTCACTAGCTATTTCACTATTATATCTTTATACTAAGCATTGGCTTTGCTAGCCCGTTTGCTATTGAAACCCGGCCCTTTTAACAATTTGATATAACCCGAGAGAGTCCGACTGTTGATCCTCACTCAGTCACACCTCCTTTAACTCTTTGAGATCCGATGGGTTTTTTTCAACTACAGTTGCCTGTGAGGGGGTGAACGGATTATTTTGTTCGTTTTGTGGCTGTCGTTGAGGCCATATGTTACATACAGTGTTTCCCAATCTTTCTATCCACATCTTTTTTGTGTGAAAAGATAAAGATGGGTTCTGGATTCTTCATATTCTAATCCGCAAAACACAGACACATTGACACACCACTTCTGTATGCTGGCGACATAAACAAGGTATGATTGTTTTTTATGGTGGTTTATTTGTTTTTAATTTTATGGTTTTTAGATTTATGGTTTTCACATTAGGGTTCCGTTTTTGTTGATGTTAGATTTGCGCGTTTATTAGGTGTCATTTTAGGCTAGTTGTTTTACAGTAGCATATGGTCATACTTTTTTTGTAAAAATTATATTAGTAATTAGCCTAACCTAATTTGGTTTACTTTTTTGTAAGAATTATTATTTGACTAATTGGCCTAATTTGTAAAAATTATTATTTGACTAGTTTTTACAAAATGTGTGCCCCAACATAATTCCGGCACCCTGAGCTTTTCAGGTCTATACAGATTTTGACCATTGTTACAACACCACCAATGGTCTTAGCAGCTTATGCATCGCTGTAGTACAAAAGATTGCCATTGTAGTTATCGGCCAGCTGGTAAGCTTGTTAGTTGGAGGGTAGCTCCAAAAGTTGTCCAAAATGTGCGATCAATCATTCTTGAAGAGCGTTAGGTTTAGTAGTTATATGTACATATCTATTATGCATCATAGTTTGTTTACTTACTTAGGATCCTTCACAGACATGGTCTGTGAATTATGTTCTGGTTTGGCATTCTCTTACTCATGACGACTATCCTCATCTTTCTTTTGCTTCTTGGCATCTGGTGCCTCTTCTTCTTCAGCTGTAGCTCTGAACAGTTGTTTTCGGGTACCTGAAGATTGGGCCTCTTTTGTTGCGTGTTTTTGATTCAGTCGATCCAGGGGGTGGGGCTAACGTTTCCGTTGGCATTTCAGTGAAACAAAGAGTTTCTTCAGGTGTTGTAGCAATTGTTGACGACGAGCCTTCCATTTGATGAGTTGGAATAGGTGGCAGCATCGGTAGAGCTGCATCTGATGCATGTGCCAAAACGTAGATGGGGAAATTTTTGCGGCTTCCTTTCCCAAAACGTATCTCGAACCTATGTTTGGTATTCTTTGGGTCCCTCATTATTGGTGGCAGTTTGTAAGGGTTCGGGTCATTCGTGACTGGTAAGAGGAGTGAATCGGCCTGTGGACTATAACAGGTGAGAAGTAGGCTCCCAGTGATGTATGTGATTATTGCCTTGAAACAGTAACTGTACGTAAGAAAAAGAAAGCATGTACTTTATGTAATGGTTTATTGAAATATGGAAATAAACTTCAGTGTGTATTTGTTGTTGGATATCACATATATACCTGTAGTTTATGTAATGGTTTATTGAAACAGGCTCGACCCTAATGGTGCTAAGTGATTGGGAGCAAATCTGATGATATAGAAGAAGAAAACTGTAGGTGACTTCATCCAAGTCATAGGTATGTTGCATCACAGAATTTTATTTCAAGATCTAATATTAAGTGTTTGGAATTGCTTTTTGCTTTTTGAAATAAGACATTTGAGTACTAAATTACTGTAGATCTGAATGTGTCATTAAAATTATAGTTAGAAATAGAAGAAAGGCAGAACGGGTGTGCTGGCTAATGGGTCAAAATGGGTTGTTTTTGTTTGGATGTTCCTCATTTTTTTTATAAAGATTAAAGAAGTTGTATTATTTAATGATAACTTGCAATCTAAACTGATTTAGTCCATTGCGAAAACGTGTGTGCACAAATTTTAACACCTCAGTTTTTTTGAATATATGTTTTAGGAAGGTGCAATTGAAGTCTAATCCAAATGAAGCACTTAAGTTTCAAATTGTGAAAAGATCCGGTTTTCGGGAACTCCAAGCTTTCACCAAGGCATTCAAGATAAACTAATTATTCTATAACTGAAGGCAAGCAAGCTTATTCGTGCTTTTGTTATTTTCGTTGTTGCGTGTCTTTATTGCGAGAAATTGCTTATGTATACTTCTATTTACCAGTTTTGTGTCATGCTTAATGACACCAAAAAGTTTGTTTCTTTGCAGTGTACCCACATGCTTTTGGTCCGAAAAGGAATGAGGCAGCTGAGCTACACAAGGGCTAAAGCCAGGTGGTGTGGTTGAGGTTAGTGACAAAAAGTGGATAAAAGTGAGTAGTTGAGCAGGATGCGGTTGCAGCTGTGGGGTGCGCCGGGAGGTGGTTATATGGGCTGCAATACCATCTTGAGGTATAGGATTTCAAAGTATCTGTACACCAACTTTTCAATTCGAGTGCACAAAAGCGTGCTCTGACGCACCGTTTCTATACAAACTTTGTTGCCAATCTGTTTTGGCTAACTTTCATATACAAACACCCCGCGGCAACGCACGAGTTTCCCACCTCGTTAGTCCTAATTTTCAATAAGATAAGATGTTATTTCCCTGTCCAACATACTAATTCCTACAAATGATTTACTTTATGTTCTCAAGATAAAAAATAATGCAAAGAAAGGAACCGCAATAAGTATACAAGTTTATAATCATGCCCCTGTAAATGTGTATTAACTTGCAATCTATCTTTTCCTATTTTAAAAAAGATGCCACTAAAAATCTTATCTGTAAAAATCATTCTTTCAAAACAATTGTTTCAAGACGATGCTTACCAACAATTGTGGCCCAAATAATCATACACATTGTTTGCTTCATTTTTACCATTAACTGGCCTATTAAAAAGGTATATAAGAAGATGTAACTATTCTGTTTATGCCAAATTCTAAAAGTATATTAAGAAGATGTAACTATTCTGTTGATGCCAAATTCTCACTATTTCTTAGATTCCTGGACAAAATTACAGCTACCAAAGCCTACCAGGACATCCAGTAACAAAAGCATTCAAGACGTCATACTTCAAAAGCCTCATGACAGATGAACCGTGAACGAAGTCATGAATTTCATGCTTTCGATCATACCAAAATCAATACTGTTGAAATTTGATATCATATGTTATGGTTGTTTCTCTGCTTCTAAAATGAAAACTATTTACAAACATACAGTTTTGACGAACTAAGTACACAGAGAATCTCAACTGATGAAAAAAAAAAAAAAAAAAAGGTCAACATAATTCTGTTTTTAGCATTCCCCACAATCATCCCAATATTAGGAGGATTCCCTTCCGTTTCTTTTTCAAAATACAATCCCTTTTCAAAGCTAAAAGAGTAAAAAGTAGACGAGCATCACAATACTAGGAATATTAACTTACATAATATTCCCTCCTTTCTTCCCTATATCAATACTGAGAATACCCATTATGGAAAAATCATACTCCTCACAAGAAAACCCAAGTAACCAGTCTTCTTTCCATATTCAGTAGGAGGAAAATGATGCCTATCTTGCATGAGATACTTGAAAACGAAGGCATGGTCGTCATCCCACTTGAAGAGCAACCCCCACAAATCAATCACCCGGCCTTATTCATCAGAGCCTCACTTTTCTTACAAGACCTCGGCGCACGTGGCCTTGCAGCATTGCACGATTTAGCTGCAATTTTGGGTCGCCTCTTGCCGGAGGATGGTGATGTTTTGCCCCAACCTACACTTAATTCTATCATTACTTATTTACTTGCTTTCATAGCAATCAAAGCACAGAACCATCTTCATTTCCCTTATACAACACACCATAAGTCGGTTTTGGCTGCTGTTATCTGTGTAGTTATGTTTGGTTTTGCTTCTGCCGCCGAACATATCGCCACGCGTGTTGATCAACCGCCTGTTCTCAAGGGTGTAGCTCGTACCGGAAGGATACTCTGTTTGTTCCTTTTGGTCATCATTCTGACATATCTCTCCTGTTTTTGATCATATTTACTCGGTGTTGCATACGTTGTCTGATCATCATTTCATAGGTACTAGCCCTAGCTAGGAATACATTGGTTCTTATCTGTTTGGTGTTACTAGTGATATAGAGTGATGTGAAGTATATAAGCAAAAGAGACCGAAGTTAAAAGAATAGTTGCTGAAGCTAGGTTCCTGCTGATATATGTGTTTTAGAATGTAAGTTTAGTCATTTATGTATGTTCTCTTTTGAATAATGGACAGAGGGCATGTCCTTTGCAAATTCTGGGTCCATCTTGTATGAAACACGATTATTATTACAAACTTGGTTTGAAGATTTTTTTTTTTTTTTTTTTTTTTTTTGTTTTTTTTTTGTTTTTTTTTTGAACGGCAGGATTTTGTTGGATTTTATAGGATTTGGATTTGAAATCCTATAAATGGTTCTCATTTTTCCCGTTTGTGCTTTCGCTTATAAGTACTTGAAAGGTATTTCAGAAAATAAATTTGCGTATACTTGACATTTATTCATTCAGAATAGTATATTTTAAATTCATGTGAAATATAAGTAGTGAAAATATAATTCAAAATAACACTATATAATATGCAACATCGTCAATGTGATCTTGACTCTTGAGCAATTTTATCTCCTACCCATTTATAGTTACATGTCTGATTTTCACCTTTCTAGGCGCACACACATGACATAAAAAAATTTCGGTCCTTTTATATGGAGCAGAATATTAGTTAGCACTTAGCACCCAAATATCTAACATTAATAACATAACAAGGAGGCGGCCGGCCACATTGCAGCCACCACTGTGGTTTTTTTGTCGTTGTGTTTGTCGAGTAAAAGTAAACATAACCTAAAATATAAGTGCAAATCTACCTGTGTCACGACTGCAATTTCAAAGCTAGAATTCACTACTGCAATTTCAAAGCAGAGAATAAACTAATTCTCACACCTTCGCACATAAATGGTGCAACAACATACCATAACCTTTGAATCTGATCCAAAGTATCAGAGACATGTTACCTCCTGCTTGGCGTGCTTGTTTCCTGGATGGTGTTCTGCACATATGGCCGACTGGAGCAGAACCGATTTCACAATCCTGACCATATCATCTGTGACCCTGGCTTTGCATGTGACATTGCATAGTAATAGAAGAAGGTGGTATATCCTTGCGTATGATTCCAACCCCAAAATCCAACACGACTGGTCCATATCGTGTATGTACACCTGTTTCAGAAAACAAATACTTGTAACGACATTAATTACCAACAATGGCAGATGATAATATCACGAAGTGCAACAAAACTCTAACCTCTGAATAAGGAGTCGGATGGAGGAGCATGTCCTGTATGTGCGCTAGGGGAAGGGTAACAGCAAACATCGTGTGGGCGTTCCTTTTCAACGACGGTGTCAGGTGCGGTTACAGCACCAATAGCCATCGACGAAGTTTGAGCATCAAACGACACTACTCCTGAACCCTGGCTGACAGTTTCTTCCATGGCATCTAAACAACCAACAACGACAGGACCCAGAAGATTGATCACATATGCGCCTGGCCACAATTTTTTTTTTTTTTTTTTTTTTTTTTCGGAAAGCAGTAAAACACAAACAATACGGCACAAAATGGTGCACCAGTTGTTATTGGAGTTCCAGTCTGCGAGTCTGAGATGCCTATACCAACAATAAGATAACAGATTTAGTAATTGCTCATCAATGTCGGATAAACATGAGTTCTTCCAATCACCTCAACCCCATAATTTTATAAAAGAGCAAAGACGTTGATGAAATTACCTACTCACGAATTGGCCTGATTCTTCAGGGGAAACCTACACAACAAAGCGTGAAACAACACTTCTCTGGCGACAACGTAACTCGTAAAATTCAGAACCCTTAAAAGCTTCACAACATACAAATTCCTAAAATAAGGCGGATGAACTTTTACCTTTGAACGTTTGTAGACATGGCCTTCAAAATGATCCTGGTTGACCCATTACCTGACCTACCTTGCCTCACCTCATTGTTTTTCAAAGCGATACTCTTCTTCCTACTTCATATTGAAACATAGAAATTCTAGTAATGTCCAAATAATGGGTTCACCTACAATAACTGACAATAATTGACACACAAATAGGTAATCCAATCACAACCACCCTCTTACGACTCTCTAAAGAGACAAATCAAGAGCTGTCATACTTATACAACGCTGGTAGGTTTATACTAATGCTTAAGTCAAATGGGACAATCCGGTATGTTTATAATAATAGGCTGGTTTCAAACAATTATGTTAAAACGGGTCAAGTTGGGTTTCATAACTTTTAATGGGTAATTAGCCAAAATGATAATGGGCAAAAGGGTTTAAACTTGAAAAGTTAAGTCATCCCTGGGTACTCAGTGTCCCTCTCTAACAATTGGATAATTATGTAGACCTATTTTGATTCTTTTTAACAATTTACATGCTTCTAGCCCAAAAACACTATATTGTTTGTTTCGCTTATAGTCGATACCTTAAGCAATGACCACAAAGACTTAGTAACATAAAAGTTGTAAGTCCATTTACCTCAAGCAATGACCACGGCTATTACCAATATATTGGGGAAGTGGAACCTGTTTTGATATTACATTAGTACCTGTAACAACAAACTGAGAAGAATTAATATAATCCTAACAATCTTATATATCTTATATTAGTTAAGATATTTGTTTAAATTATATTAACCTTCTCCACATTGTAACTTTTGATAGTACCTGCATCTTCTTACTCTCTTCCTCATCAGCATCCTACTGATCCGCCTACGATCTGCAACAATCACGTCAATCCAAAAAAGCAACAATCACATCAATCCAATACATTGGTTATACTACTAATGGGCAGCACATTTGACCTCCGTTATTTCTACTAGTAAATAAAGGGTACGAAAAAAAAATACCCAGCCAAGACACAAACGCAAGTGTCATCTATGTGAAACAACAACAACAACAAACTGACATGCATCTACGACTAAAAAAAAAAGAACCTAGACTCGAAAAGAGTCGAAAACAATTTTTCTCCAAAGTAATTCATCAAACAACGGACCAATTTTTAGTGTGGTTTCTAAAAATTATCATATTTTACCCCCTCGACAATAAAGTTCTAGCTCCGCCCCTGCTAACCAACCGCAAAAAATTACCTCAAGAAATTCATAGCTGCATATCATAAAAGAATTAACATATCATAGTCCAAAATTAACTAAACCTGCACCAACCAAAACTTATTGATTGCAAGTAATTTTTCAGATTCACAAACAAAGGCTGTTTAAGCAGAATCACTTACATGTGGTCGAAGATTTCCCTTTACTTTGACCTTGTTTTTCACCATCCTTTTCCCCTGTTCTTCCTCGATACCGAGTATCCTAAATCTCAAAACCTAAAAACTTACTTGGGAGATGTAGGCCTTGAAAACTTCAATCATCTACTTTTAAAAACGTACTCCCTTGGAACTCTTACAGTAATTCAACCAATCCACTTACAAATACCGAAATAGTAACCTGAAAAAAAAAAAATGAATACATTAGAATATAGAATCATTTTTTGGAGAATATGAATAATCAATATCAAAGATTACCTACAAAATACTTCAGTTACAATACCTGAGTAAATAAATGATTATAATCCTTCTCTGGAAGAATGGTGTGGTTGATGTGTGTAGTGGTTGCGTGGGTGTGTGTGGAAAACTCATATGATAACCGGGTCATTCCAGGACCATATAAGGATACAAAATGTAAGGCAGAGATAATTGTTTACCACAATAGCAACCGTTCACGATTGCGAGATTAGTAGCGTAAGTTGTAGATGTATTCGCAAGACTGTGAACTTTTAGATGTTTCGACAATGTTCCAAGTCCTCCTCCCACAATTCCTAGTTGATAAACAAACAAATATTCAGAAATTAGTTACAATCTCCTCTAAATATTGTTTGGACACTCTACTCACAAACTGAATACGAACTTCTTACAACAAATAATCATATACATTTTACATATGTCTTGGTCTATAGCTAAGGGGGTGTTTGTTTGAGCTTACATATGGGCTGTTGAGCTTATGTAACTTCGACTTATATTTCACAAGCACACATTTTCTGGGCCTGGGTTTGTTTGTTTGTTTAAGCTTATTTATGGGCTTATATATTTTCGCCTTATGTATTATAAGCGACATTTTTTTGGCTCATATTGGAACTTATGGGCTTATACAGGGTGTTTGTTTTAACTTATTTCATTTCGGCTTATGTTTCATAAGGCCAACTTCTCTAGCTTATTTTGAGATTTATGGGCTTATATAAGCTTATTATATCATAATAAACTTATATAAGCTATAAGTCTCAAGATAAGGCGAAAACTTCTGGCTTATGGAGTATAAGCCAAAATCAAATAAGCTTTAATAAACACCCATCATAACAAACTTACCACAAATCACAAATCATAAAAATAAGTCAAATACCCTTAATCTTTATTCCACAGTAACATGTCATCTTAAAAATGCCTTAATTAACCCGATTTTAACAATTCCAAACATCACCCAAAAACTCAAAACACAACAAAATCAAATTGATGAAATCCAATAACATTAAATCAAACGTGTTTTAAGAATTACCTTGAACCCAGATTCAAAGGTCGGTGCGAAATTGTCCCGGCGACAATCGACGCAGCAGTCGCCTCTTTCAAAACAGCTTATCAACTTATGTCCTTTTAATAAGCAGCTTTTTTTTTTTTTTTTTTTTTTTTTTTTTTTTTTTTTATTAGAAGTGAAGATTTTATTAAGCCATCAAGAAAAACAACAAAAAAACTACTTAAAAACTACTAGATAGTGTTTTAGGCCGTGCTAAGCACAACCAAGATGTTTTTGCATAAATTTTAGGGACAATTACATCTATATCCTTGCTAAAGTGTAATATTACATCAATGTCCTTCTCACTTTTGTAATTACGTCAATATCCTTCCCAAACTTTGAAATTCTCATATATATCCAAAAATCAATTGAATTATATGTATATTGTTTTTAATTTATAAAATTATTATTTAGCTCTTATTTGACAAGGTAAATGACCATTTTACCCTTTAATAAATATTACATTTTTGTCCTCTTAATTTATCTAAAATACTCATTTTGACTAATGTCAAACAAAGCAAGTTAATAATTTTTCTAATAATCATTTTTGAGGTGTTAGTAACATATTCGTTCATCACTCGATGCCAAAAAACATACATGAACAATCATTTTGAAGCATTAAGATAAAGAAACATGATGTAAAATTCAAGAACAAAAAACAAATGCATTGAAAGCTAAAGAATCAATCCATGATGAAAACAACACCCTCTGCTCGCTATATTATAATGCAAATCAAGGATAACCATATTATAATGCAAATCAAGGATAACCATATTCTATGCACATGTCAAATAACTTTTGCAGCAATTAAAAGATATATTTCCCATCTTATTCGATGACTTGTACAACAATGTATATCGAGATAACAATAAATATTCTCGTACACAATAAACTTTGTGAAAAAGCAAAAAAAAAACACTTAGTGTAAACAACTTACTTCTTGTTTTCAGATCGGGTTGTGAGAAGGATGATACCAAAAATGGTGATACCAATACTAGAATATGAAGAAGATGAAAAGGGTACAGTAAATGAAAGTATAGAAAATGAAAATCAATTAAAGTGATTAGGTAAGAAGGGTATATTAGTCCGTTTGTTATTAAATAAAAGGCAAATAATAATTTCAGATTTAAAAATTAGTATAAGTATTATTTAATTGAGTTTTGGATATAAATGAAAATTAAAAAGTTTGGGAAGGATATTCATGTAATTACAAAAGTGAGAAGGATATTGGTGTAATATGTAACTTCAAGAAGGATATACATGTAAATTTTCCTATATTTAAGGATAGCCATTTGTTTGTAGCAAGTAAATTTCTTGATTCGTATCATCTTATGTGTATAAATTAGTATTTTTATTAGTAACATAAAAGATAGACTTTCTTTTTGCCGTGTTAAGCATAGCCAAGATTATACAATGTTTAGTAGAGAGCATCAGTGACGTCAGCTTTGTGTCAGACTTTTCCATTTTAGCCCAGCCCGCGAACATCTTTAAGCCCATCATGAACCAAATGAAAAAGACAAAAATTGAACTTACAACCAACAAATATTTGTTTTTTAAAATATTAGTAAAAAAAATGAACTTACAAAATACACCCTGAACTTTTTAATATTTACGACTTTTTTATATAACAAACTTTATTTGCCAAATAACTAACAGATACCTAGCTGTTTCTTGAATAAAAAAATACTGGTAAAAAAACATCCCGATAACAAACAAAACAAGCCTAATGTTGTACGTATGGTTTTATAAAAAATGTTAAAGTTTAATATATATATATGGTTTTTAAGTAAAAGAACTTTCAAAATTTACTCTTAACCTATCAAATAACTTTAAAATTATCCTAAATTTTTTTAAAATTATAAGGGTCAAAATTAGCCCCGCCGCAACACACTGGTGACCGACACAACATTCATTCCAACAAGTACGTCGTACAACAACTACAAATATAGCTTGATACAACATTTGTTCCGAACAAATACAACACGTGTTGGCAAAAAATATACCACGATCTCACAACGAAAAGCTCCGCCCAAACATTGTTCGAAAATAGTTATCGCAAAAACTTCTCAAAAATTCCCGCTGCAACGCAGCAGGCGCCTTTTCACTTGTTGTAAAACAAGTAATGACACATGTTTGTAATCACGTGATTGTTACAGAGTGCTTACTTCTTATAAATATGACATTCACATGAATATATAAAGGCCAAAACATCAAAAAGTTTTGGTGTTCTTAAATTGAACGTTCGTAGATTCATATTATGTCAATATATACGGAGTAAATGAAAAGTATATTTCGTAAAAAAAATGAAAAGTATAAAACATTTATTATTAGTAATATTTTTGAGCAGGTATAAAACATTTATTAAACAATATAAAGAACAATTCTTTACTTTCACCTAATGTCAATTCACTCCATTGTCTACTCCCATCATCTATTGTCGGTTGATTATTATTGTACAACACCTCAATACTCGACTCCACTTTTTCTTCACCTATCCCATCACACTTGCTAGTTTTATCTTATTACTATATATATTATACAACATTTAAAACTACGTCGTTCTGTGAACAGTACCCCGACGTTGGGCTACTTGGCCCATTGTGACACTTTGGCCTGCTAAGTCCGATCCACTGCCATGTTTTACCAACCGACTCTTCCACCTTCCCATTATACTACCAGCTTCCAGAAGAGTCGACTGGTCATTCCAAATCAAAATCCAGTAAATATTTCTAGGGCCAAAAAGATATCCATCCTATGAAATCAAAATACGTTAGTTGCTTAATCATGTTGATTCCTGATGTTTTGATGTTATTAAAGGTAGCTTATCTATTATTAAATAAAAAAATGGGATCAATTTCATGTTTTTTTAACTGGTTTCTTCTAACCACAAATTTTTATTTAATTAAGTTACCTGATTTTGCAGGAATCCGGATGAGCCATCGGGCCAACTGCCTATGGGGTTTGTGGTTAGAAGAAAAGAGAGCACTATTGATGAAGGAAAAGTGATAACTTCCTTTGCAAAATAGGTAAATTTTGCTTATTTTAGTTTTGTGCAACAAGTAGTTTTTAGGTTTATTGTTGGTTGAATGTATATTTGTTTATCACGCGGGTATTGATTAGTTTTTGTAATTAAAAAGTATGAGGTACTTACATAATTCAATATTTATGTGATTGATTACCTGGGATTTGGTATAGAGATTTGGATGTGGACGTGTTTAGGAATTAGGATTAGTCATGAAGATTTTATTTAATTTAAAGCAATGGTTTTGTGATTATACTTTTTATAAAAAAAATAGCTAAATTAAGATTACAAATTTAATTGCTTGTAGTAATATGTTCGGAACAGAGTTTATGTGCATTTGGATTTATTGGTTTCATTAGCGAAACCAACCCATTTTATCAGGTTCAATGGTCATGGTTGATGGTGTAAATGGAACGTATTACACAACCACTAAGGGTCCGTTTGGTTCACAGAATGTTTTTGAAGGAATTGTAATCTTTGGAAGGAATTGTAATCAGAATGAATTGTAATTCAAAGAATTGGAATGTGTTGGAATTGTAATCAACTGCTATCTTTTTGACAACTTTTCTTCATGCCATACCTCATTATACCTCATTTTCTCAATGTAGTACATCATGGTATGACATGTCATTGTTGTAATTGTCCAATGCAGTAAAACCTATTTTCAAAGCAGGTACACCCTATGTTTTTTTTTTAACAGATATTTCATTTCACTTCTCACAAATTGAGGTAATTTCCCTATGTTCAAAGAGCCACAATTCGATCTTTTTTTAGTTTTATCCTAGCATACCTTTTTATCTTTTTCAATACCCTTTTATTTTCATGTACAAATAATATTACATAAAATATCTAAATACAATATTGTTTTACTAAATACAGTAGGTTAAAAACAACAAATAATTTTTGGCAACATAAAAAATAAGGTTTTTCTAACATATGCTTGTTAAAGTGTGACAATTAAACCAATACTCTCCATGTAACTGAAAAAAAATTAATTCACACACATTATTTAAACCTAAAAATTACTATAAATACATGTAATTTTTAGTTTAATAATCTGAAACTTGACTTTCTTATTCACTCAAACATGTACCCTTAGGAGCATTATAGAAAATCTCTTTTTTGAAGAATAAATCCCTTCATCAAAGAAGAACAAACATATATAAAAAGGCTAATGATTTGCACACTCTCATTTCTTATTTGCACACTCCAAACAGTGCAATAAGCAGTTATACATTTATCATATGCTGCTTCATCAAGTTGTACATTTGAGTGTGCAAATAAGAAATAAGAGTGTGCCAATCAATACTCATATAAAAAATGGATATCATATAAGAACATTTTAAAGAGAAGGATATACCGACATAAAATATTACTTACAAACACATTTCTATTCATATCTATCCTCAATTCCCCGCTGCCTTCAACATCACAACTCAAATCGAAAAACCCCTGCATCTAACATGAAAAAGCATAACAATAATCTATAAACATATAAGATTGAGTCCTAAAATTTAATGTGGAGGCGTCAAGATTGCATAGAGTACAAGTTACCTAATGCTCGGAATTAAATGCAGAAAATAGAGTTTCATTATGTGGAGGCTTCATGCGTAAGTACCTTGATTTAATGTTCATGCTTAAGTGGTAAGTACATATGAGCTATATTTAGTGTTTCAAATGTAAATGATTGAAACCATACGAAGTGTTGCTAGCCTTTATTTTCATTTAATCATTTGCTCATTTCATTTGCCTTCAAATAAATGTACAAACCCTTCAACCACCATCATTGAATACTATAAATAACACCATTTGGTCTTTGTTAATGATGTGTGTGTGTGTGTGTGTGAAACTTTAATTTGTGTATAGTTTGATGATTTTGTATGAATCTCATGTTTGCTGTTAGTTTATTATTGTTTGTGTGTAAATTCAGTGCAGCACCAACTAACCAATTTCCTTTTGATCTCTACTTTTTGTTTCTAGGCACATGATAAGAATGAAATGGATCGCATGCTAGCAATTGATGGCATTGAACTCATTGGCATCAATAACCGTAACCTTGGTATGTACCCCATCTGTTTTTATGGCTCAAGATCTGTGAATTAACAAGCTTGCTAATTAGATAAATAGTTTTGAAATAGATATTCACATGATCATTTTTTTCAGTCAATAGTTTTTCCATATTTTTCCTTATAGTGTGATAAAATTCTTTTTGGTGTAGCTTCTCACCTATGGAATTGAATTTAGTTGGTTAATGTAAAATTTCTTCGTCCAATGAAAGTGTACTATGCATATTAATGTTACGTGCAATGGTTCATGTAGAAATATTGACTTGATTAACGCAAGGGGGTATACATGCAAAGGTAAGCAAATGGTTAACTTTCTTGCATGTGAAGTCGGTTGATAGTCCAGCTTTGAAGTTTATGGAAGACAAATGGATGTGTTGTTGCCTGAGAAGGAACCAAGGGTTAGATCGGCTAACCTATTTTAAAATTTTGGGTTGGTTAGTAGTTTATTAATGTTATTCTTGCAGGTATTGATAAGTGGTTAGTGACGCTAACGGGGTATATCAAGATGTTAATAACAAAACAAAGGGGAAGATGGAGACGGAGTGGATAATATCTCCACATTTATGAAAGAACTGTCAAAAAATTAGGCATGCAAGAAAATGAAAATCATATGTAAACAAGGTTTATAATTAGTGTGACAAAGCTTTGATGAATATTAATGGTGGCTTGAATCTTGCTTTTATTTTTTTTCCTTCCACTTAAGCAGTTTAAGAGGTTGCAATGTATCCACCCCATGACATTAGAAATAATACAAAATCAAAGTTGAATTGATGAAAAGTATAACTAGACAAAATTAATATTTTGAGATTTTATTTTAATCTATGTTTTTTTATAGGGATTTGAGGGTCTCTTTACCAATGGTTACTATATAGTATTAATTGAAGTTCACAAATTATTTGTTTTAATTTTGATCTTACAAATATGTATAAAATTTGATGTTGTTATTCATGAAAAGATGAGTTTTGGTATTTTGGTAGGGACATGATAGTGAGAATGTGTCGTAATTAGTGGGAAAGGGTAATCTTAGGCTCCATTTTTTGTGTCGAATTCATTTTAATGTGGAGTAATCAAGATACTCAAGATGGAGTCTCATTGCATATAGTACAAGATAGCTAATGCTCGAAATTCAATACAGCCTCATAATAACTATACAATCATGAAAGGAGATGAAATGCAAGGGTTGCCCGAATTGATCACATGGCATTTAGTATAGAATTAAAGTCGTTTAGATGAAGTGCAAGGGTTGTGAAAAGTTGCAAGAATAATTAATGATATAACCTAATTCATGCCTATATAAACCGGCCAAAATCACATTTAGTATGTACAGATTCACACATCTTTTAGATCTTTGATTGTTGGTAGCGGTATGTAAATTCTCTTTTGCAACATTTTGGAGATGATTCACACATCTTTTAGATCTTTGTAATTATCTCGGCCATCTTTTTTTCTTAATTTAGTTATCATACGCAGGTACCATGAAACTCACACAAGATAATGCATGCTCAGATAAATGAAACCAAAGACTGGGATACCAACTATTTTCTTTGTTTCATACATATTTAGGTGATTGTTATAGATAAGCATATATATAGATATATGTATTATGTTAATGCATTTTTATATACAAGTAATTTATGTGCGTTTTCTATTGATGTAGCTCACATGTGCGAATTAATTCAAGAAAATGTGCACGAGCATGTATGTAAAGCAACATTTAAATGGTTAAATGATACTTTTTAGCTTGATTAGTTTATGTAAGTAGTTGCTTTCGAATGCTCTTTGAGAATTATTAGAATGAATTTATTGTGTGCAATTGAATTATTATTGAAAAGAAGAAGGTCCGCGCATCGCAAAGTGTTTTCTTTTTCTATGTAGAATCATTAGTAAGAAACCAATATTTACGCTCATTAAATGAGTTTGCCATAATAGCAAAATACAACATATTAAAAATATCACATTGAGTAACGAATAGAAAGGAAAAAATACATAATTTTGACTTAAAGCCATTTGTAAATTATAATATCAAATAAAAAAATTGAGTTTTAAACATAAGCAAAAGTTCAAACTTTTATCGAAAAACAAAACCGGTGCATTTAATAAATGCTAAATCATACCCTAACCGAGATCTTGAAACTTCCACAGAATCAAAAAGGTTAAGAAAAAGTCGAACCTGATCTTAAAACCCAAGTTATAACATAATTGAAAACCTAAAGAAACTTGGTGACATACTGACATGTACTCAACTACAAGCCTGATAACCAAAGAAAAAAGCAAAATAGATTGTTAACACAACTTACAAAAAATGATGTAAAAGGCTAAAAGAAGATTATGGTGTTGGCACTTACAAGAAACCGGAGTATTGAGATGGTAAGCTATGTCAGATACTCATATATACCAAGAAAATGGAGAAATTCCGGTTTTTTGTTCCCGGTGTGTAAGACCTTGCATTTGTTGTTTAGAGAGAGTGAAAGAAAGTGAGAGAAAACAAAAGTAAAAAATGAGAGACACGAAATTATGGCAGTAAAATAAGATAGATCAAGATGTGAAAATGGGTTAATAGTGACACACTATTTGCATCCGACGTGTATTTTTGTGGAGGCTCTTTGCATCCAACGTGTATTTTTATGGAGACTCTTTGCAGCCGACGTATCCTTTTGCAGAGGCTCCACAGTAAAAAAAAAAAAAAAAAAAAAAAAAAAAAAAAAAAAAAATCCTTATTTATATATAATGGGTAGATAAAAAAAGACAAAATTCACAATAAAAAGCGTGTACTTTTTTTTGCTACGTGTCATTCCTTTCTAGTTTTCTACCGCTTTCAGGAATGAATTATATCTGTTTCCCAAAGCACACTTAGTGCCGTTTGGTTTGTTTGATGGAATAACAATAGGTATAGATTTGATAAATAGGTAGAGCGAGAATAGATATGATTGTTTGAAAAGTAATGTTTGGTATAAAAATTTGTTAATGAAAAGTTTAGTGGTAAGTTGTGTTATGTGAGTGGTAGGGCCCATTTGTAAGAAAGAAAGGATCACACCTACCTATTTAAGTATTTAGGGACCGTTTGGTTTATAAATGGTTTTGGATTCGGATTCGGATTCGGATTCGGATTCGGATTCGGATTTGGTTTTGTGAGGAATGAATATTAAGAGTGAGAAAATATATTTTAATTGATATAATAATTAAATTGTATTTAAATATAATACTTTAATAGAAAAAAGAAAGTGTTGTGAGAGAGGTACAATGGGTCCCACGGGTTTTATATAAAACCTACCATAAGTGAGTGGAATGAAAAAGTAGTGAGGCCTGCAGGTTTCAAAGTATTACTTTATCTATCAAACGTCATTTATCATCTCTCGTACCCAAATCCGAATCCCACACCCCTCAACCAGACGGGCCCTTAATATGATATCATTCTATGGGTATCCATGCATTATTTTAATTGTGATTCCCTGTAATTTTGTTAACCAAACATTTGTTTTAAAAATGATTCCATTTCTTTCATTTTATTCCAGTAACTAAAACAAATGGGCCTCAATAAAATCACAACAATTCCTTTCTATCACTTTCTCACTTTCAATATTTATCTCCTTTTTATACTAAATCACTTTATCATTTTCACTTTCTCACTTTTGTTTATTTGTACAAATTGATGCAGCAGCTAGGGTTTCAGTTTCGAACCGGTTAAATCGGTCATCGGTCCAATAGCAACAGCTACGCGTCTACGGTATAAAACTATTAATATGCGTTTGTTTAAGTATAATAATTTGTGTGAAATTGATTGTTTGACGAAATATGCTTCAGTTATTGATGAATGCGAAATTGATTGGTAATAGTTATTGATGATCGATTTGATTGATTTGGTCATTGTATTGTTACTTGTACTTATAATTGGGGCTAAAGTTAGGGTTTGTTAAATCTGCTTAATAGTGGTGGTTTGGACCATTGGAATGTTTATATGTTATGGTTAACTTTATTCTAGCTATTGAATAGATGAATTAGCTTAATTTTGTGCATTGTGTGAATCTATATGATTTTTAGGTGAGGTGATTAGAAACTCAAGGCGTGCCCTGAAACTAAGTTGAGCCAATTACATCAGTTATAACCAAAGTTTTGAATAAGCTATAGTGTGTAGAATAGTTGTTTGTGTTTGTTGTTTTTGGTTATGTTTTAAATCGCGTGTGTATACATTGTGAGATGACTCAGGATGGCAGAAAATATGGGGAAACTCAAGTTGTGACTTGTGAGTGAAAAGCTCTCTGGTGATTCATTTAATTTTTGTTTTTCGATTGTCATAAGTAGTGTTGTATGATGTAAGTAACTCTTTTCGGATCTCACGAGTTGAACTTAAGCATTTTTTGGGGATAAAAAATACGAGTTCCTTTAGATATTAACTGTGAATATTGCTATGTGTCTTAAGTTAATGCTTAGAGTATAGCTTTATGACTAGGTGACTTTAGGGTTGGATCCCGACAAGCCTGTTTACGAAGTTCAAATTTTTTTTTGAAGAGACCAACTAAAGAGAAAGCAATTGCAGAGAAAGAGATGGTAATGAAAGAGAAGTCAGATAGCATTACATCACTGCAAGTGAAGTAGCTTTGATGAGGTAGGCTAAAAGGTTCTTAGATGCTAATGAATAGGTTAAAAATGCTCATGAATTGGAGAAACGGGTTTGTATGAGATATAAAAAAGGGAAAATTGTCCAGAAATACATCAAACTTGCCACCTTTTGCTTTTGTATACCATGAACTTTTTTTTTTCCTATTGTAACTATAAACTTTCTTAATATTGCTTTTGTATCCTGAAATGGCCAATTAGCTGACGTGGCAAGGTGATTAAGTGAGGGTGATTAGGGACGCTAATACATGTCACGTCAGCTAATATGCAATTTTAGGATACAAAAGCAATGTTAAGAACGTTTGTAGTTACAATAGGAAAAAAAAAAGTTCATGGTATACAAAAGCAAAAGGTGGCAAGTTTGATGTATTTCTGGACAATTTTCCCTATAAAAAATACCTCGACATGTCAAGATTACTTGTCTTACATTGCAGGTGGAGAAGCTCCAAATGAAGATGCAGTTGAAGAACAACTTAAGGGAGGCCTTGGAAACCAAGACAAAGATGACTCCAAAATCTTCATGATGTAAGGTTCATGGTGCTTTGCTACAACCTTGGCTTGCAACTCGGTTAGTTGGTTATCAGGTAGCTCTTCTTTAAAGTATTCATGCTTTTCTGTCACTTAAACAAACTGTAATACTTGTATATCCTTGTTTTTAGGCATTGTTGCATGCGCCATTTATTCTCTATTTAGTATAAGTGTTCTGTTTTTAGTCTAAAGATGAAAACACATGCAAGTTATCATTTTATTGTGGCAGGCATTTGAGAAAAAGGCGCAAGCTGAAAAATAGGTTGAACCTCACGTGCACACAATCGGAACTGTAAGTAAATTCTCTATTAGATGTTCTGCTATAAGTTCCGGTCACCAGTATGTTTTATTAGTTAATTTATGTTCTGCTATTAGATGTTTGGATTGTGGAGCGATGGGTTTGACTTTGAAAGTCAAAGGTTAAACATGGTTGACTGACTAGATAGTGTTCATAAGTTAGTGATAGCAAAGAGGGGTATAGCTATAACGACTTACTATGACTGTTTTTGGATGAATGCTAATTCTTATTTTAAGTTTTGAATAGTATTGTATTAGCTAGTATAGAGTGTTTGAACATTTTTTTTGAAAAAAATATCATGTTTTGTAAGTCCAGACATTTTTAGTAGATGAATGTGACAACTTATGTCATATTCAGTCATTGAATTCGTTTCTAGATGAATGTGATTTTTTAGTAGTAAGTTGGTTATATACAATATTTATACTTATGTACCACATGACATCTATAGTTATACAGTGTAGTTTCTAGATGAATGGGTCGAGTCAAGTTAACCTCATATATGATTCACTGTAACAGCCGTTTGGGTTTTCGCCTGTTGAAAACAATAAATATTGTTAAAAATGTGTTACCATATAGAGATGTGCGCATTACCAGCATGAAGCATATAGATATAACTTACCAAGTCCTTAAACTGTAAGTTGAACAAGATGTCAATGTATCGCAGATTACTATATTTTTGATATTGAAATGCTATAATGTTTTCATGATCATGCGAATTTGAATTAGTCATAACTTATTACTATATTTGTTGACATGGCAGCATTTTGATGTGTCGGAAGTCGGTTTGTGTTGGCAAGATTAATAAACAAGAGATTTTCTTATTTCAACCAAATACAAGGTAGCTTACTTTGCTTATTATTTGCAATGCATATTGTCGTGTACTACTAGTCATTTATGGACCAATCATATGACTATCTGTTTTACTAGTTGATTTCGAGTGTTTGGTTGCATAGCGTAGTTAACCAATATTTTGACTACCATGTGTTAAATGTGAAGGAAAGTGTTCTAAACGACACTCATTCGTTGTGATGTTATTAAATCACTATGCACCGCTATAAAAGCCGCTCGACTCAACCAACCCCGTAGTCAGCCAACTCGTCTGACCCGTTGTATGAAGTAACCCATTTTGATTCTAATATGTTTATGTTACCAATTCCTAAATCATTAATCCTGTAATTTTTGGTTTTCTTTCTCATTATTTAGGAGCTTGTTGAAGACGAAAGATCAAAGCTTGCAATGGATTTCAGTAATTTTTGAATACTTGAAGACGAAAGATCGAAGAAGCTAGCTTTCAATGACTTATTGTAAACATACTTAGAAATTGCTATGAAATTGTTATTTGAGTATCTGAGGTGAGGTTATAAAATTGCTACAGATTTGATGTTGCTATGAAATTGCTACAAATTTGATCATTTGAGGTTCATGAATTATGATGATGCTATGAAATTGATAAAGATTTTTGTGTGTGTGTGTTTTTTTTAATGTAAAATGATTAAAATAGTGACAATAAAAAGCGTGTAAAATTTGCATTGGGGTTGATGATTAAAGAACACAATTTAAAGCGTGTAGTTTTAAAAATTTGCACCCAAAAAAACGTGTACTTATTGATGAATTTCTCCACCCCACTAAGTGTGTACTTATTGATCAATTTTTACATCCTACAAAGCGTGGTCTTTTTCAAGGTTTCTCCACGCATTAATGTGTCGTGCATTTTGTGATGCCAATAATTGACACGCTATTCTATGCGTGTACTTCTAATTTTAACACACTAAAAACCGTGAAAATCTACCCCAATCAGTGTGAATAATTACACCATTTGTTGTAGTTAAGTAATAATAAAGTACTTAGGCTTTGATTGATATCATCCAATGTTTTAGTGTATCGTTCATAGAATTTCAGCAAAATTTGTTTGTCATGACGTTGAGACTCACGAATGCATTTCCACTCAATAGGGATCTCCTTGTTCATACGAGCCTAATGAAAATCTTGATATTCATATTTAACAGTGTATAGATTGGTATATCTTATAATTAAGTGTTGTTATTAGTTTTATTGGCAGAGACTTTAGAAAAGTCAAAGTTCATTTGAAGATCGGTGAGTAATTGTAAACTACTAGTACATAAAACTAAACTTTATAATTGTAATAGTAGTTGCTGATTGTCACTATCATTGTTGTATCTATGTAAGATCACATTATAACAAAATATACACGTCACTAGCTAGATGAAAATAAGATATTCCAAAGGATGTCCCTTGTTATGAACTTACGATTTATGATAAAAATATGATCATTTCAAATCTAGTTACCATAAGTGTATGAATTGTCTAGTGAGATATATGTTGGTTGCTGGCTGTTGTTTGATCATACACGTATTTATTTTGCACGCTGCATTTGATTAATCAAAAGAATTAAGATACTATATTAGACGAGAAATTTGACCTAAACCCATTTTCACATTTTTGATTTTTTCTTAATTAATAGGCAAAAAGTTAAGAGTTAATATGAGTTTTCTGATATCCCCCTAGCTGTAAGATTTTTTCAACCTGGCAGCTAGTGAAATATATGAAAACATAATACTATTTCTCAACACATTTAACACATGTACACTTATGGTATATTAGTATCCAACAACTTATACTTTCAGCCTATGTGGGATAGAGTGTTAAGATATAAGGTTACAAAATATCTTCACAAATAATGATAAGAAAGAGATAATGTAAGAGTTCTTAGTGAAAGAAAGGTATGTTACATGGAACAAAAAATTGAAGTTTAGAAGCAACTAATTTAATTATGTGTTTATATCTTGAAACATAAAGGCAATGGCCTAGAAAATATAAACTATGATGATTTTTTCTTAGATAAAAGGATTAGCGTTTACTTATCTGAAATCGTTTATGCAGAAATCTATATGTTGTATAAGTTACGTGTTCTAGTCATGAATGCAAATTCTTGTATATTGTGATACTTGTTTAGCTTTGTTTAAAAACATGTTTTGCCAAGTGCAGACCATTAAGCATTTTTTGAATATACATATATAGATTTGCATGTAACTAGGCAGCATTCCTATTTCGCCTTGTAACAGTCCTTCGAATAATTGGTGTTAATATACATGAAAATTAAAATTGATTAACTGAGTTACTTGAAGATATATTAAGCGCAATGGATTGGGTGGTCCTTACGACAATCGTCCCATCACTACTGTCAACTTAACACCGAATCTGTTTATACTCTCATCAGTCTCATCTATTTTACTTCACCGTAATCACTGCAATCACTAACACCAAAAAAAAAAAAAAAAAAAAAAAAAAAAAAAAAAAAAAAAAAAAAAAAAAGTTGGATTGCGGTTCAAAGCACGAGCCGATGAAGGCCACCACGAGCTAACCACTTACCATATCACTCTCAAAGCATGAATATATAACCCATAGTAAGTGGCACATTGAAAACATAATACGATTCTCAACATATTTAAACTACATAAACGTACTATAGTATATTAGTAACAAACAACTTCTATCTTAAAGCTATGCGGGATAATATGTCAGGATAAAATGTTAGAAGAGAACTAAAAAATTTGTAGAAAAATTATATATTACTTGGAACTCCAAATTGAAGTTAGAAGCAACTACTTTATGTGTTTGGAGCATGAATCATAAAGGGGGAAGTTTCGATAACGTGAAATTAAACGTGCTTTCAAGTAGGGTTGCATGTAGCCAAGCAAAGTTTTCAATAAACATGCTTATTAAATGAGTACTTATGCAACAATCGAAATGTAAGCAACTAGAGAATCCTATATCATATACGGATTGATAACCTAAGTCATATGTCTTTATTACTCTGATATGAATTGTTATTCAAGTAGAGATCGTATACACGGCTGAATGAATTACGTTTTGAGTTGTTCGGTGAAAGTATTTCTATATTATGATTGTTTGTTTTGGCCCTAGGTTAAGATCTTATAATGTTAAGGAGAGTACTTATGTTAACATCTCTTCTTAAGCAACTAGACAATCGTTTATATACTTGCAAATAATATATTTTTTCATGGGGAGTTAACTAAAAATATTTATGAGCATACAACAAGAGTACAACACATAAAATATAATTGAGCCTGAATATAAACACATACATCATATCAACCTAAATTATTGGGCTATGTGTAGCGCCGATGTTCATCTTATTTTTTTTAAAAGGCTTTAAGCCCAATAATTGTACCCATATAGTGGCTCGAATAGCGTGGATGAACCACACTGTCATTATAAGACAAGTTGTTTTTTTTTTTTTTTTTTTTTTTTTTTTTTTTTTTTTTTTTTTTTTTTTTTTTTTACATTGTTACTACTCTTCTTCAAGTCACCAAAGTGTAGTTTCTCTTAAGATTAGCTCAAAAAATATGCTAAATCTGTTGGTAGTTGGGGTCCAAAACTTTTAATGGCGTGTAGCTAAGTTCGTTTCGGACGAGAAATAAAACTCGTAAAATCCTTAGTCTTTTAGGAATTCACATAATAATTGTTATTTAAATATGCCCGTGGTGGTAGAAAATATTTGAGAATATAGAGCAGCATTTAGTATGGACCTATGTAAAATTAAAGATCCAAAGTGGTTCCACCATAACATGCATGTTTTAGAGTAAAGAAACAAAAAAAAAAATTGACAAAAAGTCAAGAGTTATATGAATTTTTAGAGTATGCAATATCTTACAACTTTTATTAACTTAGGCCACATTATTTTAGTTACAAACAATTTCTTTCTTCAACCAATGTGGGATTACATTTTCGGGTCATGAGATACTTGTTTCAGTCGTAGGTTGTCTAGAAAACCTATTATGCCGATCAGTAAGCATGTTTTGAATGCTTAAATGTACAAATTTAAGTTTGCAAGTAGCTAGGCAAAGTTTATGACAAATATGCTTATGTCATGATCTAAAAATAAGTAGTTTGGCAATCCTTTAAGCTTATTATAGTCATAAAGTGTACACAATGTTTATCGTATAAATCGTTTCGATATGCTTATGTCAAGATCTGAAAACAATATACTATGAATTATGTGTTTATTTTGCACATAATTATTAATTGTCCTTAACAAACATCTTACCATAATATTTGTATTTTAATAAAATTTAGGATATACCCGCTATTGACATACATAATGTTGCTTTTGTAACACTACTCTATCACAAATATATAGTTGACATGTCAAAAAAACCTTAAAAAAATAGGTCATTGGCTCAATCTCAACTTCTCATTAAAGGGTCGATGGTGCATGTGTTAAATGCCTGGAGCTAGGTCTTTTGGGTAGGACTCGCCACCCAAAAGAGGTGCACAAAGCCAAGATATCCCCGTTGATTTAGATACTTTGAAGCAAGGCTGTCAAACTCGCGAGTTTACACGTATGATCGTACGATCTTACGTGCACACCAGTTAAAATCGTGTAGGATCGTGGTAGGATCGCATCTGAGGTAGGATCGTAAGTAAGATCGTAGGATCCCACGTAAGATCGTAAGATCGACACGCGATCCGAGTTCACTTTTTTTTTTTTTTTTTTTTTTTTTTTTTTTTTTTTTTTTTTTTTTAATCTTTAAGTCCATCTCACTTGCTTAGGCCAAAAAAACAAATGTGTGTTTTAAGCATGAGAAAGATCACTTACCTGAGAACATAATACCATTCTAATAACAAGTAATTGGCATACACTATGGTATATATGTAACCAACAACTTCATCGTTCAACCTATGTGGGATAGAATGTTTGGATAGAAAGTTGCCATAATTCTCTATATATTATATATTCTCAAAGATATAACTGATAATATGCTATGTACTATCGACTTAGAATCAAATGAGAAACATAATTAAGATAAGAAGAATGAGAAGAAACTACAACCACAAATATTAGATGCACCCATAAAAATAGATGCATCTCCTATTATTTCTCTTTCTTTATTTGAAATATATGACTATAATTTTTTCTCACTCTTCTCATTTCGTTAATTCTTCTCATTAGATCCATACTCATGTACTATCGACTTAAAAAGAAACTAATGTTTTTGAAATATCCCCGTTCACTTAATGATAATTAAAAACAAAACCAAACATCTCAAAAAATAAAACTAATGCAATTATAGAAGCATGACATATGAGAATTGGTCTCATATTTGCCACCATTTACTCACTCTTTTGGGCATATTCTGGGTAGCCAACAAAAATTTTGATTTTGTAGATACTTTTCTTTCAAATTCATTTTTTTAGGGTATTTTTTGTGAAATTTTTGGACATTTTTGTCCAACTTATTAATAGAATTTATTTTTCCTGAAAGGCAAAAATGTCACATATTACCCTAAAAAGGCTAAATTTGAAAAAAAATAAAAAATAAAAATAAATAAATAAAAACACAAAAACAAAAAAAATTTGTTCACTACCCACAAGAGAAAATGGTGGCAAGTAAGATACTTTTTTAAATTATTTGACCAATTTAAAACATATACATTTAACAAATTGTGTATATTCAGTTGGGGTTTAGTCATCCCACATCGAGCAATGAAGAAAGTAACAACAAAGGTTTTGACTTTAAAAATGAAGGGAAGGATACCATCAAATGTAGGCTAGTTGATGTTTTCAAATGCCCTTTCTTAGGATGTTTCTAGCATGTAATGTAAATTCTTATGCTAGAAACAGCCTTTGGGATTGCTTTTTTCGAATAGCTTTACTAATATTATAAATAAAAATGCTGTTATTTTAGCCCTTTTGGATTGTCTTAGGGACACACCGTGTGTCAATCTAGCTGCTTGTCTAATGAAACACGAAGGATTGCAGATGTTAAAGCATTGACTAAAACAACCTGTGATTTTTTTAGAACAAGGGGTTAGCTTTTAATTATCTAAAATCATCTGCGAAGAAATTTTATACATCGTTGAATAAATTACGTTTTTTGGTCATGGAGGTTAAAAGTATTTTTGCATTATGATATCTGTTATGGCCATGGGTTGTTTAGCAAACTCATTATGCCGATCACTACACATTTATATTCGGTTCGCAAAGTTTTGTCAACATTTATATTTCGGTTCGCAAGTAGCTAAGCAGAGTTTTTGACAAGCATGCTTATCAGATGAGTACTTATGTCAAAATCGAAAAGTAAGCAGCTAGGCAATCATTTTTTATATACAATTTTGATAACTTATCTTTTATAGAGGTCTATTCATTCATATCAAGCAGCTAGGCAATCATTTTTTATATACAATTTTGATAACTTATCTTTTCCAAAGGATGCCTCACTTTAAACATTCAACTATTAAAATATGTTCATGTCATAAAAGGTTTTTGTTAGGATTAGGGAAGGATATTCATGGGGCAAAACACCATACCATAGCAGCAGAAGCACAAAGATCATGGGAACAAACTCAGAACAGGTACAAGAACAAATGTTAAAGACTGGTATTTTATTATCAAAATTATGAAGTGTGTTTTACAATGGTATATCTGCTTATGCTAAATAGAAAACAAACCGACATACAAAACCGACATACAAGTTTCCTGATACTTCTTAGGCTATTAACAAAATGACCAAAGTACCCTTACTACTAATATTACCAGACTGCCCTTAGGAGGTCAAAGTCAAACCAACTAACAGTTTTGATAAGTGTATAAATTATCTAATAAGATTTATGTTGGTTAGTGACTATTATTGAGTTAGATCGAACGTGAAGCAAATCTACATTTTTGTTGTTTATTTTGATTAGCTTTCAAAATTCGTTTTCCTTTCTAATCTATGCGAAATCAAAAATTAACATGGTCTCCACATATTAAAAAGTACTAAAATAGAATAAAAAGTTAAGAGATTATAAGAATTTTAAGTTATTTAAACACCCTCTAAAAAAAATTTCAACCTGAGGAGGTGGTTAAATTTCTGAAGACATAATAGTAGTCTAAACACAGTAAACAAAGATGAACTTATGGTATATAAGTAATAAACAACTTCTATCTTCAGCCTATGTGGGATAGAGTTTAAAGATAAAAGGTCGAAAAATGTATGAGCTTAAAGATATATGTTTTGTAATCAACACGTTTCCTATTTGTTGCGACGGAAAACATCGTGGTAACATTACAAGTAACCATTTTAGTTTATAAGTAATAAACAACTCATTACATGTAACCATATAAAAGTGGTAATTTTTTTTTTTTTTTTTTTTTTTTTTTTTTTTTTTTTTTTTTTTTTATATAAATCTCAAATGGTAACTTTGTTTTTTTGAAAATGGGATTGTTTTGTGTAGTATGAATCGGTTGTAGAGGCAACTGATTGTGCTAATTTTGATCCCTCGACCGATTGTTGCCCAAACTTCCACATTGGTACCCAACCGATTTTTCACGTTCCATTGTACATAGCCTAACTAATCAACAAGTTCTTTCTTCAACCAGTGTGGGATAAAAGGTTAGAAAAAGTATCCATGTTTTATAAAACTTTTTTATGTTACATGGAAAGAAAGTGATATATATCATGCAAGAGTTTTTAACAATTGGTGAAAGAACTAATTGTTACATGGAACTCCAAATTTTTTTCATGTAATCAATTACCTTGCCCGACAACCTACATTTAATTTACACGATTTTGTAACGTATCTGTACAATAGTCTATATTGCTTAAAATTTAAAAATTTGTAGGTAAGTTGTTATTTTGTATAAACTTTGTTCACCTAAAAAAAATGCAGGTCAAGATAGCTTCTAAAATCGGGCATTGGTTACCATTTGATTGGGCCAAAATAATATGGGCTCATACATTTTAGGCTGAAACCTGGGATTTGGCCCATATATATGGGCTCACCAGATTGTAATCTCATGAAACGAGCTGAGTTTGATAAACGTTTGCAAGGAAAGTCTCTTAAATTTCACTTAAATCAACTCACGGATCGAAACTAAGGAAGATGTTTCAACAATTAAAAAAGACGATTTGATATCTTTCATATGTTAAGTTAGATCATGATGAATACACAAAAACTGTTTTTCCCCAACAACCACTAATTCTCTTAAAAGTTTCATTGGACCATGCAATCCGAGGCAATCTTTATTTTCCAACCATGAGAACTTAAGCGATAATGGGCCTCCGTTTTCGGCTAAAATGTCCGAGAATATTAACTTCGAGTTGTTTCTTGTTCTGTCCCAGATATCCACTTGCTCAGCAATCTCTAAAGTAGCAACAATGCCAAAATGTCCCCATCTTGAAAGGCAGTTTGCTCGAATGCATGTTAGCATTTTGCAATAACTCATAAATTCACAAGCTCTCCTAAAACTAATGACTTTTCGACCCACTGAACTAATAAACTATTTTGAAGCTTCTGTATGCTCGGTTTTCATTAAGGATCATAGTGATACTCCCCAACTTGTTAGACAAGGTCTTAACCGGCTTATCATTTTCTTTGATACTCCTCAAAATCTCAAATGTAAAGACAACACTGAACATGTAACACGGTTCCATATCTTTGTTACTATTAAAATCCCAATAATTGGTTTTATTATTTTTTATTTTATTTTATTATTTTTTTAATACCCATCAACTACACTCGGCTCTTCAATTGTTTTATAAGCTTCTCTTAGAATTTCATATAAATAACATGTTGATATAAACTCATCCACAACATACATGACTCACATGTAATAATCAAAACATTTGCTACAAGTTCAAAGGTCATGTAGTAGCTTTAAATTGCGTGAATGACAACCACAATATCATCATAAGACATATTTTTCTCCTATTTTCGATTGCTTTCCTACTTTACATCTGTTCATTTCTTCTTTTCTAGTCAACAAGTGTGGCTTGTCATAAGATTAGCTCGCAAGAGATACAATATTTGTAGGAGGTTACGGTCAGGATTTTTATAATCCTTCGTCGTCAACGTGTAGCTCAGTTGGTTATGGATCGGAAGTGAAACTTCAATTCTAATATACTTGCTCTAGCGGAGATTCTAGTAATAATTCTACTCTAAACTCACGTGTGGTTTTCTAAAATATTTGGGGATATATACTGTTTAGTAAGGATCTATAGGTTTAAAAGTCCTTGATTATTCTAACTCCAAGTATCATGATAATTGAAATATTAGTCGTTAATTGTCACCATTGGTGTTGTATTTGTGTAAGATCACATTAAAAAAAGAAAAAGCTAAGAGTTCATATGAGTTTTCAGATACTCCAATGGAGACTAGATTTTTTCAACCTAGCATACTGGGAGATATCCGAAGCCATAATACTATTCTCAACACATTTATCACAAATACACTTATGCTATATAAGTATATAAAAAACTTGTATATTCAGCCTATGTGGGATAGAGTGTTAGGATAAAGTGTTACAAAATATCTTCATAAAAATATGGTAAGAAAGAGATGTTGCAAGAATCCAATGATGATGATCTTTTGAGTGGTAGAAGAAATTGTTTTAATGGGTGATGTTAGTTTCTTAGCCACTGATGCAGGATTGCTATATCTATTTGTGTTGTGTTAGCTGTTATTTGTGTTATGTTTGTTAGAAGCAATGGATGTACGATATTGGGGTTTGAATGTTAGTCTTCATATCATATAAAAGATTTTTATGTTACATGTACAGGTGATTTTTTCTAAGAACAAGCGGTTAGCTTTTATTTATCTAAATCATTCGCGAAGAAATTTTATACATCACTGAATAAATTACATTTTTGGGTAATGGAGGTTAAAAGTATTTATTTGACCCACATACACTATGGTACATTAATAACCAACAAGTTTTCCAATTTCAAAAATGTTTTAAGGAATAAGTTGTTTAATTCATTTTATTTGCTATAAAATAATGATCGATCAAAACAAAATTGAGTAATATGATTGTTACTCACACTCTTTTCGTCATTCTTAACTGACTCCACAAATATTTTTTACTTCTTAAGCTATGCGAGACTAAAGATTAAAATGTTTTCCACCCAAACATGTTTTATAATAAAAAAAAGATAACAGAAAAAAAGTTTAAAGTTCGTACAAAGTTTTCATGTTTGACGATATAATGAATCGTATTGTAACAATTCAAGAATGTGATCAACACGAAAACATTATACTATTTCAAGCACATATAATGCACATAGACTAGGGTACTTAAGTAACTAACAAGTTCTTTCTTAAATCAATGTGGGATAGAAAGATTATAAAAAGTCTTCATATCATATAGAAGATTTTTATGTAAATGGAAAGAAAGAGATATATAATGCAAGACTTATCGATAACAGTTGTTGAAAGAAGTACTTGTTACATGGAACTCCAAAATTCAAGCTTAGAAGCGAACTAATTTTGTGTTTTCTGAGCACGAATCATGAAGGGAACATCTTGGATAGCAAAGTATATGTTGTTAGTGCTCTGGAAACGAAATATTGCAAATGTTTAAGTATTGAACTAAACAACATGTGGTTTTTTCTAAGAACAAGGGGTTAACTTCTACTTATCTAAAATCATTCGCGAAGAAATTTTATACATCGCTGAATAAATTATGTTTTTTGGTCTTGGAGTTTAAAAGTATTTTTGCATTATGCTACCTGGTATGGCCATATGGGTCGTTTAGCAAACTCATTATGCCAATCACTACACATTTTTTGAATGCTATATGTGTATATTATGGAATTTACAAATTTAGGTTTGCAAGTAGCTAAGCAAAGTTTTCAACAGATATGCTTATCAAATGAGTATTTATGTCAAAGTCGAAAGTAAGAAGCTAGCCAATCCTTTATTATATATAGTTTTGATAACTTAAGTCATACAATATGTTGTTGTTTCTCTAAAAAGATGAATTGTTATTTAAGTAGAAATGGATATTCGGCTGAATGTATCTTCTTTATATGATGCTTGTTTGGTTTATTTTGGTATTAGGTTAAAATCTTCTTTATATATAGTGGCTTAATTTGAGTGAAGGCAAAGTTTTCTCTTATTTTAGATTGCTACCATTATTTATTATCCGTTCATTACTTCTTTTCTAGTCATCTAATGTAGCTCATTTTCGAAGTAGCTCAACAAATAAATCAAATTTGCTCTCAGTTGATTACAGATAAGAAAGGTGACTTCTAATATAACTGGTCTTGCAGAGATTCTCTCAAGTTTGAACACGATTACAATTTTTATTGTTAGAAATTAAAATATAATGTTGCTCGTATTTTATATTAAAGTCTATACTCGAAATTGCATAGTATCTAAAAAGGAGGGACTGAAAGTGAAAATATAGTTGACTTAAAGTCAACCGAGTTGCCTTTACTCTTTTCTCCTCAACTTCATTTGATCTCTTTTCATTTTCATTGCATTCATCCATCCGTCAACAACTGTAAGTAAATTTCAGTCACCAATTAATTGTATATATAGTTGTAGTTTTAAATAATCCTTGTATATTTCAAATTTATAGTATGATGAGACTTTTGAGTCTGACTCGATTAATAGTATTAGGATTTCGAATACTTATTTTCGAGCTTCATTATACTTGTATGTGATATTATTCAAGTTTGTTAGTTTTGGTTGACCGAAAACCGAAAATTTAAAGATGCAGTTAATTAAGGGGGTGTTTGTCTTGGCCTATTTGACGGGTTATGAGCTTTTATAAGCTATATCCTCAAGCTAATAAGCTCATAAGCCATTAAATTGAGCTTATAAAAACTTCAATAAGCTCATCTAATAAGTTAAAACAAACACCCCTTAAACTAGTTGAGTGATTTGAGTATGTGAAAGATGTTTTTTTATTAGGTTATGTAGCATAAGATAAATGGCATTGAATGGAACGAATTATTCGATTTTGGTAATGAAAGTAAATACTAATCGGAAAATGCCACTGTAGGAGAAATAGTGATTTCATGTAAATGACATGAAGTGTGGAAAGGTTTCAAAAGTTGTAGTGTTGTGTGGATCAGTGACTCGAAGGAACTCTTTACGTTAACCTTTTGGTTTCTTGATGCTTGTTCATGTATTCTATGAAAGCATTAACAGTTACTAAAACGTGGTACGCTTGGTGTCACTTATAATTAACATTCATAGTGGTCAATTTAATCTACATTCATATTCTTAGCAAACATGGAAGACAGAACGCCTCTCTTAAGCTAAATGCAATGGTAATATTATGTGCCACAGTTTTTTGTCCCTCTACTTAAGATGTGTATAAATGTATAATAGTTTTGCCTGTCTATTTATGTGATGTTGTTTCCCCTATCTATGTTTTGTTTTTGTTTTTGTTTTTTTTAACATAACTTATATATAAACACAAAAGCGCTCACATGTTTGATTGTTTTATGCTACTTAGTTATGGATTCTATGGTGCTAATTAATTGTTTCAACTTTATTTTTCATTTTTTTCTGAAAACGTTTACTGTACTTGTGAACGCAGCTCGATCTCAATATTGATAATGGCTTCTACGTCCATTCCTCATCGGTGGAAATGTGATGTATTCGTAAGTTTTAGAGGTGAAGATATCCGCAAAAGCTTCATGGATCACATGTTCAATGATTTCAAGCAAAAAGGAATTCATGCTTTTAGAGATGATAGAGAGTTGCCTAAAGGAGAAGAGATCTCTCCTCATCTCTACAAAGCCATTGAAGAATCGAGGTTTTTGATTGTTATCTTCTCCAAAAATTACGCTTCTTCAACATGGTGTCTGAGGGAACTTGTCAAAATACTTGAATGCAAGCAGATTAAAGATCCCAAACATGAGGTTCGGATTATCTTTTATGATGCCAAGCCTGATGTTGTGAGGAGACAAAAAAGGAGTTACGCAAAAGCGTTTGTCAAACATGATGTTTTAAAAAGAACAGAGGTGGATAAATGGAGGGAAGCTTTATCCATGGCTGCTAACTTATCTGGATGGGATCTCCAAGACACGACAAATGGGTAAATTTCTTGTTTGTGTGTAATTAGTCTTGTAACTCTACAAAAGCTTAACACTATGCAGTTTCTCTTACTTATTGTCTCTTTGTGGTTAACAGGTATGAGTACAAGTTCATCGATTCCATCTCCAAAGACATACTCAAAAAATTATGTGACGGGGCCTTACATGTTGGTGAGAACCTTGTTGGCATCGATTTCCATTTCGACAAATTAAACTTGTCACGCTTCGTTGGGTCACATAAGGTTAATATGCTTGGTATTTGTGGTATAAGCGGGATAGGAAAGACTACCCTTGCCAAAGCTATTTATAACTTGATGTATGTCCACTTTGAAGACGGGAGTTGCTTTTGTGAAGATGTCAAAGAAAAACAAAGCCTAACTCAAGTCCAGATGCACATGATTCGTAAGATTCTGAAAACAGATCTGGAGATATCAAATGTTGGAGAAGGTTCTATGGAAATAAAGCGAAGGATGGCATGTAAGCGGATCCTTCTTGTTTTGGATGATGTGAATAACGTGGAGCAGTTAGAAGCACTAGCAGGTTCACGTGTACCAGGTTCACGTGAGTGGTTTTCTCCTGGAAGTCTTATTATATTCACTTGTAAAGATAAACAATTGCTGAGATCACATAGAGTGGATGAGGATGACATCCATGACATGGACTTTCTAGATAAGGATCGATCTCTTGAGCTCTTCCGTTCCTATGCCTTTAAAGAAAAAGATTATTCTAGAGAATTTGAAAAGGTTTCTGAGAAAGTTGTGGACTATGTGCGAGGTCACCCTATGGCCCTCAAACATTTGGGTGGTTTTTTATACGGCAAAACTGTGGATGTATGGGATAGTGAACTGAAAAAGCTCAAAGTACGTCCTAATGAAAAGATACAACAAGTTCTGCGTTTAAGTTACGATGGGCTAGACTTCTATCAGAAAAACATCTTACTTGATATTGCATGTTTATTCGTTGGAGAAAACAGGGATTTTGTAGCAAGCGTACTAGATGGCTGTAACTTTTTTGCAGTTACAAACATGCAAGTTCTAGTTGATAAGTCATTAATCACGATCTCTAATGACATGTCACTTCAAATGCATGACTTGATTCAAGCAATGGCAAGGGAAATTGTTCGTGAAGAACAGAGAAGATTGTGTATATCATCTGCATCGAGTGAAAAGGAAGTAAGAAGTGGCATATTCTTCTTTACCTTCATATTAATATAAAAGTATACACAATTGCATATGTTACTCTTTATAATTTAAGTTACATGTTATTGCTTTTTCAGGTGGCAATGACTGAAGCAGTTGAAGTTCTAGTCCTTTTGCTAAGGCAATCTAGTCAAAAGGTTGACATAAACGCTAATTCTTTTGCACTTATGAAAAATTTGCGGATCCTGAAAATCTATTCTAAGGAAGAATTCCATCAGAAAGTGGAATTGAAGGGCTACAATGTGAAGTACTCGGGGAGTCTAAAAAATTTGAATTTCTTGTCGAATAAGCTAAGCTTGTTTTATTGGCATGGATGCCCTTTCAACTACTTGCCTCCAGAATTCTATCCAAAAAACATTGTTGCCATCGACTTGCTCACAGCAACATTAAACAACTTTGGACAACACCACAGGTATTTACTTGTTCATACATGTGTTCATATTTGACACTTCGAGAAATAAGAACTAATCTTTTTTCTATTGATATCAGTGTTTAAGAAGGTTGAAAATAATGAAGCTAAGGTACTGCTGCAACCTAACAACCACCCCTGACTTCTCAGAGATTACAAATCTCGAAGAGCTAGATCTTGAAGGTTGTGTGAATTTGTTTACAGTTCACCCATCTATTGGACTTCTTAATAAGCTTGTTGTCTTAAATCTGAAAGACTGCACACGGGTTGGGAGTTTTCCTGAAGCCTTTTGGTCTAGATGCTGGACTTCAATCTCTGGTTTCATATGGAACCAACAACATCCCCAAAGATCAGTTTCATTGGCAGGTTTACATATGTTAAAGAAACTGAATTTCAGCTACTGCAATTTAGTACAAGTGTCTGATGGCATTGGAGGCTTATCATGTCTAAAAAAACTAAACTTCGAAGGGAACAATTTTACTAGTTTGCCTGGAAGTTTGAGTCAACTTTCTAATCTTCAAAACTTAGACTTGATGGTTGCAAGAAGCTGGAAGTGTTGTCCTATAGTGCAGCACCTCTATTGATGTACAAACTTTACTTTCGCTAATCTTCTCATACTTATATTTCTGTGTATATAATTGGTGACCTCTTTATCCGTGAAGTTAGCATCTCCTAGGTCCTAGCCATTAACAGCATAAAGCTTTAAGGTCACAGATGAAACCTGTATCAGTGACTCTAAGTTCGTAATTTTGTTTACAGGGTTTCAGTTTGATTATGTATTCGATTGGAGTCATTGGACAACACTAAAATATCAACAGTCATAGATTTCATCTCCTTCTCGTGGTCTTGTAAGTAATATATAACATGTTGATATGCCAAACTCGACTGGTTTCATATGGATGGGTCGATTTGGGATATTCTTATTCTAATGGATCAACTGGAAATTTTGAAGAAAATGAGCTTAGATTAATAGGAAACGGGTCAAACGGGTGAAAGTCTTCGCAAAGTGTATTCTTTGTTATAAAGTGCTCTGGTATCCATCCCACACACGGTTTACCCTTTTTTACAGCTTGCACAAGCCACTCATTTTGCCACTCTAGTTCTGGTCCTTTGGTTTATTTTTGGTTGATTTCTCTGTTGTTGAAACTAATTTCGGATTCTTTGACTCAGTATGGGCAGCAGATGCCTCTTGGTCAACCCCGACAGATGATGTACATGCCCACTTGTCCCCCGGTAAGAAAGTTAACCTTTTTCTCTTACCTGTTTTTATAGTTATATCCCGACTTAAATATTTAACTCATCTAGAAAAGTGAATATTTAACTCATATAGATAAAAACAACTAAAAATGTACTCACGCTGTTTTGATGCTTTCAGCACTTTCACAAGCATTAGGATATTATACGAAGAACTGTAAAATCCGTATTTATATTTAAACCCACTTTCAGAGCATAGCATATTATAAGAACAGTATGCAGTAATGTGGATATTGATTGCAATTTTACTTGCCTGTAGCAACTGTCGTGGCTATGCTACTGAAAAAATAATAATAATAAAAAAAAAAAAAAAAAAAAAAAAAAAACAAGCAAACAAACTATGCTCTTAAAGTGGTTTTGAACCTCGCAGCGAAACAACCACTGGAATACCAGTTGGCGGTGTACATAAGAGCTAATAAAGGCTCGCCTTTCCCCGGGTGGGTAGCCTGAACAGGGTCTCCCAGGCTTTTTTTTTAACTGTCATGAACCGCACGATTGATGTGTCTGGATGTTTTAGTAAGTAAGTTTATAGGTTTAATTTTATAGGTGTTGGTGGAGGATGGGTAGGATAATAAAGTGCACTGTATTGGCGCATATAGTAGTGAGTAGGAATTGGTGTAAGTTGTAGGTGGTTTTTGAAATGACTAATTTAAGAGGATGTGTATGATAATAAGGTGCCTACTGGTGAGTTTGGTGGAAGGGGCTTAGGATAATAAAGTATGCACCAATGGCGTAGAATATGACCAGGAATTAGTAAAGTTTGCCTGTGGCTTTTTAGTTTTTTAGTAAAGTTTGCCCACTGTGTAGGATAATGAAGTGCGCACTGGATGCGCAGAGTAGTATGAACATCTACAAATATTAACAAGTAATGACCAAATTTATAAGTTTTGTGATAACCTTCAAGTCTGTTTCCTCAGTAGTTACATCGTCTGGCACTTTAGCAAGATCTTCTACAAGAAGATGAAAAGCCACTGGTTTTGTAACTGTAACTCACAGTAGCATTAAGTGACCCACTAGTTTTGTATGATCTTCCAGTTTGACATTAGAAGACACATCTGTATGAGTTTTACAATATGCTAGCAATTGGGTATCATTTACCAGAAGTCAAATCTTCTTTTTGTTTTGTTTTGCAGTGACGATTGATTTTGTGGCGTCAGGGAGCAACATGAGTTTAAAACATTGAGTTGAGCATCAGTATGCACGTTGGAAAGACACTCTTTTCTTTTCCCATAGATATGTTTTGTTTACTTTAGAAGGTTTATACATGTAATGATCAAGATATACTTTGTACGATTTATGATGTATACGTGAAATCATGCGGAATGACATTACAGCTTTGTTTACATTACCTATTTGATACATTCATTTTGAAATAGCATATTGAATTATTATTTGTGTGCAAAATATCCAATTGTTTCTATGGCTAATGATTATTAGCATCATATATTTTCACAAATAATGACGACTTATCTTGTCACTGTTGATGTTACATTTGTGACGACCTTTTATGGTCAATCTGACCAAAATTAGTGACGGACCTATTGTGACGACAAATGACGACCTCAGTTTTCATCACCAAGTAGGATTTGTGACGACTTTTTGCTGTTAGTGACGAAATCCCACTTGTCACTAAAACCAGCTTTTCTTGTAGTGATTGTTAGTCCCTTTTTGCAATTTAGCCGAGTGATGTATTTGTTTACATAGTTGAAGTCATCGTAAACACTTCAAAAAAATAATAAAAATAAAGATAAAAATAAAATGCTACAATCACATGATTTTCACATAATAAGATGGCGTGATGTGAGGCTGCACACAGTAGTGACCATGGACGACCTTTATTTTGCATGCCACATTAGCTTTCTTTTTCCGACAACCTATATATGACTTTTTGCCATACAAAAAATATACCCCACAAATATTCTTTTTTAATTAATTCTCACACACACAAAACATATGCAAATTGATCGTGCAGATGATCTAAAAAAAAAAAAAAAAACGACCAACACACAACCTACATGCCATAGTAAGGGCGACCAAATCTCAACTCGGTCGACCGAATTGACGATCGACTTACTATGGCTGGCCTGATATGACAAACCAAACTCAAATACATATAAGATTGACTTGTAACGTAATACATGAAATTGATGTATAAAATATCATGTCACGGCGAAAATTATGTGATTGTAACAATTATACCTAAAAAATACAATGATGCCTTTCATGGTTATTACTTTAGATTGACATGTAACTTCATACACGAAATTGCATAGTATATAAAACTGAGGGACTGAAAGTGAAATTAAGGTTGACTTAAAGTCAACCAAGTTGCCTTTACTCTTTTCTAAACTTCATTTTGATCATTCAAAACTTCAATCCATCCGTCAACTGTAAGTGAATTTCAGTCCCCAGTTACTTATATGGTACAATCATTTGTTCAGTAGTGATCGTCATATTTGTAAATTAGTTGTAGTTTTAAATTTGTGTGGCCAGAATTATTGTTTGTTTCGCTGTAATCTTTAGGGTCATTTGGTTGAAGTTATCGTTGTATATTTTAAATTTATACGCAGTATATGAGACTTTTGATGGGTTATGAGCTTATATAAGCTATAACCTTAAGTTAATAAGCTCATAAGCCATTAAAAACGAGCTTATAAAAAGTTCAGTAAGCTCATCAAATAAGTTAAAACAAACACCCCTTAAACTAGTTGGGATACAATTGACATGATTGAGTGATTTGAGTCTCTGAGAGATGTTTTTTTATAAGGTTATGTAGCTTAAGATACATGGCATTGAATGGAATGAATAATTAGATTTTGTTAAAGAAAGTAAATACTAATTGGAAAATGCCACTATAGTTGAAATAGTGTTTTCGTGTTAATGACATGAAGTGTGGAAAACGTTCAAAAGTTGTAGTGTTGTGTGGATCAGTGACCTGAAGGAACTTTTACTTTACGCTTTTGGTTTCTTGATGCTTGTGCACGTATTCTATGAAAGCTTGAACGGTTACTAAAACGTGGTAAGCTTGGTGTCACTTATAATTAACATTCATAGTTGTCAATTTAATCTACATTTGTATTCTTAGGAAACATGGAAGACATAACGCCTCTCTTAAGCTAAATGCAATGGTAATATTGCGCCTCTGTTTATGTGTATAATAGTTTGTTTTCAAGAGAGGTGGCAGTCTATTTATGTGATGCTGTTTCCACTATCTATGTTTTGTTTTTGTTTTTTTTAACAGTTAACTTATATATAAACAATTAGCATGTTTGTCCTATCTACATGTTACATAGTATTACACAAAAGCACTCACATGTTTGATTGTTTTATGCTATTAGTCATGAATTCTTGGTGCTAATTAATTGTTTCAACTTTATTTTCACTTTTTTTCTGAAAATGTTTACTGTACTTGTAAATGCAGCACAATCTCATTATTGACAATGGCTACTACGTCCATTCCTCATCGGTGGAAATATGATGTCTTTGTAAGTTTCAGAGGTGAAGATATCCGCAAAAACTTCATGGATCATATGTTCAATGATTTCAAGCATAAAGGAATTCATGCTTTTAGAGATGATAGAGCATTGCCTAAAGGAGAATACATATCCCCACATCTCTACAAAACCATTGAAGAATCGAGATTTTTGATAGTTGTATTCTCTAAGAATTACGCTTCTTCATCATGGTGTCTGAGGGAACTTGTCAAAATACTTGAGTGCAAGCAAATGGGAAAGCCTAAACACGAGGTTCAAATAATCTTTTATGATGTTAAACCTGACGTGGTGAGGAAAAAAACTGGGAGCTACGCTGAAGCATTTGCCAAACATGATGTTTCAAATAGAACAGAGGTGGATAAATGGAAAGAAGCTTTATCAATGGCGGCTAACTTATCTGGATGGGATCTCCAGGACATGACAAATGGGTAAATTTCTTGTTTTTGTGTTAATTAACACTGTTGTTTCTCTTACTTGTTGTGTCTTTGCGGTAAATAGGTTTGAGTCCAAGTTCATCGATTCCATTTCCAGAGAAATCCTCAAAACATTATGTGACGGACCCTTACATGTTGGTGAGAACCTTGTGGGCATAGATTTCCATTTCGACAAATTAGACTTGTCACGCTTCATTCGGTCATATAAGGTTAACATGATTGGATTATGCGGTATAAGCGGGATAGGAAAGACGACCCTTGCCAAAGCTATTTATAACTTAATGCATGTCCACTTTGAAGGAAGTTGCTTTTGTGAAGATGTCAAAGAAGTCACAAAACGACAAGGCCTGATTCAAGTCCAACTGCATATGATTGGAAAGATCATGAAAATAGAAGATTTGAAGATACCAAGTGTTGGTGAAGGAATTATGGTAATAAAGAAGATGATGTCATCAAGGCCGATCCTGCTTGTTTTGGATGATGTGGATGATCATGAGCAATTAGAAGCACTAGCAGGTTCACCTACATGGTTTTGCCCAGGAAGTTTGATTATTTTCACTGGTAAAGATAAACAGTTGCTAAGATCACATAGAGTGGATGAAATCCATGAAATGAGTAATTTAGATAAGTGTGAAGCTCTTGAGCTCTTTAGCTTATATGCATTTGGGAAAAGGCATCCTACAGAAGATTTTGAAGAGCTCGCTTCCCAAGTTATAATACATTTGCAAGGTCACCCACTGGCTCTCAAAATTTTTGGTAGATTATTGTGTGAAAAATCTGTGGATGTTTGGAAAGGGCAGTTGGTTAGACTCCAAACATATCCTAATTCAGATATCCTAAACAAACTTCGACCAAGTTTTGATAGCTTGGCATCTGATGAGAAAAGAATGTTTCTTGACATTGCGTGTGCCTTCATTGGGGAAAATAAAGATTTTGCTGCAAGTGTACTAGACAGAAGCAACTGTTCCGCAAATGCTATTATTGAAGTTCTAGTTGATAAGTGCCTAATAACAGTATCTGCATATGATATGCGTCTTCAAATGCATGAATTGATTCAATGCATGGCAAGGGAAATTATACGTGAAGAATTCAGCATGCCAGGGAATCACAGCAGAAGATTGTGGATTTCATCAGAGGATGATATACTGAATGAAAACAAGGTATTAAGTGGCATATGATTCCTTTTTCAACATAAACATTACATTTGAGTATAAGCAATTGTCTTTATTTTTATTTTATTTTTAAATAAAAGCAAGCACAATTTGATGATCTGTTATTTGTATCTAGGTAGCAGAAGAAGTTGAAGTTCTAGTCCTTTTGCTAAAGAGAAACTGTCCAAATATTCCCATAGATGGACAAGTTCTTACACATATGGAAAACTTGTGGATACTAAAAATATGCTTTCCGAAAGTCAAAGGACGTTGGCAGCCATTTGCAGTAAACTTCCATGGAACACTGGATTTGTTGTCCAATAAATTAAGGTTGCTTTATTGGCATGGATTACCTCTAGAGTCCTTACCTTCAGATTTTTATCCGGAAAACATTGTTGCCATCGACTTGTCTTACAGCCACATAAAACAACTTTGGACAACACCAAAGGTATTTAATTCTTCATACATATATGTGTTCGTATTGGACACTTAATGATATACGAACTTATCTTTTTTCTATTGATGCCAGTGCTTAAGAAGGTTGAAAGTAATGAAGCTAAGGTACTGTTTTAACCTAACAGCTACCCCTGACTTCTCAGAGATTACAAATCTCGAAGAGCTAGATCTTGAAGGTTGTGTGAATATGGTTACAGTTCATCCATCAATTGGAATGCTCAAGAGACTTGTTGTCTTAAATATGAGAGACTGCAGACGGGCTTTGAATCTCTCGGGATGCTTAAATGTCAACCAACTGCCTGAAGCCTTTTCATCTAGATGGTGGACTTCAATCCCTGGTTTCATATGGAACCAACAACATCCCCAAAGATCAGTTTCATTGGCAGGTTTACATATGTTAAGAGTCTTTAAATTTGAGCTACTGCAATTTAGAACAAGTGCCTGAGAGCATTGGAGGCTTATCATGTCTAAAGGAACTAGAATTAGAAGGGAACAATTTTACTAGTTTTCCTAGAAGTTTCAGTCAACTTACTAATCTTGAAATACTTGGACTTGATGGGTGCAAGAAGCTGAAAGTGTTGCCCAAACTTCCACCCCGCGTACGGAGAATTGGTGCAGCTGATTGCACCTCTTTAAGAGAAGGATCATCCAAATACACTCAGTGGCTTGACTCATCTCACCGTAACGCTATTGAGCACGTTTCCCGGTTTTTTGGGCTTTTGGGTTTCCAGACTCACGAAAGTTACTTCTTCTTCGGTGCCATTGAGTCTCGTTATTTAGATATATTATACCATGGGAATAGTATTCCAGAGTGGTTTACAAATAGAAGTACGGAAAATCATGTAAAGGTTGAATTACCATCAGATTGGTGTTATGATAAGTTTAGGGGATTTGGAACTTGTGTTATTTTCAAGTGCAAAAAGCCTTGCTGCTTTTTGCACTTGAAAACATACTCTGTAAACAACTTTGATGGAGCTTCTCTGAATCCATATGGTTACACTGGAGTTACAATTAAGAAGAAGGTGATGGGAATCCAAGATTCAAATATGATATGGTTGCATTTTTGTAGGGATAGGTATACAACGGAATGGAAGGACGCAAAGAATTTTGTAACATTTTGTTTCGAACAGAATAATGAAGATGTTGAGGTGAAGGAGTGTGGTGCAAGACTAATTTGTGATGAAGATTTACAGCAAGAAGGCGTCACAAACTTGAGTAGTATGTTACAAGACCTCCCAAAACTAAGACAACATGGTGGGGCCATTCACTACTCTGGGTCTTTTGGAAATGGCACTTACTCTTATTATGGCAATCCTTTGTAAAAGTGCATATTCAATCTTTTGTGTAGGAGACACCTGCCAGGTGTTTAATGAAATGTATATTAATGCGTAATAATCATTTCCTATTATTCTGGCAAGGTATATAAGTCACAATGTGAAAACCATTAGAAAGTGTTTCTAGGAGATCCTTGGTTTAATCATGCATCGATTGATTTTGTTATTTTTAAACGTTATGTTACTTTCAACCTTCACTGGTTTGTGAAATAAATTTATGGCCAAATAAGATTTACAAGTCTATACTACTATTAATATACTTTTATTTTATTATTATTATTATTTCCGCTTTTATAAGCTTCTTCTATTACCCAAAATGTGGAACCATAGTTGTAGATTTGTCTAAGATGTTAATATTCATAATCAGTTGATCGGAACCATGCATGTTCTTAGGACGTACGTATAGTGGCTTAATTGCGTGAACGACAACCAACATCTTGTAATGAATATCATTATAAGACAAGATTCCTCTAATTTTCAATAACTACTCTTCTTCAAGTCATCAAAGTGTATAGTAGCTCCTTTTTTCAGTTAGCTCGGAAGACATGTCAAATTTGCCTAAAGTGATGATCAAGAATTTTATATATCACTGATCGGAGTATAGCTCAATTGGTTTCTAAGGAGAAGACTTCTAAATTCCTTAGTTGTTCAAAAAATCTCATAATAATTGTACGTTTAACTTGCGTGTATGGCATATGGGTATAAAAATCCTTGAATACTTGAAGCCGATAAGCCTAAACATGAGAATTGTAATTAATGGTTATCAAATTACTCTATATGCGTATGATTATCCAACGAGACATATATTGCTTGATGAGTTAGGTTATGTTTGGCACAAAGCTTTTTGGAGCTTTTTGAATTTAAATATAGAGTAATTTTTTTATTTTTTATTTTTATTTTTGCTTTAGTTTTGAATTAGTGGTAAATCACATTACTCAATTTCGCAACGAACTTATGGATTCTCAAATTCTTATTCTTTATCAATTGGCTTTTAAAGTATTATATCCTTTTACGCCATGTAAACTTGTTGGAGATTTCACACAGCAAGTGATATAATTAAAGTGGCTTTTGTTTTCTTGATTATGATCAATGAAGAATGCCTCTTAAATAGGCAATACAAAACAAACAATGACTTCAAGAGTCAAAGATATCAAACGGTTATGACCTGAAATATCTCTAACTACTTAGACTACTTCTAGTGGCTTATAATTAGCCAACATGACTTATTCAAATAATACTTATTCAAAAAACTAATGAATAAAAGAAGTGAGAATTAAATAAACTTCAACACTGCCCCTTCATTCGAACGTCGACATTCCAAGCTGAGCACTGAGTTCTTCATGCTTCATTTGTGGTAAACTCTTTGTCAACAAATCTGCAACCTGCTCATCGGTTCGACAGGTGTCGAGTTGGATTTCTTCATTCGCTATCAGTTCTCGTATGTAATGATGCTTGATATCGATGTGTTTTGTTCTTCCATGAAGCACTGGATTCCTTGATAACATTACTGCTGATTGGTTATCACATTTGATGCTTGTTGCTCTTGACTGTTGTTGACCTAAGTCACTAAGAATTCCTCTTAACCAAACTGCTTGACAAGCTGATGCACAAGCTGCCACGTACTCTGCTTCTGTTGAAGATAATGCCACAGTTGCTTGCTTCTTCGAACTCCAAGATATAGCACCAGTGCCAAGAACAAAGCAATTGCCGGATGTGCTTTTTCGATCTTCAATAGAGCCGGCCCAATCGCTCTCAGTGAATCTTTGAAGACTAAAATCCTTGGTTTTGCGAAAACAAATACCATAATTTTTAGTTCCCGCCAGGTAACGTAGGACTCTCCTTGCTGCTCCAAAATGGTGCATTGTTGGACGATGCATAAATCGAGATAACACACCAACAGAGTAAGTCACATCAGGACGAGAATGAGTAACATAAATCAATCTCCCAACCAAACTTCTGTACACTCTTGCATCGGTCAACTCCGTGCCATCTTCAGTCGTTAATTTTTCACTGATGTTCATTGGTGTTGCAATAGTCTTACATCCTTGCATATTAAATTTCTTCAAAATATCATCTACATACTTTCTTTGCGAAATGAATATTCCTTCCTGGCCTTGAATAATTTCCAATCCCAGAAAGTATTGTAACTCTCCCAAATCAGTCATATCAAACATCTTTTTCATAGACACTTGAAAATCGTGTATTAGTTGTGGTGATGAGCTAGTATAGATCATATCATCAACATAGAGACTGACGATAAGTAAGTCATTCATACCTTGCTTTTTGATGTAGAGAGTTGGTTCATGAGGACTTCGTTCAAACCCATTGTTGTGAAAAAATTCATTGATTTTGCTATACCAAGCACGGGGTGCTTGTTTAAGCCCGTAAAGAGCTTTGTTCAAGTGAAGCACCTGGCCCATCTTGGTTTTATCTTCAAAACCTGGTGGTTGAGTTACATACACCTCCTCATTTAGTTCACCATTCAAAAACGCAGATTTAACATCAAACCGGTATATTTTCCATTGATTTTGAGCCGCTATTGCCAAGATGATTCGTACTGTCTCGAATCTTGCCACCGGAGCAAACATCTCTTCGTAATCAATTCCTTGTTGTTGTGTAAATCCTCTCACCACCAGCCGTGCTTTGTATTTTTGTACACTCCCATCTGCCAAATACTTTGTCTTGAAAAGCCATTTTAAACTTATGACATTTTTGCCTTCTGGAAGATCAGTGGGCTCCCATGTTTGATTCTTTTCAATTGATGATAATTCTTCTTGCATTGCAAGTCTCCATTCTTCTATTTCCATGGCTTCTTCAACTGTGACCGGATCACCAGAAAATAAAACCAAAGGTGCTGTTGTATCCTCCCCTTCAACTGGAAACCGTCACCTAGGAACTTGGCCACGCGCACTTCTACGAAGGTTCGGAAACTGATTTGGAGAGGACTCTTCGGATGAGGATGAGGAATTTGTTTTCTCCGGAGTTGATTGTTGTGATGAAGAGGCTTGAACTTGATGTGTGAGGTGAATGAACATAATTTGGCATTTCAGTAACATCCTCTTGTGACACTTCATGTTCAAGTATACTTTGTTCAACTTCGTTTTCAACCTGAGAGTTTTGGGTGTTATTTTTGTTCTCCCAATTCCAATCTGCAAGCTCATCAAATACCACATCTCGACTAACAGTAATTTTCCCACTCAATGGGTCATATAGACGATAAGATTTTGAGTTAGGACAATAACCAATAAAAACATGCTTTTGAGACTTTTGGTCCAGTTTATGTCGTGCGGTTTTAATCAGAACATAACAAATACACCCAAACACTCGTAAGTGAATTACCAAGGGCTTGTTTCCATTCCATGCCTCGTATAGAGTTTGATCCCATACCGCTTTAGTCGGTGAGATATTAAGAATATGTACAGTTGCATCAACTCCTTCAGCCCAAAATGAATCTCGCATTCCTTTTTGCTTAAGCATGGATCGAGCCATTTCCACCACCGTTCGGTTCTTACGCTCAGCCACACCATTTTGCTCAGGAGTGTATGGAGCTGTGAGTTGCTTGTTTATCCCATGTTCATCACAAAAAACATGAAACTCATTCGAAGTGAACTCACCTCCACGATCGGTACGAAGCAATTTAACAACTTTCCCGGTCTGCTTTTCCACAAGAATTTTGAATTTCTTAAAGCACTCACAAACTTCTAATTTGTTCTTTAAGAAATATACCCAGCTCATCCTACTGAAATCATCAATAAAAAGTAGGAAATACTTACTACCGGATAATGATTCTGTCCTCATTGGTCCACACACATCAGCGTGGATAATTTCAAGTATTCCTTCAGCTCGCTTTGATTTTCCCACTGGAAATGACTGCTTTGTTTGCTTACCTACCACACATCCTTCGCAAACGTGCTCTAGCGGCTTAATGACAGGAAGACCAGTCACCATTTGTTTGTTCTTTAGCAACTGCAGCCCTTGAATGTTGAGATGGCCATAGCGTTGGTGCCACAGCTCGTTGTCTGCTAGACCTCTGCTCACCATAGATGTTTCCATTTGTTTAGAGAAATCAAGTGGAAACATTCTATTTGATGACATGTGAGCACAGGCAATAATATTTCCAGTAGGTTTATGTGTCACAATGCACTTGCCATCATCAAAAACTATCTTGTGGTGAGATTCCATTAACTGACCCACACTCAATAAGTTATGAGCCAAAGATGGAGCGAATTGGACATCTCGGATACACCTCTTTTGGTTACCAGTTGAGACCTCGGCTATACCTTTGCCTTCAATTTGTAACTGTTTATTATCACCAAGCCGCACCTGTGACTTAATGCTTTCATCGAGATCCTTAAACTTTGAACGATCACCTGTCATATGATTCGAGCAACCGCTATCTAGATACCATATTTCATTCTTCTCCTCTTTCGTGGTAGCTATCGCCATGAATAGAAAATTATCTTCCTCTTGTTCAGCATAATTAACACTGTCTTCTGGTTTGTACCAACAGTAGTTATCAGAATGCCCAGGCTTGTTACAATGTGAGCATTTGAGTGTAGTGTTCCGACCTCGCCCTCTTCCTCGGCCCCATCCTCTTACATGTTGATTTGAGGATTCAGACTCTCCTCTAGTTTGAAAGGTTCTTTCTTCATTGTCCATGTTCGACCGATTGATCCTTGCTTCATGTGCTTGAAGTGAGCCCATTAGCTCATCAAACGAGAAAGTGGACAGATCCTTAGATTCTTCGATCGCTGCTACCACGTGATCGAATTTGGATGGTAGACTCCTTAAGACTTTAGCTACCACTATTTCATCTAATATTTTATCTCCATACGCCTTCATTTGACCGACAACAGATGAAACTCTTGCGAGAAAATCTTGCACAGATTCATTATGTTTCATAAAAGAGGTTTCGAAATCACGCCTTTACGATTGCAATTTGACAGTGATTACTTTGGAGGAACCTTGAAATTCGGTTTTAAGGGTTGTCCAAGCTTGATTGGCTTTGGTAGCTGCTGCTATCCTTGGAAAAATCGAATCATCCACTGCTTGTTGGATGAAAAAGAGTGCTTTGGCATCTTTCTTGCGATGCTCTTTGATGCGGGCTTCATCTTCTCCGTTTTCTTCATAACCAGTTTCAACATACTCCCACAGATCTTGAGACTTAAACAACATCGTCATCTTGATGCTCCAAAATTCATAGGAGTCACCTTTGAATATTGGAATTTGTGGATGAGAAATGTTGACACTAGTGTTAGTAGCCATTACTAGTGTGTAAAATGAAGTATTGATTCCTGAAAAGGAACCTAGTTCTTGATTCCACAATTGTTGGAGATTTCACACAGCAAGTGATATAATTAAAGTGGCTTTTGTTTTCTTGATTATGATCAATGAAGAATGCCTCTTAAATAGGCAATACAAAACAAACAATGACTTCAAGAGTCAAAGATATCAAACGGTTATGACCTGAAGTATCTCTAACTACTTACACTCTGTTCCCGAGTTTATTTTTTGGAGTGAAAGGGAAAGGTTTGGGATGATAGTAAAAAAAAATTGTGTTCCTGAGATTTTTTAGGAAGGGAGAAGAAAGTAAAGGATAGTAAATTACATCAAGATTACTCTCCTAATTTACTTCTCAAATTGGGATGAAATGGAGTGGTGTTGATTTTAAAGTTATTTTTTTGTTACTTCCTTCTCTTTTCTTTCCAACTCGGGAACACAAGATAAAAAAATAATTTCTTATTACTCTCCTCTTTACTTCACTCCTTTTTTACTCTCCATCTCTTTTCTTTCCGTTTTATACTCGGGAACAGAGCGTTAGACTACTTCTAGTGGCTTATAATTAGCCAACATGACTTATTCAAATAATACTTATTCAAAAAACTAATAAATAAAAAAAGTGAGAATTAAATAAACTTCAACAAAACTTAATGACTAGACCAATTTCCATAAAAACATGTTCCATAGTGAATACAACGAAAGTTAATAAAAAATTAATCGAGAATCGTACTAACTTTCAAACCTATTATCATCTTACTAACTGCTTTAGCCAGTAAGAAGATAACAATATTGAAAGCATAATACTACTCCAGAACACGAGTTTATCGAATACGATATGGTATATTAGTAACAAACCATTTCTTTCTTCAAACCAATGTGGGATAAAATGTTAGCTAAAGACAATGCAAGAGTTATAAAAAGTGTTGAAAAAACATATCTTGGAACTCCATATTGATATTTAGAAGCAAACTAATTTATGTATTTGGAGCACGAATCATATACTCTTTGGACGATAAGGTGAAATTATATATTGTTATTGCGCTCTAAAAATGAAAGATTGCAAATGTTTAAGCATTGATCTAAAACAACCTGTGATTTTTATCAAGAACAAAGGGTTATCTTTTACTTATTTAAAATCATTCGTGAAGGAATCGTATACATCGCGCAAGGTTGTGTAGCAAACTCATTATGCCGATCACTGAATGCTAAATGGTTAGTTTATTGGATTGTTAAATTCCAAATCAATGCATACTACGAAGAAACATCTCCGAAAAGGCACACACACTAAACATCAGAGAAGTCAAAAAAGAAAATGTAAAAAAGCAAGTATCATCATTATATAGCGATCCATCCCAAATAAAACTTATGTGGATTATGCAATAAAGCCTACGACATCACATTTCATTTATTATTATTTTTTTATTTTTTTTTTTTTTTTTTTTTAACAAATAACAGTTTTTATTTGAATATGTATAAAGAAGCTTTAATATCAAATTTATAAATGGAAGATATTGAATGAAAAGATGCTTTGCATACTCAAAATACGATTTTAAATGAACAACTCATTAAACCTTTCCTATTTCTGCATCTCTTTCACTTGACACTATTATGAAGCATTATCACAATCACAATCATCTCCACAAAACGGCTAGGTTAACAATAAAACCGATTTTACACCTTGTTTTCTCTTTCACGGTCTAATATACCCCCTTTGCAAGTGGCCTATTCAAATTTCTACTAATCTTCTATAATCGGAATAAGAAGAATCGTGAACAAACAAGAGTATATGATTAAAACCGTGTTTAACTAGAACCGTAAAAAAGTAGGGATGAGCAAAAAACCAAAGAACCGGAACCGGACCGAGAACTGGACCGGAACCATGAAGAACCGAACCGGAACCAGAACCAATGGTTCCAGTTCCAGTTCTTGATTTTGAGATTTTTCAGTTCTTGGGTCGGTTCGGATCGGTTCCATCGGTTCTCGGTTCTGGAACCAAAGATCCAATAATTATAAAAATACGTAATTTTGTTTACTTCTTATCAAAATATTAATCAAATCCTACGTATCATAAAAGAAATAATAAATAAATAAATAAATAAATAAAAACCTACTAGCTATCAAGCCAAACACTCTAAACCCTAATCTTTAATTTACTGAAACATACACAAATCAATAATTAATCTAAACCTAATAGCATTCCAAGATCATTCATCATTACCAAAACAATGGAAGTAAGTTTATATTTTATTTTTATTTGTATTCGATTAGCTTTTACATTTTCACATGCTAAAATTTGCTAGCACTTTTATTAATACATTATTTATTATCTATCATCATCACGTAGCCATATGATCATCACGTAGCACTTTTAGTTTTATTAATACTTTGCCTAACAAATATGAACAAAGTTTTAATTTATTTGATTTTGTTTTCCGGATTATTATGCATTATTGTTTTGTTAAAAATATGAACAAGTGAAAGTAACTATAAAATGATTGACTATTCGAGTTTATGGTTTAGTTGTTAATTGTTATTTGCTTAAATGTAAATGGTTGTAAGTTTTTAAAAAGTTTAATTTTTTGTGTTTTTTATTAGCTTAATAGAAAAGCGATTCCAATACGGGTAGATCCAAAAGAACCGGAACCAGAACCGGAACCAAAAACTATATTCGGTTCGGTTCTCGGTTCCCACTTTTTAGAAAAATCGGTTCTTAGATCCACCGGTTTCGGTTTCAACCAGTTCCAGAACCATGCTCATCCCTATAAAAAAGAATAAGGGACGATAATCCAATGTTTAGGTCTATAATCCACACTTAATGCTGTTATACCTTTAGCTGCCAAGCAACCAAAATATCAAGTAGAAATGGATATTCAGCTGAATGAATTACATTTTCAGTTGTTTGGGTAAAGTACTTTCTATATTATGGTGCTTGTTTGGTGTATTTTGGCCCTAGGTTAGAATCTTATTAGTTAAAAAGAGTACTTATGTTACAATCTCATTATAAGCAGTTAGCAACACGAGTGGGTGAACAGTTTCTGTTGTGTAGTCTGCTGCAGTGAGTTGCAGCACCTGTGTTTGGCTGAGTTTTTGCTGATTCTAATTCTAGTCTGTGTTTGGCTGAGTTTGTGGTTTGCACTTTATGCTTGTGTTAATTCTCTGCTGCACTGATTAGTTTGGTATCCTTTTGATCATGGACCAGGCAATCTTTTGGCCCTTGATTGGTTTCATCTGAGTGGATCGTGTGTTTGAGTGAATATGTGGTGGGTCACTTCTCTGGTTTGTTCATGCAGACAACATCTTTTGGCAGATAAGTGCACCTTGTTGTTTTAATGGTTTAATTATCATGGTTCAAATTGTAGTCAAGTGAGAACTGAGAAGGGATGGGATTCACAAGTTGTCAGATGGCCCTTCTAAATTTAGAATTCCATATAGTATCTTGTATGACAGTATGTGATAGTTTTTTTTAGCTTATAAGCTAGGATTTAATTTCTTTATCTAATTCGTTGTTTTTTCTTTGGGCTCCGTCCTCTTTTAATTATCTTATTTAATTGAGGTGGAGCACCTTGTTTTGTAACTTGTTTTTGTTTCGGGGTCTCAATAATATGTTGCCTTTCACAAAAAAAAAAAAAAAAAAAAAAAAAAAAAAAAAAAAAAAGCACTTAGCATATCCTCCTTTATATAGTTGCATATAACAATGTATAATTGGGCCTGAATACAATGAACATGCATCACTTCAGCCCAAATCTAATGGGCCTTTGTCTAGTAGTTATCTTCTTTTTCGTTTTTGCTAAAGCATTAAGCCGAATAGTTGGACCCTCTGACTAGGGGTGTTCATCGGTTCGGTTATCAGGTTATTCGGTTCGGTTTGTTCGGTTTATTTTTTTCTGAGTCAAACCGAAAACCGAACTGAACCGAATTCAAATTTGATTCAACCGATCCTAATAACCGAAAACCGAAAACTGAACCGAATAACCCGAATTACGTAATTTTAATTATTTTTTCATTTAATTATATATATTTTTAGAACAATTTTTTTTCAAGCTTAAATAATGTTATATTTATACTAAAAAAAAATTTTAGTGATTATTTTTATATATAAATACATAAAAAAAAGTATATATATTTATATATTTTTGGTTTTCGGTTCGGTTTTCGGTTTTCATTGCCAAACCCATATCCAAACCGATAACTGAATATTTAGTTCGGTTCGGTTCGGTTTTGATCAATTCGGTCCGGTTACAAATTCGGTTCGGTTTTTTCGGTTCGGTTCGGTTTTCGGTTTTCGTGGATATTACCCGATCCATGAACACCCCTACCTCTGACAATGAAACTTTGTGTACCTATTCATAAAATGATAGTTAATGTTTTCTGAGAAGGTTTAAAAACAAACTCATGTATGAGCTTGAAGAAATACGTTTTTGTAATTAAGTTGCGTTTACAATTATTAGCGATGAAACACATTGTGGTAAAACCATAAGTAGCAATTATTTGTTACCTAACCGAGCTCTAACCGTCTTTCATAGATATAAAATAGAAGTGATGTTTTCATCTATGAAAAGTTTCACAAACAGAAACCATGTATGAGATTACATCAATGGTTAATTTACTTCACTTCCATTTTCTATGTGTAACGATTGAAAACATTTTAACTTATATATCAAGCAACAATTTTATATAGATGTTTTCCTGTTTCAATTATTTTTTTTAAGAAATAAGTTGTTTTATTCAAACTCATTGGCAATGTTAATGATCAAAACAAAATAGCAATTGAACTGTTTCTCACATTCTTTCTTATTTTACTTCTAAAATATGATGAAATCAGAACTAATGTTCGCAGCCAAAATAATTTTTATGGTAAGAAAAAAAAAATTAGTTGATATAAGTTTTCTGATGTAACTAATCTCATACATGTGTTTTTTTAACATGCAAGGAGTAGATACATCAGAAAACACTATACTAATCTAACAACGTGAAACTAAGGTACTCTATGGTATATTAGTAACCAATAATTTTCCTCTTCAACCTATGTGGGATAGAATATTAGGATTGAAGGTTAAAAAAATATATACATAAAAAAATAGTTAACTATTATGTAAAAGTTTTTTGTGTACATTGGAAAGAAAGATATAATGCAAGAGTTACTTAGAGTTGGTGAAAGAAAGGTTTGTTACTTGGAACTATATATTGTGATTGCTTTAAGAATAAAAGATTGCACATGTTTAAGCATTTGTATATAAGAACCTGTGAAATTTTCTAAGCGTTTGCTCATTTGGAATCGTTTATGTATAAATTTACAAATCGCTGAAAGAGTTACGTTTTTGGGTCATGAACGTTAAAATATTATAGTATCATGATACTTGTTTTGGCTCTAGGTCGTTTAGAAAACTTATTCTGCCGATCGCTAAGCCTTTTTTTGAATGCTCGATGTGTAAATTATGATTGTACATATTTAGGTTCGCAAGTAGCTAGGCAAAGTTTAGGACAAAAGTGCTTATAAGATGAGCACTTATGTCAAAATCTAAAGATAAGCCGATAGGGCAAATCCTTTATGGATATACAGCTTTGATAACTTAAGTTATATGTTGTTATTGCTCTAGAAGTGAAAAAAATATAAATACAGATGATAGGGCCTGAAACTAAATGATGTTCATCACTTTAGCCCAAAATTTTGGGCCTATACCCAATATCTATCTTCTCATTTTTGTTTATGCCAAAGGCTTAAGCCCAATAGTTGACCCCTTCTCATTTTAATACTCATAAGTCATCATCTACATTTATTCTTCATCTTTTGTATAGTAACATACTACCAATATTTCATTTTTATAAGTTTCTCTTATAAATTTATTTAAATGACATTTTGATATAAACTCATCCACAACATTTGCTCTAACCATACTATTTGATGTTGTTAAAGTTTCACTTTTATGAAAAACAAATGGTGATATTGTTGGTCCACTAAGATCAACACTCCAACATATTAGAAACAAACAAATCAGAAAACTGTCTTTGACCAAACAAAGGCAAAAGGAAAAGGTTTAGCAAGTGACTTCTCTTCCTATCCAACTTCCAACAGCTTTACCCAATTCCAAAGTTCTTTCTTTTTGTTGCTAAAATGGATAAATCATAATTGTGTTTTCATATATATTGTTTTCTATAGCTTTTATCAACATCATGTATCTGTGTTCACGTATAACTAATTACTGATTACATTGTTGATTTCTCTTTAACTTTACTTGAAAGGGTGTTTGTAGAGGGAAATGAAAATGAAGAAATAGAAACGGATCAAATTTCTTTGTTTGGTAGCTTATAAAAATAAAAATTTGGAGAATTGGTAGTGCAAAAATTTAGGTTTCTTTTAGTACTGAAAAAGTATTTTTAGTTTTTATTTTTCAGTTTTCTTGAGAATTGGAGAGCTATTCTTTCTCTAGATAATACCTGAAAACATGTTTAGGTGGGATTTCTAAATGGGAAACTTATGAAGAACTCATAAAAGGAATTTTTTAAAACTTAGTTATAAACTTAGAAAACAGGTTTTTTTAAATGGGGGTTTTCATTTCTAGTACTTCTGGTTGAGAAATAAAAGAAATGACACAATTGTGCAACTTGTATATATATATCTAGTCTCCTTTATTACCAAACAGATTTACGCATGTTTCACATAAACATTTTTTTTCCATTTCTAATATCTAGTCTCCTTTATTATCAAACACGAGAATTCATTAAAATTCTTTACTTATTTCATTTCTCTGAATTTCTATTCTCTGATTCATTTAATTTCTTTGAATTTCTCTCTACCAAACATGCCATAAGTTAACTAATAAGTGATCAACTTGAGTTAACATAACAATGAATGGTGGCCAACTGTGCAAGTCATCTTCTAACTATCATCAGTAAAATATGAGAGGCTTAAAGTTCAAATTCCGAAATGGTAACACCAACTTCCTCATAAAGGAAGGATTTTACCCGCTTTCAGCGTGTGTGGCGGTAAGCTTGAAACATGTGAATTAGTCGGCTATGGTTACCCGAAAAATAGAAATGAACAAATGCACGAAAGGAGCCTTAAGTTTCTTAATCGCTTTGGACAACTTATGTGATGTGATTTGATCGTATGTAGGTATATAAACGTATTATTACGTGACTGAATTTCATATGTGACATAAGTAATGAGATTATGTATATAAATTCCACAATCATGTGAAGCAGTTTTTCTACTCTTGAGATTATGTATATAAATAGTTTTTCTACAATCATGTGAAGTGTTGATTTTGTTGAACATTCGACTCGTGCGAAAATATAGTTACTATTTTATCTTATACATTTGAAATGGAACGTTGGTGTTGTCACTTGATATATGTAACCAAGATGCATATAATGGAAGGATATAAATGTATCTACAGAAGGGTAGATACGATATAAAAGCCGTTGCAGAGACATAAATTTGGTCTTTTCTTGCACTTGTCTTTTTGTCATCTTACTTTGTCGCCTCTAACCACCCTATAGCCCAAGAATGTTTCCATATTCTTCTAATATTGTTTCTTTTAGTACTAATGGTATTTGATGGATATCGTATGAAGATACAATATAAAAAGTTACACTTGAGTATATATTGGTGGCATGTGTCATGCATTTTTGATAACCTTGTTATGAACTCGTTTAGTTGGGTCAATAGTAGAGGTAGATTGAAAATTTTAAGTTGTGTCGGTTGGCTTAAAAATTCAACTATTCTTATTTCTAGTATAGTAGTATGTAATTTGTTCTCTTCTAGCTCCTTGTTAGCTTGATAAAATTTCGCCATAAAAAAAATGCCATTTACAAGGTTTATGCTAATACTTAAATGGTGTAATATCGTATGTAAATTGCATGAAATGATTTGAGAGAAAATAAATGGAATTCACGTGTCATTTTCTTATGTGATTAAAAGGATAAGTAAGAAAAACTTTAAAAGGATATAACGATTTCAAAGCAAAATTTTCTAGAAAACAAGGTTGCCAATAGCTTAAAGGGCTACTTAAGGACTTAGGATCTCAGCAGTAAGTGAAAACGTTGATTAAAGCCAGCTGAGAAATAGGCGAATTAGAATAAAGTGAACTAATCGAGTAGGCTCGTAACATAAAAAGCAATACCCAACCTTTAAGAATCAAGTCATGCACAAATTCTCTAAAGATCTAATAAACAAATATTAGTCGTTCATTTTTATTTTATTTTTTTAAAAAGTAAAAAATGTTCAACCTTTTTCTTACAATAAAATATTTTTAGAGTTTTATTATTTTGCAGTGAACGACAACTTCGATATACTTTTGATGATCTTTTTATATATATATTTTTAAATTTACGCCCTTAAAAATCACATGTGATTTATTTTTTTAAAATCACGTGTGATTTCACAAATTACATGTGGTTTTAAAATAACAAACCAACTCTAATTTTACAAATTAAATGTGATTTTTCAGGGCGTAAATTCAAAAAAAAAAAAAAAAAAAAAGCCCTGTGGTTTTTAAAACAACAAACCAACTCTGATTTTATAAATTAAATGTGATTTTTCAGGGTATAAATTTAAAAACTTAAAAAAAAAAAAAAAAAAAAAAAAAAAAAAAAAGTCCGTCGAAAATTTATAGAAGTGGCTCACTATAGAAAGACGATTTAATTTCAGGGTGTAAATTTCAACACTTAAAAAAAAGTTCGTCGAAAATTTATAAAAGTGGAAAAAAAAAACCTCGAAAAGAAGTTCGTCGAAAATTTATAGAAGTGGCTCATTATAGAAAAATGATTTAATTTCCGGAATGGTATGATTCGTTTCACGTAACGTTAACAGTTTGTTAGATATGTAACTTTTAAAAGAAAGAATCAAAGTGAGTTTTTTTAGTTGATGAAAAAACAAGTAGCCATGATTTTTTTATTGAATATTTAAATAATTTGTGATTTATATTTAAACTTTTCTCATGAATATTTGTGATTTATATTAATTGTTTCCTTTTCGTCACATGGAAAAAACAATGAAGTACAATAAGTGAACGTTTGTAATTTCACGACATACTATTTAAGATAAACTGTAAAATCCTTAAGAGTTTATAATTCATACAGTATTTATTACTGTATCTAGCTATATATCCGTTATATCAACAACTATGAATAAGAAAATGCTCTTTATATTTATTGACTTTAAATATGTTAAAAATCACTATTTCAGACCATTGACAAGTCAATTTTCAATTTAATGTTTCATGTGTAAGAATTATTTACATAAATTATGGAAATAAATTGTCTATTAAATTCCTACTCTCCTCCTTTGACTATGTTGAGTGCTACCAAGTGCCAATCAATGTGCCATTTTCATAAAACTTCTTGTTCAAATGATTAATGAGATAGTACACTAGTTATTACTAGTTCGATTCGATGTAATAGGTGTAGAGAGACGTTGATTCGGTTTTTTTTAACACCCAAAGATATAACGAACAAGTGAACTTAGTAACGAGATCAAATTATAGATAAAAGTTATAAGTAGCTCGAATCCAAAAATTTATAATCTTGTTTAAGGGCCCGTTTAGTTAATGGTTTTTGAGGTGGGTTCAAGGGATTAAAGTAAAAATCACATGTTTGGTTTATTTTGGTAGCCTCTAGATTTGGGTTCAATCCTTTATATTTTCCATCTAGAATTCCTGACCAAAATCTCGGATTACAAATTATTTGTTTCGTTATGTGAAACCCGTCCTCGAGCATATTACCGGTGCACCAATGCACCATGGCTGATTCCTGATTGGCTGCTAATTGTCCTGTTAAATAAAAGCGCAATCATAAGTATAATTGTTTTGTAATCAAATGCATATTTAGGTAAATAGTCTGATATAAACAAGCACACTTGCATAATTATTGGATGTTGAATCTAACTATTGTTACTTGCAGAATCGTCACTACTACTGGGGACAACACCAAAGTTGTTTAGTTTTTAGCGATTAAGCTACTTAAAGTCAAAAACATTTTGTTGCAGCAAGAATGACCGAAACAAGTGCTTAATCCAAAACAAGAATCTTAAATTAACCATTTAACTAGACACATTAATTTGTGAAAGTATTCAAATAATCTTGAACAAGTGTGACTCGTGCTTGGCAGTTGATTAATCCTGAGTCTAACATCATGACAACCTTTACCATAACATCTTTCTTTGTGTCGCAACAGATTACCCGTACCTTGTTTACTATCATATATGAAAATATTCTTACACTTGTTGCACTTACATTGCACTTTTTTGGCACCTTTTATTGCGTTCTTATCTTTTTCAAAGAAATTCCATATGGTAGATCGCTCCTGCCGTTTTCTCTTCACTCCTCCTTCCATATCCACAGATTGGACATCATCAGATTCCATATCAACACTCTTTGAACTATTTTTTTCCGGGTCAATTTCAACACACTCAGGATCCATCTACAATATAGAAGAAACAAGTAATATAATTAGAAAAAGAACATAACCTTCTTGTACAACTTTTTTTTGGCTTTAATATCAGCCAATAAGTAGATACAACTTCAGGGAAATTAGCTTATAACAACCTATTTGGACAAAAGATTCCAGTTAAAATCAAGCCTGGTAATATTTCAACCTTCATACAGTAAAAGGGAGTTACAGAGTATTATTTAGATTTCAAGTCTGGTAAACATACTTCAAACCTTATAGGTCATTAACATTAGCTCTTTTTTCTAGATCGCCATCTCTAATAATGACCGAAACTACTTTTCTAAAGATTGTTAAAAGCGTCCTTCCTTCTAAGAGGGTGTTTGCGATTGAATATTTCAAGTGCTTATTAGCTTATCAAATTTGGAAGTACCTAGATGTAAAAACTGGAAGTGTATATATGCCTATACTGTGCTGAAAGCACTAACCTAAAAGCACATATTAAGGTACTTATTTTTCATAAGCTTAAGCAGACAATATGCAATCCAAAAACCCCCTCTTTAGATTTGCTTGTGATTCATTTCGTAAATAGTGACACCAATCAAACCGTTTTAACCTTCCACTCATCCACCCTAACAACACATCACCAAACGCTAACATATCAAATCAATCTTATCCATTCTCAAAGCTACTAGGGGCGCGTTTCCAAACTGCTATTACTTATCTGCTTGTTTTAAGTAACAGTTCACAAATAGCATAAACAATCGGATTTTAACTAAAACAATTTTTTACATACCTGTTTGTGAATTGTGGATCGATTAAGAAACAACGACACTAAAGGATTTTTGATTAATGAGAAATGAGAGAGAAAAGAGATTAATGTTGAGATTTGTGGATTTTTGATTTAATGGTGTATTGAGATTTGTGGATGAGTGGATGTGATTGTGGATCGATGTCCATGTTGTTGATGTTGTAGAGCTGGAGAAAAAAAGAGGCACATGATATATGAGAGAGAAAAGAGTTAAAGAGGTAGGGTTTATATTTGAACATAAGTATATTCTTAACAGGTCTCTTAACGTGTCTTAACAGGACCGGACCTGTTAAGACACGAAACCTGTTAATTTTATTCGTGTCTTAACAGGTCCGGACCTGTTAAGACACGAAACCTGTTAAGACCTGACACGAAACCTGTTAAGAGCAGGTCGTGTCGTGTCGTGTTAACAGGTCTGTGGAAAACTAGAAGGGGGTTGAATAGTTTACCAATTAAAATCTTTTTAACTTGTTAAGTTAGCTTTGAAACTTTCCGTTTGATCAAAGATATGTACACAAACACAATATATAACATGCAAGTAAATGAAAGAAACGATCAAACCACAACACGAGTATTTATCGTGGTTCGGCTACAAGGACTCTTTTTCCTTGCCCTACGTCCACGCCCCGAGTATCCAACTCGAGAGTTTCTTTCACTAGTCAACAAGCTCCTTTCACCGGCGGAGAAAACTTTACACGTCGCTTATACTTTTACCGACACAAATCTAGATGTCGAGTTCTTTACCAAGGGTACAACCACTCCCGTTAGTTCTTTACAAGGGTACAACTACTCCCTATACACTTTGTATTTTGAGGACTAAAATACTAACCGATCACTACTGAAAATACACAATCAAATGAAGTGTAAACTACACAAGTCTACACAATGCTAAGCTAACAAGTCTTGCAACGTTGTGTTGAATACTTGTTACTATTAGTAAGCTTGTGAATCTCTTTGCTACAAAAAGAAACTTCACATATGAAATGTTAAGAGGTTAGATGAAAGAATGAATGTGTGTGTAAAAATGTAATGTCAAGTGATGAACCAAAATTCAACTTGTGGCTCAATATTTATAGCCAAAACCTTCTGCAGGTCTGGCGGATCAGGCGGACCCCTGAGAAGGGTTCCGCCCGTGTACCTCCAGGGTACCGCCGGGCTTGCCGTTGGTTTTGCAATAAATCTTGCAAACCAAACAAAGTCACATCTCATTACTCTTGCAAACCAAACAATGTCACATCACATAATATCAAGTCAAACATTAAACTTGCAAGCAACATCTAAGTAAGTCAAACACATTTCTTTCCATAAATGTATAATGACAAAACTTGCCATAAATATGATGTGACAATTCTATTTTTGGAAAATAAGAAGTGTTGTGTTTTATGAAATGTAAAATGTAGCAAAAGTCTAGTTTATGCAAGTCTTTAAAACTAAGATTATGTTTTACTTAGAAACTAAAGTTTACATTTGTCATTAACAAAACTTAAAGAAGATCGTAAAATATAAATAACGTTTTTAGGCGATATTTGTATTAACAATCTCCCCCTTTTTGTTGATGAGAAAACATACACTTTGTTTTTAAGTAACTCACAAAATCTTGGTTTTTAAAACTTAAAAAAAATTATATTAAACTTGTTTTACTTAATTTATGAAAATCATATTAAGTTTTGAAAGTTCAATATATTTCTCCCCCTTTTTGTCGAAACAAAAAGTAGAGTAGCTAAGCGAAAAAATGCACTTGCTCCCCCTTGCTTGTTACTCCCCCTAAAAGGAGTACCAAGATGGGAAACATGGATTTTGGATCCTACAAAAAAAATGGTTAGTTGGTGATATATATAAGCTTGTAGTTACCACACACATTGCAACCACAATGACAACATAAACATGATCAACCAACAATGCACGAAAGTAAGTAGAAAGAATTAGCATTCCAAGTAAAATTTGGACTTATAAAAGTCAAAAGACAAGAAATGGGTAAAATTCTTCTACTTCTAAAACTTTTAAAATAACCAAGAAAGAAAAATAAAAGCCTAGTTTCCTAAATTGGGGCAAACGGCCTCCAAATGATTCTCTAGGGTTTGTTTGGGTGGGAAAGGGCATCCAAACGTTCGATGACGTGTTGGAATGCAAACCGGGTTTCATCTTGGAGTTGGTGAAGCAACGTTTTGATGCTTGCACCCATTTGCTCACAATTTGAGCAAACATGGGGATGAGTGGGTGGAAATGGGTTGGCATTGGTTTCTTGGTTTGAGGGTTGATTGGTTTGTGGTTCTTGGGTGGATGATGGGTTTGGTATTGACTCAAGTAATGTGGTTTGAAATTCCATTGCTTGATGGAGATGGTTTTCAACCATGTTTTGGATATCCTCATATGAAGGAAATAAAGACTCAAAGGTTTGAGGTTGAGGGTGTGGTGGATTTGGGTGATCATGGTTTTCAAAGTTTGGTTCTCCATATAGAGGACCATGGATGTCATGGTAGATGGGGTGAAACAATAATGGTTTAGGTTGATGGTACACTTGTTGTGGTGGTTGAATGTGGTTAAAAAGGTCATCTTGGTCAAGAATTGACCTTGGTGATTCATTTGCAAAAGGTGGTAGTTGTGTAGGTCTTGGTGGAAGATCATTAAGATCTTAGACAAATGGGTGTGGTGATGTGGGAGGAGACCCAAATAGTTCCATTGGCTCAATTTTGGGTAATGGTGATGGTGATGAAGTTTTGGATGGTTGAGTTGGAGCACTTGGTGGAGTTGGGTCAATAGGTGATTTAGTTGGTGGTGGAGTGAGCTCATTTGGTTCATTGGGTGATGGTGATGGAGATGCAAGGTTCAAAAAGTGTTCATTTTTTTATGGGTGATGTGAATTCATCCGAGGATGAGGAGCTTAGGTTGATGGGTTGATTAGACCATAGTGGTTTAACACTAATCCGGGCGGTTTTCCGGATGGGTCTTGATGGTTGAGAGGTGATTGTTGACTTAGTCATGGTGAAAAATGGTTTATAAGTTTCAGAAATTGTGTTGAGGAAGGTGTGATTTGATGGTGTTTAGGATGGCTTAATTTATAGTGTTGATGGATTATGGAAAGGAGTGTTTGGATTTGATGTTAGTCCATACAAAAATGGAGGTTTCTAATGATTTGAAAAACTAATTGTGGGTTGTCAAATCATGGAAGTCAATCCAATGAAAATGGTGAAGTGAGAAAACAAGTTTTGCACTAAATGCTTAGTGGTTTTGGTGGATTTGTGGTAGTATAAATCTCAGGGATTTCAAGGATCCCTTAAAAGGGTTCCTTCCTTTATGTTTGAGGGGTCCTTGAGGTTGTTATGGCTAAATTTGAATTTTGGCGGGAATTGGTTTTGGTTAAGTTTATGGAAGAAGGAGTATCCTATTATGCTAAACACATTGCAAGTAATGGGTTTCTACCTAAAAGGATTGGATTTTGGTGTTTGGATGTTGAATTGGTGAAAATGAAAACAAAAATTCTGCAGGTTGCTGGCGGCACCCTCAGAATACACAGGCGGAACCCATTTGAGGGTGCCGCCTGGTCCGTTGGGCCAATTCTGGAATTCCCAGAATTTACACTGGCGGAACCCAATATTGGGTACCGCCAGATCCGCCAGACCCAAAAAAATTGGCAGTCCGCGTTTTTGACCCGCGAGATGATTTTCAAAATTTTCGAAAACTCCTAAAATCAAAAAGATAAGGCATTTCTGGTTGGGCAATGCAAAAAATAGACACGTAAACATGCATTTCATAGGACTTTGACCTTGAGGTCGAGAATTTCACTATACTTAGTGAAAATATCATAAACTTGAAAATTTGATAACTTGCCAAGAGTTGTCTACCTGCATCAAAGTTAGATACTACATGTTCCAAATTGTATCAAACATTGTACTAACACACAAATTCATCACAAATATTGTTTAAACGACCAAATTTGTTCAAATAGCACCTAGTGCCAAACACTCCTACACACCCGCACTCATTGACGGTCGATCTTGTTCTTGAGCTTTCCAAGGAACCTTCCAAGATTCTTAAACATCCCCTTTGTTTGCTTGAACTCCTCCGACTCATTAGGAATATCCGGAAGTTGAGATAGGTATTCGAGATGAGGGAGCCTAGAGTTTGGCAAATTGTCATCTTCACTCATTGAGGAAGACGAAGATGAGGTAGGAGGATGTGGACGTTTTCCTTGGGCTTTGTACACTCTCTTATCACTTAGTGGGACAAAGGTGTGTGGGATGAGAGAGTAATTCAGGCGAAGACCGTTTTGAGTTGGTGGAATGGGTGAGATGAACCTAAAGAGATGGGTCAAGAGCATTCCATACGGCATAGCCGTTGTGCCATGCACGGGAATGTCGGCCATTCTCTTGGCCATGTAGTAGGCAAGGTTGAAGGGTTGCCTAACGGACAAGGAGTAGAGCATGTAGCAAAGGCAAAGGTTGATATGGTCACGGTTCCCTATTGTGCTAATGACATTGGCTCTAAGGACTTCCTCCCATTTCTTGAATTGGAGTTTGAGTTCGTTCATTTCCATTCCATATGGGTCCTTATCGACCTCATTCCCCGAACGGGTTCTCCTAGTGGTGGTGGTCCTAACAAAGAGGTGGTCACGGAGAACGTCTTTTGAGACAAGGGGTGTGTCATAAGGGTGGATACGGTCTTGGAGGTTGTCAAGAGTTGAGAGGGAGTGCAAGTCGGAATAGAGGCAAGTACCACGGTTTGGAACACCTAGGATTTGAGCAAACTCCTCAAGAGTGAAGGAGTATTGATGACCGCTAACCCTAAAGTTGATAGACATATGACCATAATCATCCGTGGAGAGGACGGAGGATGCATAGAACTCTAGAATGAACCTAGGACAAATAGGCTCGTCGATATTCAAAAGACACTCAAAGTTGATTGTGGCAAAATCGGCGTAAAGGTTTGTGCCTTCTAGGAAAGACGGGTCAATGGTTCTACCCTCATGGACATAGTGTTTTTCTAGGGCTTTGAAAACGTTTACTTGATTTGCGGTAAGGCCTTTGGTTTTGTGGTGTTTTGGTAGGTACTTAATGGTGTCCTTGTGGTCGTAGTGGGTTAGAGGAGGCATGATGATTCCTAGAACAACGAAATTTCACATTTTAGTTTACGTAAACCACTATTATAATGTGGAAGTTCTAGTGTGTGCCTATATGATGAGACGAAAAATGATCCGTTTTTAGGGGGTCATTTAAGCCCGAATCCGAATTTATTTGATCAAATATTGCCCTAAATCGTTCCTTTTGTGATTTTAGGTGTTTGGAGAGTGAATTCTGGAAAAGAAGCCATTTTTGACGTTTTTGGAGCATAAAAGTGAAGAAAACGGCAAAGTACCAATTTTCCATGCTGAAGACACTAGGTGACGGCGTCAAGAGTTACACCCTGACGGCGTCAGACATGAAGAATAAAATACCGTAGGTGGTGACGGCGTCAAAAGTCATCATGACGGCGTCAAAGTGCCAAGAATAAAATACCGTGGTAGGTGACGGCGTCACATAGGCCGTCATAAGTAGATCAAGCCCGTCCGAGGAAGAATTTGGCGGCGAGGTGACGGCGTCACATGTTTGTCTTGACGCCGTCAGCCCAGTTTTCCTATATATAGTTTTCTAGTTTTTTCATTAAAAAAAGGAGAAGTTTTGGTGAAACCCTAAAGACGAATTTGGTGGTACTTTTACAGGTTTTTCAAGGGTTCCAAACCCTTGATACCTTGCATTGTAATTGAGATAAGTGTTCTTCTAATTCAATCAATATGTCTATGTGTTGGTTGTTTATCTCTTGTTCTTGTCTCAATTCCATTATGCTAGGCTAGATCTCTTTTGTGTTTGCTTAGATCTAATGAAACCTAGATGTTGATTATGTGTTGATTACTTGTCTATTCTTGTTCTTGGATGAATGATTTATATGTTAGGCTTAAGAAAACTGGCAGATCTCCAAATGGTAACATGCTTGAACGTCTTAAGAAACATGAACCGAGGCGTACTAGGTCTTTATTGGTTGTATTTAATGCATGAGCCACTATTTACAATCCCTATAGTTGTGCTGGGTCATGGTGTAGGAGGAGATAAGAGCTCATAGAGTTGGGGAGTTATGTATGCCACCCCACGAATGGTATTAAGGAATACAATCCGTCATCCATACAAGTATAACAAGTAATTAACATGTAAAAGATATCTAGGGAGTAGTGAAGTCTAAGTAAACACAATTTCTCCAAATACTGCTCACAACCTTAGTTTAATTAGTTTAATTTCATTTTTATTATTTTATTTTGATTGCATCTTAGTTTTGGGTTAGTTGAATAGCAACTAATTCCGCCCTATCTTCCAAAACCCGAGATTTTAATTGCTTTCATAAAAATATAAAAACACAAAAATAATCATCCCTCACCGTTAGACTTATTAATTAGGTTTTCTAATCCTAGCGACACTATTCCTAAGCTGAACGATCAATCCCCCGGTACTTGTCACTATACTATACTACAACGATCAGGTACACTGCCTGGTGGGGGTTGTAAGCTTCTCGAGATCCCTCGAGAGGTAAAGCAAGGTGCGATTCCCACGCATCAAGTTTTTGGCGCCGCTGCCGGGGAATAGTTATTGTCTAGGTTAGGATTTCTTTTTATTAGGTCTACTTGCTAGATTCCTTTCTAGTAAGATTTTATTTTTATTTTTAGGTCTTCTTTAGTCTATCTTATTTCTTCGTGCCTTTGTTCGTAATCTTTACCATCCGACATCATGGAAGGTGGTAACATCTTTGAACCCGTCATCCCACCACAACAAAACCCACCATTAGAACCCCTTAGGCCCCGAACCTTAGGAGAGTATTCCCGACCTAGCCACCAAGGCTACCGAAACACCATTGAGCTCACAGGAGACAATGTGACCCCCTTGCGATCCGACACCATCCGGTTGGTGCAAAGCGGATGTGCATTCCATGGACTTCGTTCCGAAGATCCAAACCAACATCTTAAGGACTTTCTCAAAATTGTAGATTCCATAGACCCAGATGTTGAAACTAGAGAGACTACCCGTTTACGCCTATTCCAATTCTCTCTACGGGATCAAGCTAATCAATGGCTTGAGCGGTTACCCGCGGGATCCATCACCACATGGGACAATCTTGCCAATCGCTTCCTTACCCAATTCTTTCCGCCGGAAAAGACTGCAATGCTTAGAAGGGACATTTTGTGGTTTGAGCAACAGCAGGGTGAAACTTTCTACGAAGCTTTGGCCCGTTTTAAGGATCTCCTCCACAAGCTCCCTCATCATGGCATAAACCTTTGGTTATTAGTCCAGATTTTTTATGACCATGTTGACTATCACACTAAGCGCACCATCGACAGGGCCGCGGGAGGTAAACTGCGTGATAAGAACGCCGAGGAGTCTTGGGCAATCATCGAGGAGCTCGCCATTAACAATCAGGAATTGTGGGAGTTTAAACATACGATAGAAGCGGCCATCAATGTAGTCTCGACATCTGGAGGAACCACCGAAGTACCCGATGAACTCCTATGCAAACTTGAGGCAAAGGTTGACTATTTTTAGGAAAGGCAAAGGCGACCTTTGAGTCCTAGACGGGCTACTGTCAATTCTATCTCAAAAACAACTTCGGCACCATTGTCTGAATCACCCTCTAGGGAAAACGCCGAGACTTTTCAGGACTATGCCCCACCTTGTTCCCCTCCCAAGGAACTTAGCTCGGAATTTGAGGCTAGGATGAGAGAATATATGGCGACTCACTCTGATCGGCTTGCTAGATTCGAAGAAGCAGTTTATAAGCAGAAAGAGGAGATGCAGGAGAAAATGAATGAGATGTTGAGTCTATTGGAAGAGTATGCCAATCAGAAAAGCCCCGAACGGATACTGCTAAGGAAAGAAAGCGCCACCCCCACCACCCAATTTGTTAACTCCATCACCATTGTCCAAAAAGATAACAAGAAGGTAGAAACTCCTTCTAAACAGACCTTAGAAAAACCACCAGAATCTCAACCTTTGAGTTACTACCTGAAGCATGATATAAACAAAAACACCATAACAAATTGGATTAAGGGTGATGGGCGTAACCAATCCTCCGAGCAGGTTCCTGAGAAAGAGGAAGATGAGTATGATACGCTTCCTGGAGGGTCAGTATTCGAAAAACTAGTGGTATAAAAGGTAGCTACTAAGCAGTTAGCATGTGGGAACTTTGAAATACCAACGAGCATCGGGGACTTGAAACATCTTAGTGCTTACGCCGACCAAGGATCGGAAGTAAATCTTATGCCCCTAACTATTTACATCCAACTAACGCCTAAAATGCCAGCCCCTACTCGTGTTAGGCTATCTCTCGTTGGGCACTCGTACATATATCCCTTAGGGATTGCAGAAGATGTATTAATTAATGTTGCAGGATTCATGTACCCCGTTGATTTTATGATCATTGATGATAAAGGGGATGGATGCATGCCAATAATCCTTGGATCACCATTCCTTACCACCGCTAGGGCTGTCATTAAGTATGAAGGTCGGAAGATTGAGCTTAAATCTGGAAAAAGAAAGATTAGCATCCCCATGACCCCGCGAAGTGGGCATGAGAATTTGAGTTGGAGAATGATCAAAAACAACATTGGCACGACACCCATTCGTGTTCAGAATAAGATTCTTGCATGGGAGGCAAGAATCAAAAGCTATAAGAAAGCTAAGGATGAAAGAAGAAAAAGCAATAAGGTTCCGATTGAACTCGAACATACTTGACATGAAAAAAATCATACACCATTTGAGAAAGGTAACTTGGTGCTCTTGAGACACTTGGAAACAACAATACCACCCGATAAACCAAGTCCTTGGTGGTATGGGCCATTCACAATCGAAGGATTGAGCCAAGAAGGGGTAGCTAACTTGAGAAGCAAATTAGGTGGGAAGGTAATTGCGAGTACCGACAGATTGAGGCACTACCACCATAACAGTAATGATCGCAACTATATGGGGTATATCATTTCAAATGAGGAAATCACGTAGTAACCCATGACTTTGAGTCTAGCTACAAGACTCGTAAATAAAGAAAAGCGCTTCTTGGGAGGCAACCCATGTTTTGTGTGATTTTATTTGTTTGATTGTTATTTGCTTCCGTATGCATGTTTTATTTTTATTGTTGGTTGATCATGTTTCTCAATTAAAACGTGGAAATACTTTATTATGTTGTTTGGCCTAGTCTTAACTTCAACCTAAAGGTATTTTTGCAAAAGATAAGTGTAAGGGGAAACCCCAAATATGTTTTTAAGAAACAAACCGATCATGATTCTCCACAATATTAAATGAACATGTATATTCGTATTTGTTAGAGTCAAATGCTTGTATTGAGTCATAATGAAGTTTTGCAGGATTTTCCAGGAAGTAGGACAAAGTTTTTCCAGAAATTTTCCGGAAACTTAACATAAGAATTTCTGCAGGTCCATTCTGACGGCGTCAGAGCATTACTCTTGACGGCGTCAGGAGTTAAAAATCTGGAAATTTTACCGGTTTTGTTTTTCTAACGGAGTCTTATGGTTTTTGTGAATTATTAAGTTTTATAATCTCCAGGAAATCTGCAAACTTCATTCCACAAGCATTATATCTTACTTTGTTTTCTAGGATTTAGTAACTTATATAGGATGCCGCCGATTTTACGCGAGGTTGCCTTGTCTATTGTTGTCAGGATTTACAGGTTATGTATGACAAGAAGATGATTTATATTCTGGAAGGGAAGCTTTGATTGTTCGTTTTCTTGGAGGAAGATTTAACCTGGCCAACCTATAATCCATACCGAGCGAATCAGGGGAGTATTTGATTTCATTCTCTTTACTTTTTCACTTTTACATTCTTTACTTGAACATTGGGGACAATGTTCATCTTAAGTGTAAGGGGAAGGTAAAAAGATGATACCTTACATATGCACTTTCGCTTGAGTTTGTTTTGTTTGATAGTAGATGTGTAATAAAACTATGAGAAATACTTGTTAGTGTAATTTTAGCGCCAAATTTAAAATTTTTTACAACATTTAGGAGTGAAACTTTAGCCATAGCAAGCGTCTCATGGATAGGAGATTGTATGACTAGCACATAACCGTATATTCAGAAAAAATTTCCACCCAAAAATGTGAGGTTCGCCTTTAGATTTGATAGGAAAAACATTTACTATTAGTGCTTATGAGTGTACCGGTAGCATTTAGATTCTAGAACTTGCGTTAGTGATGCATCCCGAGACCGCTAGTGAGACTACATTCGTGTGGTAGGATTTACTACATGATAAGAGGCATTAGGATCACCCTTGTGTTAAACCCGTATCATAATTACTTGACCATTTAAGTCATACTACTTGACTAGTTAAGTCAACTAATTTTTCCCACACCCTTAGCGTTGTACTCATTTTTAGTACACGAAACCCCTAGTACACCCCTCCGAGCCTATCTTTTCGTTTCTAACTTTAAGCATCTTACTTAAAGGAAGAATTTGTTACACCCCACTTAAATGTACACCCAAATCGCCTTAGCCTTCCATGTATGCGCTCATTTTTAGTGCATTATTGTTATTTGTTAAACCGTAAGTTAACTTTCTAATTGATTACATGGTTGCTAAGTCGAGTCATATCCTTGTACATATTGTTTTGGGACGATTGGGACTCATGGGTAAGTACTTATTTTATGGAGTAATGGGGAAGAACATCATATTATTACCCCCATATGTACGTTAATCTTGAAAGTGCTCCAAGTGTTTTGATTTTCTTAATTCGAGTCATTAGATTAGTCAAATGTAAAGTATGTAAAGATTCAAGTGTAAGGGGAATGCTCATACCCCTATGATGTATTATTTTGGATGGTAGGGTATGATTGTATGCAAAAAAAAAAAAAAAAAAAAAAAAAAAAAAAAAAAAAAAAAAAAAAAATCGAAAAAAATCAAGAAAAAAAAAATAAATAAAAAAAAATAAAAAAAAACATACGGACTACCATCCCGTTTTTATTCTATGTTCATTTTATGTTTTTAGTTGTTTTTCATTCATTAGCTTAAGTCGAGTCTAGTCTTGGCTTAGCAACGCCATCTTGTACATGTAATTAACCAAGATTGTTAACTCGCCACCAGTAAAGCTTCCTTTATCCAACAAAACCGTGTAATTCATATCCCTATACCTAACGTTACAACCCTTTAAAAGACCTCTTTGATAGTTTATCCTAGGTGCTTACACCATGTGGTTGAGGTTTGATCCTTTCCCAAGCCTATGGTAATCTATTTTGCTATGACAGGTAGTGAGAGATATCTTCCATTTCCATAATGTTATATTACTTTATTACACCCGAGAGATGTGAGTATCTAAACACTATTTGTGAGGTGCTTGTGTATGACCTCCGTGCTTGTCTATTGGTCTTTAGTGGAACGATTATTTGTTGTAATTACTTTTATATTAGTGTTAAATGACCCCTAACTTGTCTTTCGAGTAGAATAAAAGCGCATTTGCTTGAGGACAAGCAAATCTCAAGTGTAAGGGTATATGATGAGACGAAAAATGATCCGTTTTTAGGGGGTCATTTAAGCCCGAATCCGAATTTATTTGATCAAATATTGCCCTAAATCGTTCCTTTTGTGATTTTAGGTGTTTGGAGAGTGAATTCTGGAAAAGAAGCCATTTTTGACGTTTTTGGAGCATAAAAGTGAAGAAAACGGCAAAGTACCAATTTTCCATGCTGAAGACACTAGGTGACGGCGTCAAGAGTTACACCCTGACGGCGTCAGACATGAAGAATAAAATACCGTAGGTGGTGACGGCGTCAAAAGTCATCATGACGGCGTCAAAGTGCCAAGAATAAAATACCGTGGTAGGTGACGGCGTCACATAGGCCGTCATAAGTAGATCAAGCCCGTCCGAGGAAGAATTTGGCGGCGAGGTGACGGCGTCACATGTTTGTCTTGACGCCGTCAGCCCAGTTTTCCTATATATAGTTTTCTAGTTTTTTCATTAAAAAAAGGAGAAGTTTTGGTGAAACCCTAAAGACGAATTTGGTGGTACTTTTACAGGTTTTTCAAGGGTTCCAAACCCTTGATACCTTGCATTGTAATTGAGATAAGTGTTCTTCTAATTCAATCAATATGTCTATGTGTTGGTTGTTTATCTCTTGTTCTTGTCTCAATTCCATTATGCTAGGCTAGATCTCTTTTGTGTTTGCTTAGATCTAATGAAACCTAGATGTTGATTATGTGTTGATTACTTGTCTATTCTTGTTCTTGGATGAATGATTTATATGTTAGGCTTAAGAAAACTGGCAGATCTCCAAATGGTAACATGCTTGAACGTCTTAAGAAACATGAACCGAGGCGTACTAGGTCTTTATTGGTTGTATTTAATGCATGAGCCACTATTTACAATCCCTATAGTTGTGCTGGGTCATGGTGTAGGAGGAGATAAGAGCTCATAGAGTTGGGGAGTTATGTATGCCACCCCACGAATGGTATTAAGGAATACAATCCGTCATCCATACAAGTATAACAAGTAATTAACATGTAAAAGATATCTAGGGAGTAGTGAAGTCTAAGTAAACACAATTTCTCCAAATACTGCTCACAACCTTAGTTTAATTAGTTTAATTTCATTTTTATTATTTTATTTTGATTGCATCTTAGTTTTGGGTTAGTTGAATAGCAACTAATTCCGCCCTATCTTCCAAAACCCGAGATTTTAATTGCTTTCATAAAAATATAAAAACACAAAAATAATCATCCCTCACCGTTAGACTTATTAATTAGGTTTTCTAATCCTAGCGACACTATTCCTAAGCTGAACGATCAATCCCCCGATACTTGTCACTATACTATACTACAACGATCAGGTACACTGCCTGGTGGGGGTTGTAAGCTTCTCGAGATCCCTCGAGAGGTAAAGCAAGGTGCGATTCCCACGCATCACTATATGAAAACAATGTGGAGGTGCGGTTATCTTGACTCATTTTGATGCTTCAAAATCGTTTTATGCAAGTTTTGTTATAAAACAAAGGATAACCCAAACACTCCTAGTTCAATGTAGCTTCGTTTGAATGTACCCGAAAATACATATTGGTTATGTATTCCCTTTAGCATTCAAGATACATTATGCAGGTGATGTTTTAAACATAACGTTTTGATTTTGTATTCTCAATGTGAGACGAAAAAATATTTGTCCTACTTGTGAGAAATTTTTGGAAGGATTTGACATGGGGTGTTTTAGCAAACATGTTTATACTAATTAAAGATGCAATTCCTAACTATGGGAAACATGATTAGTTTTATTAAACACCTAATCTAATGCATGAGTTTTTCAAGTTAATGCATAACCCCAAGTTTTTGTTTTTGTGCAAGAAATAGAATTCCTAGACTCAGATCAGGATTGTAATCATGTTTAGAATACTTACAATGATGATTTAGTTGTAATGTAAATGAATGGAAGACCAAGAATTCGTAGGTATGGATGGATGGTAAAGTGAATAGTAGGAGTTTGGAAGTGGTGGTATGAGATAATGGGTGTTTGGTTTAATATAAACAAAGATTTTGGTTCTGCAGGTCGGCGGATACGGCGGACCCCTGAAATGGGTTCCGCCCGTTATGTGTGAGGGTTCCGCCGACCCTGCTGAGAAAAATAGTTATGGATTTGTTTTGATATTTGCGATTTTTGTCTAATGTCCAGAACTATAATGTAGGTTCCATGAGTCCTAAGCCTAGCCTAACACGTTTAAGGGGTTTTGTGAGAATGTCGGCTATGTTGTCTTCGGAGGAAACTTTCTCAATTGAGATATTTCCTTTTTGAACGTTGTCACGAAGGAAATGATGACGGATTTCAATATGTTTGGTACGAGCATGTTGAACCGGGTTTTTGCTAAGATCAATGGCACCTTTGTTGTCACAAAAAATTGTGATGTCGTTGAGTTGAATTCCGTAGTCGACAAGAGCTTGCTTCATCCAAAGAGCTTGTTGACATGCCTTTCCGGCCTAAATGTACTCGGCTTCCGTTGTTGAGATAGCAAGAGCCGTTTGCTTCTTAGAGAACCATGAGGTGAGACAATGTCCAACAAAAGTACAAATACCACTTGTACTTTTTCTATTGACATAGTCACCGGCATGATCCGAGTCGGCATACACTATGGTGTCTATTCCCGTTCCTTTGGGATACCATAAACCTAAATGTGTAGTGCCCTTAATATACCTAAAAATCTTTTTAACGGCTTCGAGATGGGTAGTTTTAGGATCTTCTTGAAAACGAGCACATAGACAAACACTAAACATAATGTCGGGTCTACTAGCCGTTAGGTAAAGTAGACTACCAATCATACCTCTATATTTAGTGCTATCTACGGATTCACTTTCCTCATCCTTGGTAAGTTTAGTTTCCGTGGAGATGGGAGTTTTGATAGGTTTCGAATCTTCTAGTCCAAATTTCTTAAGCATATCCTTAATATATTTAGATTGGTTAAAGAAGATACCATCTTCTAGTTGTTTGATTTGGAGTCCTAGGAAAAAGTTGAGTTCTCCCATCATACTCATTTCAAACTCATCATGCATGATTTTTGAGAAATCCACACATAATTCTTGACAAGTTGATCCGAATATAATGTCATCAACATAGATTTGGACTATGATAATATGTGAATCTTTCTTCTTAGTGAAGAGAGTATTATCAACTAAGCCCATGGTATACTTATGGTCAACTAGGAATGTTTTAAGTCGATCATACCATGCTTTTGGAGCTTGCTTAAGTCCGTAAAGAGCCTTTTTAAGTTTGTAAACATGATTTGGTTTTTCAAAATAGATGAAGCCCGGTGGTTGAGCAACATACACTTCTTCATTAATAACTCCGTTTAGAAATACACTTTTGACGTCCATTTGAAAAAGTTTAAAATTGTGTGCACATGCATATGCAAGTAAGATTCTAATTGACTCGAGCCTAGCAACCGAAGCAAAAGTTTCATCGTATTCAATGCCTTCTTGTTGGTTATATCCTTGTGCAACTAACCTAGCTTTGTTTCTAGACACAATTCCATTTTCATTCATTTTATTTCGAAATACCCATTTTGTTCCAATTATAGTTTGACTCTTTGGTTGAGGAACTAATGTCCATACATCATTCCTAACAAATTGGTTTAACTCTTCTTGCATTGCAATTACCCAAGACTCATCTTTAATGGCTTCATTGATATTTTTAGGTTCAATGGTTGACACGAAACAAAAATAGTTGCTTTCATTTTGAACTTTTGACCTTAGTGTTCTTTCGTTAAAGTTGCCAATGACACCATCTAATGGATGACTTTTAGATTCTTTGACATTGATAAGTTCTTTGTTAAATAGTTCATCTTCTTTGTCATCATTTAAAATTTCTTGATTTTCTATTGCTTGGCTTTCAACTAAGTCATCATCTACCAAAGGTGATGTCTTAGAGGGAGGTGGACTCTCGTCAAATGTTACGTTCAACGATTCCTCGACTCTTAAGGTTTCTTTGTTCAAAACAATGTACGCTTTACTATTTTGTGAATATCCAAGAAATACACCTTCATAAGACTTTGGGTCAAATTTGGTGAGATAATCCTTGGTGTTAAGAATGAAGCATTTACTCCCAAACACTCTAAAGTATCCTAATGTAGGCTTTTTACCTTTATATAGTTCATAAGGAGTTTTATTCAAAAATGGTCTAATTAAGACTCGATTTAAAATGTATGTTGATGTGTCAACGACATTACACCAAAACTTTTGTGGAATGTTTTGTTCATTAAGCATTGTTCTACTCATCTCTTGCAATGTCCGGTTTTTACGTTCTACTACACCATTAGATTGAGGAGTACGTGGAGCCGAAAAGTTATGAGTTATACCATTATTATCACAAAAGTTTCCAAATTGAAATTCATTATCAAATTCACGACCGTGATCCGTTCTAATAGACACAATATTAGATCCTACTTGATTTTGAATTTTCTTACTTAGAATCTCAAATTTATCAAAAGCTTCATTTTTACTTTTCAAAAATTTTGTCCAAGTATATCTTGAATAATCATCAACTATGACCAAAGTGTAGAAGTTGCATCCATAACTTTGTATAGCGGATGGACCAAATAAATCCATATGCAAAAGTTCTAGACACCTAGATGTAGAAACCAAGTTTTTAGCCTTATCGCTATTATGGACTTGTTTACCGACTTTGCAAGCATCACAAAAGTGTTGGTCATATTTCAACTTAGGTAGGTTTCGAACTAAGTCTTTGGATGAGAGGTTTTGGATTAGTCTCATGTTAGCATGTCCTAAACGTCTATGCCATAAAGTTGAAGATTCATCTAATGAGGTAAGACAAAGTTTGTCTCTAGATGTTGGATCCATCTTCATGACATATACATTGTTCTTAAGGACACCTTTGGCTATGGTTATACCATCTTTAAGTATTTTACTTCCGTTTTCACTAAAAAGAACATTATACTTATTACGACAAAGTTGCCTAATACTAAGGAGATTAAAACCTAAGTTATCAACATGAGCTACATCATCTATAAAGAGGGAGTCATGAGAGATTGTACCTTTTCCGATGATTTTGCTCTTAGCATTACTACCAAACGTAACATTACCTCCGTCACATATGTGATAAGAAGTGAAGATGCTTTTGTTACCCGTCATGTGCCTTGAACAACCGCTATCTTTAATCCATTCATCCGGTTCCAAACAAACTTTGAGGCACACCTATTTTATGAAAAACACTCAAACATTTGGTCCCCAATTTCTCATGGGTCCATTTTGGTTAAGCATGCCATTAATTTGTTCCAAGTATGAAAATAGAGCATAAGGGTTCCATGGCATGTGGTTTGGAGTTTGGTAATGTCTAGGAGTGTTTTGGTTTCAAACATGTTGGTAGTTTGGTCGAGCGTTGAAGTTGCTCTTTGGAAAGGGGCGTTTGGGAATTGGAGTCTTAGGTCTTGGTTGAGTAGTTTTAGCTCTAAATTCATTTTTACTAAATCCTACTCCAGTTTTAAACACAGGTTTTGTTCCACTTTTGTATGTAACTTTAACAAATTTTGAACGATCCGAAGTGGATGAGGTTACTGCTGCAGCAGGCCTGGCGGAACCTTCGGGACCAACGGGCGGAACCCTAAATTGGGTTCCGCCTGATCCGCAGGCTGCTGTAGCAATTTTATTTGTTTCTTGTGCAATCTTTTCTTGTTTCATTTGACCCATTGAAGTTTCTATTTTCGTAAATCCTAATCCTGTTTTATCAAAGGGTGACTTTTGAAGTTTCATAATTTCATCTGCACAAGAAATGCTCTTATCGAACTTCTTAAACTTTGTGGTTTGTTTTATTAGATCATTTTGAGTAATTTTGAGTTTCTCAACTTCTAGTTTAAGCTCTTCACATGATTTGCAAGGTGTGTCAATACCTTTACTCTTTTCTAATCTCTTAGCCTTTTCTTTTAACTCATAAACTTCATTTTCTAAAAACTCCTTTTTAGTTTTCAAAAATTTATTTTTGTTTATGATTTTTAAGCTCAATTCACAAAGTTTGTTATATTCTTTTTGTAAAGTGTCATCATCAATAGAGGAGTAAGATGAGTCGGATAATACCTCATTTGAGTTGTGAGCCATGAGAGCAACATCGTCATTCTTTGGCTCATCGTCATCTCCTTCATAGTCACTCCAAGCACCACCCACAAAAGCTTGTTGAGGTTTGCTCTTGGGTGGTTTTGGACATTCTCCTACAAGATGACTTGTGTCTCCACACCTATAGCACTTTCTTTCAACCTTTCCTTTCCTATCATCACGATCTTTTCGGAAAGTTTTCTTGTCATCTTTAGGTTGCCTTACAAACTTTCCTCTTCTACGAAAGAACTTCTTGAAGTCTCTAACGGCCATAGCATATTCCTCATCGTCACTATCCGAAGTAGATTCTTCATCATCACTTGATTGGACTCTAGCTTTCAAGGCAATGGACTTAACTTTTTCTTTCTTGCCTCTAACTAGTTCCGAATCTTTTTCCATTACCATTTCGTGAACTTTGAGGTTTCCAATTAGCTCATCAAGTGACATGCTTGAAAGATCTTTGGATTCTTCAATTGCCGTCACTTTTGCTCTCCACTTCGGATGGAGTGCTCTAAGAAATTTCCTGACAAAGTTCTTACTACAAATCTAGCAAAAGCATTATCAATAATCTCATCTTCGGAAATAACAAATTGTTCATATTGTTGAACAAGAAGATCAATTTTGTTATCTTTAACTTGTGAGTTTCCTTGATGAGTGACAATTAAAGATTGCCAAATATCTTTGGCGGTTTTACACAAAAAGACTCTTTCATATTCTTTCTTAGGCAAAGCATTGTAAAGCATCATTTTAGCTTCATTATTTTTACCTATTAATTTCTTTTGATCATCATCTTTGATGTTAGTAACTACGTTATCACCATCAATAATTATATACCACAAATCTATATCTTTAGATTTCACGTAAGTTTCAAAACGGTTTTTCCAATATATAAAACCATTTGCTTCAAAGAGTGGTGGTCTTTGCATAGATTGCCCTTCTTTGTAATTTTCAAAATCCATGGATCGTTTCAAGTTTTAAAACACAATATATTTTAAAAGCTTGAGTAACGTAGCTCTTGATGCCAATTGTGGAAAACTAGAAGGGGGGGGGGGGGTTGAATAATTTACCAATTAAAATCTTTTTAACTTGTTAAGTTAGCTTTGAAACTTTCCGTTTGATCAAAGATATGTACACAAACACAATATATAACATGCAAGTAAATGAAAGAAACGATCAAACCACAACATGAGTATTTATCGTGGTTCGGCTACAAGGACTCTTTTTCCTTGCCCTACGTCCACGCCCCGAGTATCCAACTCGAGAGTTTCTTTCACTAGTCAACAAGCTCCTTTCACCGGCGGAGAAAACCTTACACGTCGCTTATACTTTTACCGACACAAATCTAGATGTCGAGTTCTTTACCAAGGGTACAACCACTCCCGTTAGTTCTTTACAAGGGTACAACTACTCCCTATACACTTTGTATTTTGAGGACTAAAATACTAACTGATCACTACTGAAAATACACAATCAAATGAAGTGTAAACTACACAAGTCTACACAATGCTAAGCTAACAAGTCTTGCAACGTTGTGTTGAATACTTGTTACTTTTAGTAAGCTTGTGAATCTTTTTGCTACAAAAAGAAACTTCACATATGAAATGTTAAGAGGTTAGATGAAAGAATGAATGTGTGTGTAAAAATGTAATGTCAAGTGATGAACCAAAATTCAACTTGTGGCTCAATATTTATAGCCAAAACCTTCTGCAGGTCTGGCGGATCAGGCGGACCCCTGAGAAGGGTTCCGCCCGTGTACCTCCAGGGTACCGCCGGGCTTGCAGTTGGTTTTGCAATAAATCTTGCAAACCAAACAAAGTCACATCTCATTACTCTTGCAAACCAAACAAGGTCACATCACATAATATCAAGTCAAACACTAAACTTGCAAGCAACATCTAAGTAAGTCAAACACATTTCTTTCCATAAATGTATAATGACAAAACTTGCCATAAATGTGATGTGACAATTCTATTTTTGGAAAATAAGAAGTGTTGTGTTTTATGAAATGTAAAATGTAGCAAAAGTCTAGTTTATGCAAGTCTTTAAAACTAAGATTATGTTTTACTTAGAAACTAAAGTTTACATTTGTCATTAACAAAACTTAGAGAAGATCGTAAAATATAAATAACGTTTTTAGGCGATATTTGTATTAACAAGGTCCGTGTCAGAAATTGCCAGCTCTAGGCGGCGGTGCCATGTGGCGCCACTCAGGTTTGGTCCTAAATGACAATAAAGGACTAACATTGCAATTTGGTCCTAACCACAATGACGATTTATGTAAATAACTCTAACGGAAAACCTTAATCACCCCGTTAGGACTCAATATAGCAAAGATTAGTATGCTTAGACCCTAACTTAGTAAGATTAATAGTTTGATACACAACTTAGTAATCGTGGCAAGTTGGATACATTTAAAATTCATTATCCCTAATTAGAGCAACAACGAACTATAACTATATACGCATCAGTGCTGTAAAAAGGCCTATAAGGTTGATTAATCGCCGTCTGGGAATTAATTGGTCACCAACCTTTTCGATTTGTATAAATCGGTCAACCCGGATCAATGACGGTTAGCTTGGTCAACGCGGTGGCCAAACTTGCCAGAAACATGTAAATTTTGCCGTAAATACTCAAAACTCACCGTAAACTTGTTTTAATCACTTAAAGTCGTTGTTTATATTCATTACAAGTTGTTATTTAAGTAAAATTTGCCAAAAATGTCAATCTCATTATTAATCCCGCAGAAACTAATTACAGGCTACAAAAAGATTGATTAACCGACTACTGATTCATGATTTTTGCAACCTTGATACGTATGTTACAGTTATTATAAGTTATATCGTTTAAGTTTATAACAAATGCTGTGGTTGAATGCAATACTCATTTATTTATTTTTATTTTGTAGGTTTGATATTTCCAAATTCGAAAATTAAACGGTAGTTTCACATTGACCAATTTTAATCGTTATTGGTAGGTTTTTAAATGATGTTATTGTTGTCATAAGTCGTTATGAAATATTAATAGTGTAACACAATTTTGGTCGGGTGATGTGCAATAATGCATGTGTATGTGTTTATTTATATGTTAGATCATACACATGGTTTTATTTTTAATGATCAATATAAATAAATATAATATATGCACACTCATCTATATATATAAAGTTTATAAGCCACTAATTACTCGTGCATTGTGGATTAACTTTTCATAATTTAAGGTTTTACTTTGTTGTAAAGTTTTCATTATGTACACCTTTTTATCACCAACTAACAAGCACTAATAAATATTAACTTGTGATGATTATTGTCATTTTAAAACTCATTTATTTACCATCAAAACATCTTTTTGCACTCAACCTTAAGGTGACAATACAAACAATAGTAAGGCTAGTTTTTCACAAAAAAAAAAGTTGGTTGTTTTGCTTAAATAAAGAAATGCTAAAAAGGGAACCTTGTTATAAGTAGTATACATTTAAAAATAGGGCCGAGCGTCTGGTCCCGGACCGACCAAGATCGAGACCGAGGACCGGACCACATGTGGTCGGTCCAGTCCGGTCTCGGTCGGTCCGGTCTAACAAAGTAAAATAGTCGGTTTGTGGTCTGGACCGAACCTAACTGACAAAGACCGAATTAGCCCAAAAGCCGAGACTGAAGACCGGACCGAATGTGGTCGATCCGGTCTGATCCGGTATCGGTCAGTCCGGTCCGTTCGGGTGATTTGCTCAGCCCTATTTAAACACACCTAGTAGTATACATTAATTAAGTTTGTTGATAGGTTGTTGAAAATGATATTATTAATTTGTGTACTAAAAATATTAGTGGAACCATGATTAATAATTATCACGTGTATTTTCCTGAAATAAAATTAAAAAAAAAAAAAAAAAAAAAAAAAAAAACCTTTAACACAAACCTTTAGACAAAATGCATTTTACAAAAATCAATGATTTTTGACACAATTTTCCATTACAGACAAAAAATACATCTAGGCCCCCGTGAGTAGTCGAACAAATGAGAGACTGTCGATGAAAGAGTCAAAGGTAGCGCTTGCGACATTCCGAAGGTTGCGCAAGACCCCTTCAACCTTGCCCGCGTGTTAGCTTGCGTGTGCTATCGCTCACCTGTCTGACCTACTTTCTTGCTAGCTTTTTTATGGCAAGCGCTAGCGTAATCTAGCTAGCGCTACATATTGCTAATGTCTCCTGAATTGCCTTGCAAGCACTACATCAGTATGGCAAGCCCAAGTCGCCTTCGTCTCCTGATTCACAAGCACGAAATCTACTCTCGGCCCACCCCTTAAAGTGTATAAGTTTGATTAAAAATCTAAACTGTTCTTTGTTAGCATTGAAAGACTTTGTCAAGTACCCAAATGTCCACTTGTAATATAAACGCAGCTTTCGGTTTGAGACAACTTAATTATCATTAATGTATTGCAAATGGTTTGGTATTAGATGCTAGCTACTTGCTAGTCTTTTTAATACTCCATCCGTTTTAAAATAATAATCTCCTTCTGATTTTTTAAGTCTTTTTTTTACAACTTTGATATTAAATATTTTTGTTTGTTTTATATAATACTTAATAACAATATATATGAATATATTAGTTTTTAAATGTATTTTCATTTGTATAATTTTCATCAAGTATTATATAATACAAACAAAAATATTTAAGGTTAAAATTGAAAATGAAAGACTTAAAAAATCAAAAATGGAGTATAATTTTAAGACTGAGAGAGTAAATCTTTGTCGTTAAAAAAAAATACATATATGTAGTTAGATAATATACCCAATTAATAATGATAATCAGTGTTTTGAAACCCGGGTCGACCCGGTCGGGTTAACCGGTTTCGCAAAAAAAACGGGTCAAAAAAACCCGGGTTAACCGGTTAGACCTGCCGGGTTTTGAATGACCCGGGTCAACCCGGTTCCTGAAACTCGGCTTGGTTTTGTTTTTTCAAAATTTTTTAATAAAAAACCGGGTTGACCCGATCGAAAAAATAAAGAAATAATAAATCAAAAACCGGATTGATCCGGCGGTCGAACCGATTGACCCGATGCCCAGTGACTCGACCGGATCGATTTCGAACACGATTTTCAAAACATTGATTATAATTAAAATAATTGGTAACAAGATTTGTGAAGCGATAGTGATTGGACAATGATTTTGCCTCGCAACTTACAACACACGGTTAACTCGTTTTCATAAGTCTTAACTACAATTTATACGTGTTCATATGGGTCAATGCCTCTCAATTAGTAAGCTTCAAGGATCAAGATATTATAAAGTTGTCTAATATAAAATTAATACAATATTTTATGTATTTTCACACACCACTACAACCTAGCAATTGCCTTTGTCTAATCACTTGGTAATTATCTAGGCTAATGTTCAAATTTGACTAGCGATATGTTTAGCACCTAACATTTAATAGCTTCTTAAAGTTTAGTATTATGTTTTTGAAATAAATAAATAAATTAAAATTTTTACATTAAATGAACTATTATATTCTATAATTATACATATTTTTTCATTTTAAACATGGGAAGTGATATTAAACTTGGAATGTTTAGTATTCATTTAATGCAAAATTTTTAATTAAGGTATGTTTAAACACAACCCCTTGGGTTGTGGTTAACAAAACCCATAAATAAATAATACAGTTCAGAACTTAGTCGTAGTTAGACTAGCAAAGCTCTGTGCAAAATCTTAAAACAAAACAAGATGATCAGATATATTTTATAACAATATAGCTTTAATTTTTATGAGTTTTTCGTCACTCTCGAATATCACCCACTTGAAGTAGAATTGAACAATTATATACATAACTTCATATATAGTTAACATTTTGATGTAACGTAAATTTTGATGCTCTAAATATATAATTAAGTATCTATTCTGAGGTCTTAATTTTTTTTTCAAACATTGCTATCGCACAGTTGCACACCTTTATATACGGCTCGGGTTTTATATATTTCTATGGTTATTCTGATCAAATGTGTAAGTAATATTTCTCTTTGCGAATATTTTGTCTCTACTTTTTGTTTATCTTTACATGACTAATATATATTATTTTTCGCTATCCTATAAATACCACTACTACTTGATAGACAACATATAATATTGCTATTTTACAATTTATTTATACATAAATAACAATAAGAATCCAACTCTCTCTCTCTAGTCGATTTAACAATAAATACTTTTTTTCCTCTCATATTTTCCATCAAAACTCATCTCTCTAACTCTCTAGACTCTCTCTAAAAATCATGGCTAGAAGAGTTAGTTTCAGCCAAGCATCACCACAACCATTATACTTCACCAACAACCACCTTTACAAACATGAACATGAACAAGAACAACCTATGTACAAAGTGTTTCCAAGAAAAAACTCATCAACTAGTACTACTTTCTCACCTATGAGATTCCTAGGAAGAATCAAGGCTAAATTTGCTAAAGCACTAGGCTATGTTTCATCTTCAAATTCGCGTAAAATAACATCGTCTTCATCACCTACTTCATCGGTAGCATCATCTTCATGCAATGGTAATAGTAATAATAATTATGGGCTGGAAAGATCGAGATCCTACGCAGAAACGTTTGACTCGAACCGAGCTCAAGCTATTGAAGATTGTATTAAGTTTTTGAATTCCAATTCTTGTGCTTCTTCTTTTCAAAGATCAAAGTCAGTTTCTACTTTTTGTTATTAGGTTATATATGATGATATGATGATCATGATATTCTTTTTTGAACAAAGATTTTATATTGTTTTTGAGTTTGTTGTGGTTAGGTTAGGTTAGATATAAAGTGTACATGATCAATTAGTTTAGTTAAAGCAATAATTTTTGTAATCTTTGCTTTATTTAATTCTCTAGAGTTATAATGGATTTTGAGAAACAACCAATTGTGTGGAATTTAATATTTGTCTCTTTGCTTTAATTTGTTTTTGTTATAAGAAATTTTGAATTTTGAATGACACCTTTAGTTTTGTCCTTATAGAATTACACAATCTTGTGAATGTATAGTTATTCCTTGTGACTACTTTGATAAAAATACAAAATAGGTAGTTACAAATTTCTTTCTTAAGGAAAAATTATTAAATAAAAGATTTTTTTTTAATCTAATGCTATGTGTGTATAGTTATTCCTTGTGACTATGATAAAGTGCAAAATAGGTACTTACAAAATTTCTTTTCTTAAAGAAAAATTATTAACCATTTTTTTTTTTTTTTTTTTTTTTTTAATTCCCAATGGTATGTGAGCGACTTATCAGCAAAAGAGTTACACGTTCGAATTTTATACGAAACATGTGTGAAATAATATAAGCGTAAGTAGACATGTTAATAATTTTTTCAAAAATAAGTGAACAATTATTGCGAGACAAACGAACATACTATAGGTATAAACAATAACTTATTTTGAAAAAGAGAGAAAGAACGTGTACATATTTTTTTATAGCTTAAATGTGTCTTCGCGTGATTCATTTTTTATAATTTACTAATCGATATAGTGCTTTGTGCTCAAACAAGACGAAGTAGTGGTTTAGTTTGATTGTCTTGTTATAAAGTCGAACAAACTTTTTTGTCAATTTGCTTACGAATTCTTCATTTTCGAGTATCTAGCTTCTCGAATTTTCGTCCTTTTTTGATGTCACGGACAAAACAAGATCGAGTTAGCACGTCAAATTGATTGGTATAAGTAATTGATCTAATAACCAACTATTTTCGGCTTGACATTTACAAATATCACTTATCGGTCGAGTAAATATTTATGCGCGCATGAAGTTTTATCTGTTTAGGTTACTCTAAAATAACGAGTTTTTGACTTAGATGGACGGTATGATAGAGGAGTTTGCAACAAATTTGTCAACTATAGTCTTAAATATGATTGCGAAGTTTTGTAATATGGTAGGCCCGTTATAGTCGTTTATAGAATTTATTGTTTGGTGCATGTACATTATAAAATCATATTCTACCTTCTTCTTCTTTTTTTTTAACGAATATTCTACCTTATATGGACAAATTATTGGTTGAAATTTTCAGTCGATAATATCAACCATTTTAAAAAGATAATCATATAAATTCACTTCTTTTTAAGAAATATAAGAAAAATTAAGAAGGAAAAAATTTATATACTACGATGCAAAAATCCTTGAATAAACGAGACTGCATACATAATTTTTTTAGATTGAGTGCATTCATAAAAAATCGTGGTTTTTGAAAAAAATTAATACTACGACACAAAAATCCATGAATATCTCGGGAGCCTACGAGACCCATCCTAATTCTGTCACTGCAAGGAATGCGATGTTTAAGGTGCTATGATACGTATGTCACAAGAGTTGGGTCAATAAAGAAAAAGTAGTCGTATAACTTATGTTTGCTATTTTTGACCTTTTTTAAGTCTTAAAACACATCCTTGGTCCACATTTTGTTTTTTTTTTTTTACTTTATACTATGACTTTTAAAATCCATGAGGTAAGTTTATTAAACACCAACATCTCATATATATGTTTGAACTTTTGACACTTTTTTTCTTGAGATAATATAAAAATAGAAGCTGTGGATATAGATTTTTTTCTTTCTTTCTCGAATTCTAGTAAAATTACTTCGATATATCGTTTCATAATGTTCACATATTTATTTTAAGTTGTTTTAAAATAAATAATTATTTTGCATTTAAGTCAATTAAAAGATCCTTAAGTGGGTTAAGATTGTGTTGGTGAAAATATATTTAGCGAGTTTATTAAAACCGTATTCATTTTAAAAGTGTACACTTATGTTAAGTTATCAAGTTTTTTGAGTAAGAAAAATTAAAAAAATTGTAGTAAATAACAATTTTCAGCTTATTTTTGTGAGGAAATATTTTACCTTAAAAACCATCAAATCACTATTTTTTTAAAAATAATACTCGAAAACATAACCTTTATTTTTTCACTTTATTTTCATTACTTTTTCTTTAAATGATACTCATGAAGACAATGTTAATCTAAAAATAACCTAGTACATGAAAGCACGATCAAAGACAGAATGCTATTGCTTAGGTCTAATCATATGACTAATTGTCATTTTACCTTAAAATCTACCAAATCACTCCTTTTTACAAGGTTCTTTTTTTTTTTTTTTTTTACTCGATAACATAACCTTTATTGTTTCACTTTGTTTTTATTATTATTATTATTTTTTTTAAATGATACTCGAAAACACACGGTTAATATAAAATCAACCTAGTACTTGAAAGCACGATTAACGACAGAATACTATTCTTTGGGTCTAATCATATGACTAATTGTGATATTTGGCGACATTCTATTCTATGGCATGACCTAGAAAAAGGAGTCAATAATGTCTCATTTACATTTTTGTGTACCATATGATGTAATAATTCACCAACTTCGAGGCAACTACTCTCATTTCATTTGTGTGTAGGGTATGCTTGCTTTGAATATGTCATTTTCTTGACATATAGTAGAAATTAGGAAGAACATTCCAAAAACTCATCTAAGAAACTTAACAAAAAATGACATCAAAGACATTATTCAAGTGTAGAAAGTTTGAAAGTAGGTTTAATTCATCTAGAAACAATACTCGATAACTATTTACTTTATGTGCTTACTTATTCTGTCGGTCTAGGCGGGATTAATCGGATTGTCGTTTCTGACAAGTTTTGAATATTTTCAGCAAGTTTTAAGTATTTTCGGAAAGATTTTCCTTAAAAAAAAAAATCTTATAATAGATATAAACAGCGACTTTAAGTTATTAAAACAATTTTACGGCTAGTTTTGAGTATTTCCGGTAAGATTTGCATGTTTCGGTAAGTTTGACCACCGTTGACCACGGTTTACTGATTTACACAAATCAAAAAGGTTGGTGGCCTTGTAGCGCCTAGGTAGCAATCAATCGGCCTTGTAAGCTTTTTTTACAACACTCGATGGAACGATGTTTGGGTCCATAAAAACATTGGATGGAACCATGTGCAATTAAAATACCTTGCTTGAAAATGAAATGTTGACTTTATTGTATCTGTATTACTAGTAACTACCAGTCGAACGTTATATACCATAAATTTTGCCGTGTGCTAGGCTTTGTAGTCGTTGTCAATTAATCATCAATGGAAACTAAACGGGAAATACATTAATGTTGAATAAAGACATGACTTCAGAGATTTATTATCTCAGGACTCGGTATATCATTGCCTAGTTCTGAACTTATCTGCAGAAACTTGTAATTTACATAATCCCGAGACCGGCAACCTTGGCTTATATTCTTAGTGAGTATAACCTATGTGATGCGACGTTCACTTTTGACTTTATTATACCTTCTTATAGTAGAACATGCTAATCACACAAACGAGTTCTGTAACGGGTAAAACTAATACATTTTTGTTTGCGGGTCAAAAAGGTTTGGGTCACACTTTCGGTCAAATTCTTTTGAACTTCAGAAGCAAATGTATGAAACAGTATGATACAAGGACCATGCAGTAAAAGTATTAGTACTGCACTTATATGGGGAAAAAAGTAGACAATTACACTGAACAAAAGTGTATGTAGGAATTTACTTTAGATTCTTCTTTTTGACTGCAAGGTATTATTTGTTTCTGACCAAACTAAGATTCCATGCAGATTGCTGAGCTCGAAAGGAGCCAATCAATATTTTGTTGTCTTAACGGGTTTGGACTATGCTTTAAGGTTTAAATTTAACCCGTTTGCATGTCTTACGAGCCATAGCACATTCAGACGCAAGATTATGAATCAGGGGAGAAATCAAGCATACAAATTCAGTCACTTCGAGAATTATGAAGAGTTGGACTCGGTCAATGTAAAATTTAAGAACTTGTCTAAAGGTCCGAGCATCCTTACTCATAAGATGTTCATCAAGAAGTACATCAGTGAACATATCATTAAAACTAATCACATATTTTAACACTATATCTCTCCCTACCCGATTCAGTGGTCATTTTAACATCAACTAAACACGCAAATGTAACAATCGGATACTGACAAGTCAATTTCTAAGAAGAGAAATGGCTAAAAATTGAAAGATTTTGTTGGACTATTATGACTAATGCACACGAAATTTAACAAATTATGATCTATTTTGGGATCTTTTAGGAAAGCTATCGCAGCTCAACTCTACTCATTTCAGTCAAAAGTTGTTAGATATCTAACACGAAACAAGATGATCGAGAACCCTGTTAGACTTGTAACTCTACCTCAACTCCAAGGTCCATCGACCATCGTTCTATGTTCTTTTGACACAAGTAAGCAACTAAGACACGGTCATAAGCTATTCAAGCAAACATGTTTGGCCTTCAACACATATAATTAGATCTTGCTCATGCTTTCAAAAGGTTCTAACTAGTAACTAATCATATTTACCTCTAAGGTTTGACATTAGTTGCGTTCTGAGTTTTGACCAACTACTCCATCTTGTGTGGTTTAACCGTTTAAGCAACACACTTCTAAATTGTCGTATCGTAATGTTACAAGGGTATTACTCTTCCACTATCGCTAAACTTAGCCCATGTCTGAAAATGTCTTATCATAATGTTACAATTTGGCTAAAGCTGCGAGCATCCTTGCTCATAAGATGTTTAGCAAGAAGTAGTACAGTGAGCAATGAGCATATCATTATACTGAATCACATAGCCTCCAAACTAAAGGGATCGACAAGAAAAATTTTGTGGGTTCTCTTGTTTATTCTAACATGGGCCATCTCTCCCTGCCCAATTAGTGGTCTACGATCCGCAAATGTAGCAGGGAGACATTAATAAGTTAATTCCTATGTGTTTACACGTGAAATTTACACATTGACTGCCATAGTCAGAGGCACGTGGGTCATTTAGCCATGAAGATAATGATTTGGTTTTGGTTCTTTTTAAAAAGCTATTGCAGCTCAACTCAAATCATTCCAGTCAAAAGTTTTTACATATCTAACACAACATTGAGTACCCAAAAGCAGACTTGTATGTTGTAACTCTACCTCAACTAAAAGGTCCTTGTTCCACGTGCCTTTAACATAAGTATGCATCATCTTCTACTAAAGACTAGGGGGGTGTTTGTTTAGGCTTATTTAGGGGGCTTATAGGCTTATTAGCTAATATAACTAAAATAAGCCAAATTAAGTATTTGTTTAAGCTCATATGGTTGGGCTTATGAGCTTATATGAGGGGATTTTGATAAGCCGGAGGGTTGGGCTTATGTAAGGGTGTTACAAGAAAAGACTTTTATGCGCTCATATAACAATTCTACTATTTTAGATGTCCATGCACTTTTTCGTAATTTTACTTCACTAACTATCATAAGCTAATCCAAACATTAACCAAGGGCTTGCCAAATTGCCTGAACCTCATTGATTTTTTGGTTAATATATTTACCAGGGTAGAAACCCTTTTACCCAAAAAAACATTAATCAATGGCTTATGAGCTTATCATTTATAAAGAATAAGCTGCTTATGAAATATAAGTCAAACATAAGCTTAGACAACACCCCTAGGTTATAAGCTAGTCTTGCAATTTGGCCTGAAGTACACATAATGGTATCTTGCTCATGCTTTCGAAAGATATAACTAATTAAATTTTGATCAGCATAAATAAGGTTAACCAAATAAGTGTTTGTTTAAGGTTTGACATCACCTTCTGAACGTACTAATGCCCTTATTTGACACCTTAATTGATGTTAAAAGGAACTTCAAAATACAACATAATCTCCGGTCATCTTAGCTTCATTTTCTCAAAAGATAATCTATCTCAGTTTCGAGGTTCTAATTTCTAAGTATCATCATCATTCACAGATCCAAAAGACAGAAGTCCTCATGGCCATAACTACTCATGCACTTATTCACGATACGCAAATGTAGCAGTGAGACATTAACAAGTTAACTCATATGTGTAGTTACACATGAACTTTACGCATTAACTGCCATAGTCAGAGGCACGTGGGTCATTTACCCATGAAGATAATGATTTGGTTTTGGTTCTTTTTAAAAAGCTATTGCAGCTCAACTCAAATCATTTCAGTCAAAAGTTTTACATATCTAACACAACATTGAGTACTCAAAATTAGACTTGCAAGTTGTAACTCTACCTCAACTAAAAGGTCCTTGTCCCACGTGCCTTTGACATTAAGTTCCAATAAGGATTAGGTTATTTGGCCTGCCGCACACATAATGGTATCTTTTTTTTTTTAGGTAAAAGGTTTTTTACCCTGGTAAAATATATTACCCAACCATGAATTTCAGGACTAGGCCCAACAAAACACTACGTAATGTTACATTGGTCTTACATGAAGTTAGCCCGTGTCTATAAAAGACCCGTCTTAAACTAACGCACTTATTTGACAACTCAACTGATTTTAAAGGAACTTCAAAATAAAACATAATCTATTTCAGTTTTGAGGTTCTAATTTCCAAAATATCATCATCATTCACAGATCCAAAAGACAGATATCCTCATGGCCATAACTATTTTCGTGAAACAATCGCTTCTAAAGTGTTGACTAAGACCAACGATCACGAGACAAACAAGCACAGGGAAAATCTAACACCATGTTAGTTATGTCAGCAGTCATTATAAACTGCCTTAGAGTTCAGCCAAACAAATCAACATCCTAGTATAAATCGTGTTTTATTAACTATCAAAAGTATAACAGCCGCATGTTCAATAAAGTTTGTATTTTATAAGCAAATCTAACATATTGAATTCTAAAACTACTAATGACAACAAATGAGCCTTTAAATACATTGCTACAAGAATAGCATCAAGCACGCAAACAATAAACGAAGACGATAAACACTAGAAGCACGTCTACCTCAAAAAGAAATTATCGCTCTATGCTTGCTTTGTGTGTGCACCGACGCCAAATTATTGTATCGTACAACCACGTAAACGTGTTCCAATGCAATCTTCCGCCTCATGGAACCAAAACTGCCCCCGAAAAAACAGAGCTTTCCCATACCTCAAGCCCTTCGGCACCTTCCCTACTAACAAAAAGCCGTTCACCACCCCCTTCAATCTTCTTAATAATCCCTCTCTCCGAATCCTCCACTTTATCCATATAATTCCGCCTAAACGACTCCTCACCAATCTCACCATTCCCACCCTTTTCCGCTACCCTCGACCACACTTCCAACCCACCGTCTCGCCCAACAAAAACCTGCTTCTTATAACAATGCACTACACTATTACTAACACCAGCACCACTCGTATCCCTCAAACTCGGATTCGTATCTCGCAAATAAACCCACGGATCATCCCCCAACTTCCTCAAATCGGCTATCCCTATATCACCCGACTTGGAACATATCTTACACATACTCATATCATTCACGTCAACACTAACATCCGCAAACGAATCACCAAACCGGCTACTCCTACCCGACCCCGGCTCATTCGTCTCCCAAACCACACGTCCCGACCTCACATCCCATAACCTAACATAACCACTATACCCAAACGCCCCGGACGTGACACTCGTCCCAACCAAAACCCCCATCTCCTCAACGTAACTCAACCCCCTCGGAACCCCAAATTTCGCCGAACTCCCGCTCTGTCGCCCTATCTCACCTTTCACCGCCAACGTCTCCTTATCCACAACCAACACACAATTCTCCTTATGATACGACTCGCACGAAACAAAAACCTCCCCCGCCGAGTCGCTAATCGCCCTAACCCTAGCCTTATAAATCCGCGGATCGCTCTCGTCCCTCCACTCCACACTCCCAACCCCCCTCCCATTCACCATATCATAAAAACTCACACCACTCACCCCCTCACTCGCCACCGCCACAACCTCACGCGCCCCACTCGCCACGCGCCTCACCGAACCAATCTCATCCAAATGAGTCCTAACAGTTTGTACATAACTCAAATTACTATCGTAAACCGTAACCTGACCTCCGTGAGCTACGAAAAGTGAACCGTCGCTAAGGACATGGAAATCCGTCACTAAACCGTCGCTAGCAGGATTGACGAACTTAACAACGTTAGCGTCAATACCGGAAAAACGGTTAGGTTTGAGCGCGTGGAGTAGAACGGCCTCGATGCCGTAAAATTCGGCTTCTTCGGTTAATTCAGTTACGGAGAAGCGGTTTTTGGGGAGGCGGTTGGTGCGGAGGAGAGAGAGGAGGGTGGAAAATATCTCGGGATCGCGGTCGATGAAAATCGGGCCGCGATCCGGGATATTATTATTATTATTGTTATTGTTATTATTAAATGGTGACGTGGTGGTGATGTGGCGCGTAGATAGCGCGGATGAAAGAGAGTCTAAATTAAAAGGTGATGTGATGCTGACGTGGCGCGTGGAGAGCGCGGATAAGAGGGAGTCCGGGCCTCCGGATTGGAGAGTGGAGATTGTGGTTTCGAAGAGCTTGCCGCCTACGTTGAGCTTGATGCGGTCGCTGTTATTGGGATTATCGTTTTCCATTGTTAGTTAGTTAGTCAATTCAGGAGATTAGTTGAGCAGAAGCTAAAATTGTCTGTAACAAAGTAGACGTTCAGGAGTATCGTTTTTCATAAGAATAGCGGTGGGTGTTGAAGTGGTGATGATTGTCAGTTAGTTTACTTTGTTTATCAGTCAAGTCAACGGTTGTTTGTTTTACTAGTTACTTTGCGACTTTGTGTTGCAAATGAAAACGGAGTGTCGATTGTAAATAAAAGTACTCCGTAAAATATTATTTGATTTTAAAAGATTATAGTTTTTCTTTCTCTTAAAATAATTGTTATATTTTTTTTAAAGTCTTTCTTTATCAATTTTAATATAATCTATAATATTTTTATTTGTATTATATAATATTTAATGAAAATTATACAAAATAAAAACACATTTAAAAACAAATTTTTTCATATATTTTAAAGTATTTTATAACACAAACTAAAATATTTAACAAATAAATTGGGAAAAAAATAGTATAATATTACTTTTCTAAACTTCTTTATAAATTTTGCCTTCAAACAAAGCTTATATTTTAAAAAATTAAACGTTTATCTTATGTATCAAACAACTAAATGGTAACCAAGTTTGTTAAGGGGTAGGGCTGTAAACGAACCGGCCGAACACGAACGAAACCTTATTCATGTTTGTTCATTTAGTTTTAACCGGACAAATAAATGAACACGAACACTTAAACAGACGAATTTTCTTGTTCAAGTTCGTTTATTAAGAAAATAAATTATTCATGTTCGTTCATTAAGACATTAGACGAACATAAAAGATCAAACATAAATGAAAATAGACAAACAAACATAAACTTTATTGAATTATGCACGATATATTGTTTTATAAGTGTTGTTTTGTTTAAACAAACCGATTTTAAAATTATACAATTAAAATATATGATATACGAACATAAATAAAATAAATGAACATAAACGAGCGTTAACAAACGCATAATCGGACGTTCACGAACATAAATGAACGGACACGAATTTTGTTCATGTTCGTTCATTTAACTAAACGAACGTAAAATATTGTTCATGTTCGTTCATTTAATAAATAAACGAATGTAAACGAAATTTTTACCGAACGGTTCATGAAATGTTCGCTGAACGTTCAGTTCGTTTACAGCTCTATAAGGGGGTGTTTGTTTTTCCAAGATACATTTGATTGCCTTGATCATCTCTCAAGTCTGAATGGTGAGGCCTCACCTCACGAGTGAGACCCAAAACAGCAAACACCCCTCACGGCTCAACCCATGCAACAAAGGTGCGTGAGTCACTTTTCAGTATTTGTGCCAAAATGTGTTATTTATTTATTTTTATTTTTTTTTAATTTGGTTTGTGAGTGTATATGGGATATTTAGTGGGGTATATTTGTATAAGCTGAGTATTTTAATGAAATGTAAGGGGAATGTGACCAAAACGAATGAAAGTTGAGAGGGATTGATGACAAGTGAGATGATGTGGATGATGAAAGTGTGATGACCACTCCCTTTGGTCTTAGATTTAGAGGCTGATATGTCTTAGAGCATGTCCAATGGTAACGCACCACCTGCGTTCAGGCTGTGTGGCCTCTCTTTAACCCACGTTAAGGCTGCGTTACTGTTGATGCATAATCTGGCGCGGGCTGTTCAACGACTCTCCTTGGGCCGTTAGTCGTCTTCATAAGCCCTAAATAGACCTGTCAACAAAGAGAACCCGTTAGGAGTGGACCCGAGGCCGTAGCCCCGGGATCCACCTCCGACGGTCAAGTTAGTATGTGATGCGCAGAGCATATAATAGTTATTAGGTTTAGGATAACCTGTTGTATCGTAGTGAATAAGGAGATCCCATCCATGTATTTATAGGGCATGGATTAGGGTTTAGGTGTAGAGTGGGCCGCTGTTTGTCGGGCCTGGCCAATGTAGGGTCCAGTCCGGACCATACGTCCACAAGCCCCCCAAGTTTAGTATGACATAGTGCGTGGCTATGTTATGCTAAACTTAAATTATGTTCATGGCCGCGTAGGCCCAATCAACCATAACGGCACGGCCCATGTGTGCGCAACTCAGGTGCGCGCATAGGACGGACCATATTGCGCAGCCCACATGCGATAGTGCGCACTGGGATTGCGATTGTGATTGTCTCACAATGGTGAAGGTGTCCGTGGCGAAGGTGGATTCCTCATGCTGTATCCTGGGTAAGGGCGTACCTTTTGTACCAGTAGCGATGCAACATGGTACGACAGAAGACGTACTTCTGTGGCAAAAGTGCGCGTTGTCCGCGACAAGAATGTGCGTTGTTCGCGACAAAGGTGCGCGCTGTGCGCGAACATTACATTCGTCTTTACAACCGACAGAGAACGTCTCCCCTGCGGTAAGATGGTGCGAATATTTAAATTCGTCTTTGTACCGGGCCTGCAGTACCTCTTACGTACGATCTGCTTCCAAATATGCCTGCGTGACTTGTACGGAAACAGTGGTATTATATACCCTGGTAGCCCCCCAAGTTTGATGGTGCTACTCGTGTAGGAGTATTAAACTTAGTTATTCAAATTCTGAAAAATACTCAATGCAAATATTAGAAGTATATGCCGCGAATCGCAACATATAAAATAACTAATGAAGTAAAAGATTAGTGCATAGCAAAAGTATAGCACATAGCATATATAATTAATATATAAAAGAAGTAGTAGTGCAATTTACACCTATCGTGAGGTTTTACATAAAAGAAGAAGTAGCATGTAGCTAATAATAAAAACAATGCGCGCATGGCGATTGATTGATTTTTCTTTATTATTATGATAATAAAAATAATGGCGCGGATGGATGTACCATAACCGCAACTAATAGTTTTATCGTGCACGCACAGACGCAGATAGATTGATCGTGACCGCATGGACTCTAACGTTTTGTGGATGATCGCAGTTGACCACGGCTTTCGTCCAATGCCTGTATGTAACAGTGACAAAGCGCTCATGGCGAGTGACTAGCATCGTGGTGCCTGTACGTGACAGTGCGCTCATGTCGCCAATCTGCGAAGATTACCTAACGTATGGTCGAACGCGGGTAGATTTATCGCGACTGCGCTGTTTCGCGGCTAAAAGATAAAAGAGGTCCGACCGTGCGGATTTAATGCGCTCATAGCGATAGTAAAATCGTGTTTATCAAAGTAAAAGATTTATGTAAAATCTTTTAAATATTTAAAAGATAGCATATCTTAAAAGATATGTACCAAAAATATGTACAAAAATATCGGATATATCTTTACCGAATTTAAAAAATATGTACAAAATCAAAGTATTCTTTGTTAAAGAATGTATATACGTACGACAAAACAACAGCTTTAGCTTGATACTTTTGACCAAAGAATTAAATAATAGCTTTAGTGTTTTGGTTTTTGCTTTCTGTCGCGTACTAGCATAAAATAATAACTATATTTTTGTTTTAAAGTTACCGGCTTTTGAACTCGTGGTTGCTTTCCGGTGATGTGAGAGCACAAAACTTGTCGTGGTCCCACGGATGGCGCCAACTTGTTGATGCATAATCTGGCGCGGGCTGTTCAACGACTCTCCTTGGGCCGTTAGTCGTCTTCATAAGCCCTAAATAGACCTGTCAACAAAGAGAACCCGTTAGGAGTGGACCCGAGGCCGTAGCCCCGGGATCCACCTCCGACGGTCAAGTTAGTATATGATGCGCAGAGCATATAATAGTTATTAGGTTTAGGATAACCTGTTGTATCGTAGTGAATAAGGAGATCCCATCCATGTATTTATAGGGCATGGATTAGGGTTTAGGTGTAGAGTGGGCCGCTGTTTGCCGGGCCTGGCCCATGTAGGGTCCAGTCCGGACCATACGTCCACAGTTACCACAACACCATATTGTGTTAAGGAGCAAGTTAACACGCTGCGTTGCCATCCTCACTCGGCGTTAATCATTTTTTTTTCTTTAATTTTTTTTCTTCAGATTAAATGGTTTTTGTTGGGTTATGTTTAGGTATTTTGGTGTGTTTGTATAATAACGTGTGTGTGCGCGCTATGTGTGTGTTTTAGTGTGTGTGTCTTGTGTGTTGCAGGTTTCAATCATAGGAAGAAGAAGAAGATAACTTTTGTAAAGTTATAGTTTCAGTCCTTATGGTTAAGGCTTTTATAGTTTAGTCCTTGTGGTTATTTGTTTAAAGTAAATACTAACATTTTCTGTATTTACAGTTTAGTCATTTTTTTTAATAACATTTGTATTTTTAGTTATTTGTTTAAATAAAATGTTATTTGTTTTAATTTGTAATTTGTTTAAATAATTGGAAAATCTAACACCATGTTAGTTATGTCAGTAGTCATTATAAACTGCCTTAGAGTTCAGCCAAACAAATCAACATCCTAGTATAAATCGTGTTTTATTAACTATCAAAAGTATAACAGCCGCATGTTCACTAAAGTTCGTATTTTATAAGCAAATCTAACATTTAGAATTCTAAAACTACTAATGACAACAAATGAGCCTTTAAATACATTGCTACAAGAATAGCATCAAGCACGCAAACAATAAACGAAGACGACAAACACTAGAAGCACGTCTACCTCAAAAAGAAATTATCGCTCTATGCTTGCTTTGTGTGTGCACCGACGCCAAATTATTGCATAGTACAATCACGTAAACGTGTTCCTATGCATTCTTCCGCCTCATGGAACCAAAACTGCCCCCGAAAAAACAGAGCTTTCCCATACCTCAAGCCCTTCGGCACCTTCCCTACTAACAAACAGCCGTTCACCACCCCCTTCAATCTTCTTAATAATCCCTCTCTCCGAATCCTTCACTTTATCCATATAATTCCGCCTAAACGACTCTTCACCAATCTCACTACTCCCACCCTTTTCCGCTACCCTCGACCACACTTCCAAGCCACCGTCTCGCCCAACAAAAACCTGCTTCTTATAACAATGCACTACACTATTACTAACACCACCGCTCGTATCCCTCAAACTCGGATTCGTATCTCTCAAATAAACCCAAGGATCATCCCCTAGCTTCCTCAAATCGGCTATCCCTATATCACCCGACTTGGAACATATCTTACACATACTTATATCATTCACGTCAACGCTAACATCCGCAAACGAATCACCAAACCGACTACTCCTACCCGACCCCGGCTCATTAGTCTCCCAAACCACACGCCCGGACCTCACATCCCATAACCTAACGTAACCACTATACCCAAACGCCCCGGACGTGACACTCGTCCCAACCAAAACCCCCATCTCCTCGACGTAACTCAACCCCCTCGGAACCCCAAATTTCGTCGAACTCCCGCTCTGGCGCCCTATCTCCCCTTTCACCCCCAACGTCTCCTTATCCACAACCAACACACAATTCTCCTTATGATACGACTCACACGAAACAAAAACCTCCCCCGCCGAGTCGCTAATCGCCCGAACCCTCGCCTTATAAATCCGCGGATCGCTCTCGTCCCTCCACTCCACACTCCCAACCCCCCTCCCATTCACCATATCATAAAAACTCACACCACTCACCCCCTCACTCCCCACCGCCACAACCTCACGCGCCCCACTCGCCACGCGCCTCACCGAACCAATCTCATCCAAATGAGTCCTAACAGTTTGCACATAACTCAAATTACTATCGTAAACCGTAACCTGACCTCCGTGAGCTACGAAAAGTGATCCGTCGCTAAGGACATGGAAATCCGTCACTAAACCGTCGCTAGCAGGATTGATTAACTTAACAACGTTAGCGTCAATACCGGAAAAACGGTTAGGTTTGAGCGCGTGGAGTAGAACGGACTCGATGCCATAAAATTCGGCTTCTTCGGTTAATTCAGTTACGGAGAAGCGGTTTTTAGGGAGGCGGTTGGTGCGGAGGAGAGATAAGAGTACAGTAAATATCTCGGGATCGCGGTCGATGAAAATCGGGCCGCGATCCGGGATATTATTTATATTATTATTATTATTATTAAATGGTGACGTGGAGGTGATGTGGCGCGTAGAGAGCGCGGATGAAAGAGAAGTTAAAAGGTGATGTGGTGCTGATGTGGCGCGTGGAGAGGGTGGAGAGGAGGGAGTCCGGGCCTCCGGATTGGAGAGTGGAGATTGTGGTTTCGAAGAGCTTCCCACCGACGTTGAGCTTGATCCGATCACTGTTATTGGGATTATCGTTTTCCATTGAAATGATAATAAAAAAGGAAGAGCTTTGGGAGTGAGTTTGGTTACTGGAATTATCGTTTTACATTACTAGTGTGTTTGTTTGGTGTGTGATTAAACTAAACTGGTTTTGTTGATTGGGAAATGGGTGTGCTACTAGTTAGTCAAGTCAACGGTTTTTGTTTGTAGATGGCGGAGATTGCCTTACTTTGCATCGTATTACTCCCTTTGTCACAAGATCATCTTATTGTTACTGGAATTATCGTTTTCCATTAATGAATTGTCCATCTGTGGATTTTTTTTGCTTTTTGCATAACTAGTACAGATTTCTTTTCGGAAGAGATGAGTTATTTATTTATTTATTTATTTATTATTATTATTAACTTGACACCTTCAGCTAGGGTGAGCAATCCTGACCGACACCCGACTCCCGTCCTGATGCCGACACCCGACTCCCTTCCTGATACCGATCCGACTGTAATCGAGTCGGGAGTAGGTTTGCGTTTTCCTGGTAATCGGGATTCGGGACGGGTCGGGAGTCCAAATGGTCCCGAGAAAACATAGCCAAAATCATAATTCGGGACGATTCGGGACCATTATCGGGATTCGGGACGAGTCGGGATCATTATCGGGTCGGGAGTCGGTTTAGATTTTTCCCCGTTGTCGGTATCGGGATTAGTCGGGATTCGTCCCGATGCTCACCCCTACCTTCGGCACAACCTTCTTCTTCGACTTCTCTACCCTCTCAACTCTTCAAACACGTGTTATTAATTGATTTTCAATCTTTAACATTGATATTTTTTTATGTTAATGCATTTGCTTGGTAGAAATTTTATTTCTTTCTTTGTGAAATTGACATTGTTTGATCTTAAATTCATGATGTTTGATCGATTACGGTGTTGATGTTTTAAAATCAGTGATGCAGCAAATAAAATAAAAATTAATAATCTACAAAGCTGATTAATACTCAAATTATAAGTTTATATTTTTTTTTGGACTAAGGCCACCAACGGCGACGGAAGTGGGCAACTTCTTGAAAAGGAGAATGAGCATAAAAGGCGTGATTTTGTGTTTAGAGTTAACATGTAATTAGGCCAAATTTATTAAAATGCTACTAAGGCTGTGTTTAGTTTTTATTTTTGAACCTCTGAATCACTATGGATGCATATATTATTATTTTTTTTTATTTCAGGCCCACAAATCCCCTTAAATCGTCTGGATCTCTATAATTAAAATACTACACTCCTCCACAAACAGACTCTCTAACAGAGGCGGGCCCCACTCTCTTTATTAACCTCTGAAAAAAGAAACACCCCCTAAGACATATAAGCCTTTGAATCTAAGAACAAAGCGAGTGATTACCACACTCTCTCCTCTCAATTGCCATCACTCTCTCTCATAAAACAAACATTGCCTTATAAAACTTGGTTACCACTTTTTTATTATTATTATTATTATTATTATTATTATTATTATTATTATTTTATTTATTTTTTTTCCTTTTAAGTATGTTTAATACTAGTACACAAGATAATGAAAAGACCGCTTATTTTTTGAAAAAATAAAGTAGTTAAAATATAAACTTTGTTTAAAGACAAAATTTATAAATAATTTTAGAAAAGTAATATTTCACTAACTACACTTTCAACCAATCAAATATTATTTTTACTTACTAAAGTCGATTAAAGGTATAATATAAGCACTTAATTTGGAACATACCAAGATTCTATTGGATGATGGAGGGAGTACTATTTTACTAGTTATTTACAATCGGCACTCCATTTTCATTTGTAGCTATACAGATTACAGAGTAACTAGTAAAAAAAAGGAATGGGGTGGGGGGAGGGGGGGTGTTCATATCTCCACTCTTTTTAGTTGGAAATTTCATATATATCCAAATATGCATTAAAAACATTGTACATTATACATTCAATACTTTTACTTTGGATATATATGAAATTAATTATAGGGTAAAGTGCAAAAATGGTCCTTCACGTTCCACGAAATTGCAAAAATGGGACCGAGACAAAAAGTAGCGCAAAAAAGCCACCAACGTTCCACATTTTCGCAAAATCGCCACTGAGAGCCATTTTCCGTTAATTTCAGCGTTAAGTGCCACGTATTTGAGGGTAGTATCGTCATTTTAACCCTTTCCCGCCAATAACTTAAGTTTCCAGTGTTTTGTTTTACAAATTTAGTCCTTTAGAGCAATACTTTATATACGGGTATCAATTTCTTCCAAGGAGAACATTAATTTCACAGTAAAGATCTTGAGAATGGTTAAGCTTTGGCAAAATCGTGCACGCAGTACCCCGATACCTGATTTAGGAATCCTTTATAGTAAGAATACTCTGTTCCATTTTAATATTTTCCATTTAAACTTGTTATTGTTGTCAGAAGTATTTGATGTTTTATGTGTTCCACAGATTTGAATGAAAAGGTGTTTTCTTTGCAAATCCATCACAATGGTGAATTCACCTCAAAACCAGGAAGAAGATATCTCTTTGGAGATACAGATTGGTTTGACGGAATTCACTCCGACGTTTTCTCCATGGAATTATTGGGCGAAATGTTAGAGGATTTAGGTTACTCGGATAGTACCCTTATGTTTACTCACTTTAGGATACCTGGGGAGTCACTGGATGATGATTTGCTACCACTAAAGTCTGACGAAGATGTGAAGACACTTCTGGAGTATGTTCCTATATTTACCCAATTGGATTTGTATATTGAAACCGGTGTTTCAATTGTTGAGTGTGAGATGATGGATCGAATGATGACTAAGGGCACGGGTGTGGTGATAGAAGAAATAGTGGATGATGATATGAATGAGGCTGCTGGAAAGGGTGTTGATGGTGAGACTGGAAACAGTGGGAAATTACTATTGTTAGAGTGGCATAAAGAGTGGCATAAGACAAGACAACCTGAGAAGGCTGGACCTGTTTTTTATACTGATTCTGACAGTGACTTTCCACCAACATTTTGTGCCCAAAAAATGATTGCAGGTCATACAAAAAGGATGAGTGATGAGTTTCAATTCAGAAGGTTATTGGGAGAGATTGACCAAGACTTGACTATGGAGGATTCAAGTGAGGAGTCTACAGGTTTGCTCGATTTTTATGATCTCGATTTTGATGATGCGTATTATGCTGACGCAAGTGATGAAGAGGTTGAACAAGAATGGCATGGTGATCCATACCATTTAGTTGATGTACCTGAACCTGAAGAGTTGCATGCGATTGAAGAGCCTCAAGAGCCTGAAGAGATTAGTGACATGTTTGCTGAAATAGATCAAGCATTGGATGAACTTAATGACGTTGTTGCAGCTGGAGAAGGAATAGAGGTATATGCTCTTTATGCTGAACCAATTAGTTTCAGTTTGCTTCCACTTGTGGATGTTGATGGTGATGATGGTGAACAAAGAGTTCGTGATGAGGATGTGATTCTAGATGAGCATTGTGATGCAGTAGTTGGAGATGGTGAACAAAGAGTTTGTGATGTGGCTGTGATACCAGATGATCAGTGTGCTGTAGTAATTGGAAATGGTGAACAAAGAGTTTCTGATGTGGTTGTGATACCACATGGAAAAAATGGAGTTGGTCAAGATGGAGTGATCACAGAGGACAAGTTTGAAGACCAAGGAAGATCAATCAAGATGCGAAGACTGATGGCTGACAAAAAACCCAAGGACGATGCTGACAAGAATCCCAAGGATGATGCTAAATAATGGTTATGCTTTTATGTTTAGGTCAATAAGTTGTTGTGATTCTGCTATGGTCTTTTAGTAGATCATTTATAACAATTTTACTTTATTTATGTTTATGTATCGGTTATGTAATCTTAACTAGGTTCAATGGTTGCATAACATGTTATCAAATCTAATGGAAGCCAAAAAAACTAGGCAATTTTGGGATGTGTATGTTGGTAACCCAAACGTTTATCATTTATTACCCAAAACACGCCTAAAACACATTTTCACATGTACTTACCACGCCTATTTATAGCCTATACCCCGAGTAACTTCCTCATTCATCCAGTAAACAAACACAGTAAAACTTATTTGAATCAAATTTGCAAAAGAATTTCTCAATTTGTCCTTCTTGAGGAGCTTGCTAGGGCTGCTAACTCAACCGAGTTACCATACCAGATGACGGTCTTTTTTGCTAGGGAGACGGAGCGTGATATCAAGTATGCCAAAGATCTGTTTGTGGCATATCAAGAGTTGCTTGATATTGTCGTTCAAAGGAACAAGATGATGGCTGAAATGGAACTGGTGCGTCCCTCTGTGCAGATGTTCAAATGCTTGGAGTTCTTGAAGAAGCTTCAAAAGTCAGATGTTATCGAGCTTTTGGAGTTGAAGAAGAAGATGGCAGAAGCGAAGCTCAAGCTCTTCAACAAGCACGCATTTGTCAAGGGACTTTAGAGTTTCTTTCATGCTCATCTATGTTTTGAATGTTCCTTTAATGTTTCCCTCCTTTTAATGATATATTATGTTTTGTTTTGTTATGTTTCTGTTATCAATTTGAATGAATGTTAATGTCATGTTATGTGTTTGTTGTGTTGATTTATTATGGTTTGCTTGTCAACCATTGGCCATTTTTGCAAAAGTCAACCATAATGTTATTTGCAAAAGTCAAACTTGATTGCCAATTTGGGTAATTTTGGGTATTTTTGTGCCTGCGCATTACCTTGAATGTGGTTACATGAATAGTCAATGGTTACACGGATAGTCAATTAGATCCAATTTGGGCAATTCTGGGTCTTTTGGTGCATGTACAATCATGTGCAAAAGTCAAACATGATTGTCAAAATGGGCAAGTGTGGGTGTAAATATAACTACTGAATTACCATTCATTTACCATTCACAAGCATACCATTTACCATCAAAAGATCGGGGTACATACACAACTAAAACTAACAAACCAACAAACAAACAAACTAATTGCCAAAAAATGGCCAGACACCTTCATCAAAAGAAACATCCTCCAACAACGACGACACAAACCCATTCGCATCACCGGCATCATCCACAGGTGGCGGCAGGCCCTGGGTAGGCGGCAGCAGGCTCTGGGGAGGCGGCATCACACTCTGGTAGTCCTGGTACTCCGGCTGATCAAACGTTGTAAGATATGCCGAGGTGATGGTGGGGTTCATGGGGTTTTTTCTTTTTCTGTTTTTCCGGCTTCCACCTCCAACAGGGATGTCCCGGAGCACGCCGCCATGGGTCCAGTGTCTGCGGCAGCTACGGCAAAAGTGACGCGGCTGCGATGTGTTGCAGTTGTTGTAGTAGCAGAACTTTGTGTCTTCTGAATGACAACGTGGACATTGGAGTTGTTGTGGGGGATGTGTCACAGTTGTTGTGGTTACAAACGATGACGTTTGTTGGTGTGCGTTGGTGCTGGTGCTGGTCGTTGTCGTTATGGTGGTGGTTATCATGGTTGTGTTTTCTGACATTTGAGTTGATTGCATTCTTGTTGTGATTCTGCTACGGTCAATGCTAGTCGTGGTGGAGAAGATATGGGTTGTAGGGGGGTTTATGGGGGTAGATGTTTGAAAATAACTTTGCAAATTTAGCCATTGAGGTCTAATCACATTGATACCAAGCACAGAGGTGATTATGGCGGCAAATTTAATAAGTATGAACAGTGAAATGACGATACTACTCTCAAATACGTGGCACTTAACGCTGAAATTAACGGAAAATGGCTCTCAGTGGCGATTTTGCGAAAATGTGGAACGTGGGTGGCTTTTTTGCGCTACTTTTTGTCTCGGTCCCATTTTTGCAATTTCGTGGAACGTGAAGGAACATTTTTGCACTTTACTCTTAATTATAAAAGTAGAGTGATATATGAAATTAATTTAAAAAAAAAAAAAAAAAAAAAAAAAAAGTAAACAACGTTGACTTGACTAATAAACAAAGTAAACTCAAACCAGTAAACTAACAAACAATCAACACACCACTCAACTCATTTCAATGGAAAACGATAATCCCAATACCAGCGACCGCATCAAGCTCAACGTCGGCGGGAAGCTTTTCGAAACCACAATCTCCACTCTCCAATCCGGAGGCCCAGACTCCCTCCTCTCCACCCTCTCCATTTCCACGTCATCATCACACCAACCGATTTTCATCGACCGCGATCCGGAGATATTTACAATCCTCTTATCTCTCCTCCGTACCAACCGCCTCCCTAAAAACCGCTTCTCCGTAACGGAATTAACCGAAGAAGCCGAATTTTACGGCATCGAGTCCGTTCTACTCCACGCGCTCAAACCTAACCGTTTTTCCGGTATTGACGCTAACGTTGTTAAGTTTATCAATCCTGCTAGCGACGGTTTTGTGACGGATTTCCATGTCCTTAGCGACGGATCACTTTTCGTAGCTCACGGAGGTCAGGTTACGGTTTACGATAGTAATTTGAGTTATGTGCAAACTGTTAGGACTCATTTGGATGAGATTGGTTCGGTGAGGCGCGTGGCGAGTGGGGCGCGTGAGGTTGTGGCGGTGGCGAGTGAGGGGGTGAGTGGTGTGAGTTTTTATGATATGGTGAATGGGAGGGGGGTTGGGAGTGTGGAGTGGAGGGACGAGAGCGATCCGCGTATTTATAAGGCTAGGGTTCGGGCGATTAGCGACTCGGCGGAGGCGGTTTTTGTTTCGTGTGAGTCGTATCATAAGGAGAATTGTGTGTTGGTTGTGGATAAGGAGACGTTGGGAGTGAAGGGGGAGATAGGGCGACAGAGCGGGAGTTCGGCGAAATTTGGGGTTCCGAGGGGGTTGAGTTATGTCGAGGAGATGGGGGTTTTGGTTGGGACGAGTGTCACGTCCGGGGCATTTGGGTATAGTGGGTACGTTAGGTTATGGGATGTGAGGTCGGGCCGTGTGGTTTGGGAGACTAATGAGCCGGGGTCGGGTAGGAGTAGTCGGTTTGGTGATTCGTTTGCGGATGTTAGTGTTGACGTGAATGATATGAGTATGTGTAAGATATGTTCCAAGTCGGGTGATTTAGGGATAGCGGATTTGAGGAAGCTAGGGGATGATCCTTGGGTTTATTTGAGAGATACGAATCCGAGTTTGAGGGACACGAGTGGTGCTGGTGTTAGTAATAGTGTAGTGCATTGTTATAAGAAGCAGGTTTTTGTTGGGCGAGACGGTGGGTTGGAGGTGTGGTCGAGGGTAGCGGAAAAGGGTGGGAACGGTGAGATTGGTGAGGAGTCGTTTAGGCGGAATTATATGGATAAAGTGGAGGATTCAGAGAGAGGGATTATTAAGAAGATTGAAGGGGGTGGTGAACGGCTTTTTGTTAGTAGGGAAGGTGCCGAAGGGCTTGAGGTATGGGAAAGCTCTGTTTTTTCGGGAGCAGTTTTGGTTCCATGAGGCGGAAGAATGCATAGGAACACGTTTACGTGGTTGTACGATACAATAATTTGGCGTCGGTGCACACACAAAGCAAGCATAGAGCGATGAGTTCTTTTTGAGGTAGACATGTTGCTACTGTTTATCATTTTCGTTTATTGTTTGTATGCTTGATGCTATTCTTGTAGCAATGTATTTAAAGGCTCATTTGTTGTCATTAGTAGTTTTAGAATTCACTATGTTTGATTTGCTTATAAAATACGAACTCTAGTAAACACGCGGCTGTTATACTTTTGATAGTTAATAAAACACGATTTATACTAGGATGTTGATTTGTTTGGCTGAACTCTAATGGTGCGTTTGGTTCAAGATATATAAAAGGTGTTATTTAAAATTCTAAGCAAATCTAAATTCTTCCCATGTGGAAGGAAATTAAATTGGCCCACTTTTAGCCTTAATCATGCAAATAAATTTCCTGGGCCCATATATTTATTGTGAACCAAACAAGTTAATTGAAGCAATTTTAATTTCAATTCCCATAAATTACCTTGAATTTACCCCAACCAAACGCCCCCTAAGGCAGTTTATAATGACTTCTGACATAACTAACATGGTGTTAGATTTTCCCTGTGTTTGTTTGTCTCGTGATCATTGGTCTTAGTCAACACTTTAGAAGCGATTGTTTCACGAAAATAGTTATGGCCATGAGGATATCTGTCTTTTGGATCTGTGAATGATGATGATATTTTAGAAATTAGAACCTCAAAACTGAATTAGATTATGTTGTATTTTGAAGTTCTTTTAACATCAATTAAGATGTCAAATAAGTGCATTAGTTTAAGGCCGGTCTTTTATAGACACGGGCTAATTTCATAAAACATCAATGTAACATTACTGTAAGATTATTTGGACGTGGGTTACTTAAACCACACAAGGTGGGGTAAATTTTCAAAACAAAACCAATGTCAAACCTTAAAGAATGATTAGTTAGATTTTCTGAAAGCATGAACTAGATACCATTCTGTGTACTTGAAGCCAGATTGCTAGAATAGCTTGTAGCCAAGTCGTTGGTAAAACTTGATGCATACTTGATACTTATGTCAAAGGCACGTGGGGCGAGGACCTTTTAGTTGAGGTATAGTTACAACGTACAGATCTAATTTTGGGTACTCGATGTTGTGTTGGATATGTAAAAAACTTTTGACTGAAATGAGTAGAGCTGAACTTTTTGAAAAGAACCAAAACCAAATCATTGTCTACCAAATTTCATGTCTAAATGACCCACGGTCATCTGATTATGGCAGTAGATGCGTAAATGTTATCTTTAAATACTCATAGGAGTCAACTTGTTAAAGTCTCGCTACTACATTTGCTTATCGTAGTTGATCTTAAAATGACCACTAAATTGGGCAGGGAGAGATGTCATGTTAGACTAAACAAGAGAACCCAGAAAAATTTCACTTGTCAATCCCTTTAATTTGGACGAAATGTAATTGAGTATAATGATATGCTCACTGTACTACATCTTGCTAAACATCGTATGAGCATGGATGCTCGCAGCTTTAGATAATTTGTAACATTACAATAAGGACGTTTTTTCATAGACATGGGCTAAGTTTAGAGATAGAAGAAGACCCTTGTAACATTACGATTACACAATTTGGAAGTGGGTTGCTTAAATCACACAAGGTGGAGTAATTTGTCAAAATGCAACTGATGTCAAAGCTTAGACTAACATTTGTTTGGTTCGCCTTATTCATGTTGGTAAAAAATGATTAGTTACATCTTTTAAAAGAATTATCACGATCTAATTACGTGTACTAAAGGCCAGAGTTGTTTGCTAGAATAGCTGTTAACCGTGTCTTTAGTTAAACGTCATCGGATGATTTCATAAAACTAGTTATGGCCATGAGGACATCTGTCCTTTGGATCTGTGAATAATTAAAAATTAGAACCTCAAAACTGAGACTAAATATTATGTTATGAGCAAATGAAGTTAAGATGAATGGAAATAATGTTGTATTTTGACGTTCCCTTTTCATCAATTAGGGTGTCAAATAAGTGCGTTAGTTTAGAACAGATCTTTTATAGACACATGCTAATTTCATAAAGATAACTAGATAAGACGACATGGAAGTGGATTACTCAAACCACACAAGGTGGAGTAATTTGTTAAAAGTCAAAACGCAACCAATGCCAAACCTTAAACAAACATTAGTTAGATCTTCAGAGAGTATTTGAAGACCGATTTTTTTAGACACAGCGTATAGTTCAGAAAGTAGAAAACCTGTGTAACATTATGATAAGACGATTTGGAACTTGGAAGTGGTTACTTAAAGCACACATCGTGAAGTAATTTGTCAAAATGCAACTAATATCAAACCTTGGACAAACACTTGTTTGGTTCACCTTATTCATGCTGATAAATTTTGATTAGTTACATCTTTCGAAAGCATGAGCAAGATACAATTATGTGTACATCAGGCCAAGTTGCTAGAATAGCTTATAACCTAGGGGGTGTTTGTCTAAGCTTATGTTTGGCTTATAATTCCGAAGCAACTTATTGTTTTTAAATGATGAGCTCATAAGCCCTTGATTAACGTTTGGGTTAGCTTATTATAGTTGGTGAAGTAAAATTACAAAAAAGTGCATGAACATTTGAAATTGTAGTTGGTATATGAGCTTATAAAAGTATTTTCTTGTAACACCCTTACATAAGTCCACCCTTCCGCAAATAAGTCACAAAATTTGAGGCTTATCAAAATCCCCTCATATAAGATCATAAGCCCAACCATATGAGCTTAACCAAACACTTAATTTGGCTTATTTTAGTTATATTAAGATAATAAGCTCGTAAGCCCCCTAAATATGCCTAAACAACCCCCCCCCCCCCCCCCCCCCCCCCCCCCCCCCCCAGTCTTTATTAGAAGATGATGCATACTAATGTCAAAGGCACGTGCAACAAGGACCTTTTAGTTGAGGTAGAGTTGCAACTTTCAAGTATAATTGTGGATACTCGATTTTGTGTTAGACATGCAAAAGCTTTTGACTGAAATGAGTAGAGTTGAACTTTTAAAAAAGACCAAAATTCAAATCATTGTCCACCAAATTTCATGTGTAAATACACCTAGGAGTTAACTTGTTATGTCCCACTGCTACAATCGCGTATCGTAGTTGATCTTAAAATGACGACTAAATTGGGAGGGGTTAGAATAACCCAGAAAAATTTTACTTGTCGATGCCTATAGTTTAGAGATAGTAGAAGACCCTTGTAACATTACGATTAAACAATTTGAAAGTGGGTTGCTTAAACCACACAAGGTGGAGTAATCTGTCAACTCAGAACGCAACTAATATCAAACCTTAGACAAACATCTGTTTGGTTCCCCACTTCCCCTTATTCATGTTGGTGAACAATGATTAATTAGATCTGTTGAAAGAATGAGCATGATCTAATTATGTGTGCTAAAGGCCAAACATATTTGCTTGAATAGCTTAACCGTGTCTTAGTTGCCTACTTGTGTCAAAAGAACATGGAAAGATGGACCTCGGAGTTGAGGTAGAGTTACAAGTTTAACAGTGGGGTCCTCGGTCATCTTTTTGCGTGTTAGATATCCGACAACTTTTGACTGAAATGAGTAGAGTTGAGCTGTGATAGCTTTTCTAAAAGAGCCCAAAATAGATCGTAATCTGTTAAAATTTCATGTGCAGATGACCCCTGATCATCTGACTATGGCAGTGCATGAGTCATAAAGTGCCGCAAAATCTTTCAAATTTTACCCATTTCTCTTCTTAGAAATTGACTTGTTAGTATCCCATTGTTACATTTGTGTGTTTAGTTGATCTTAAATGATCACAGAGTCGGGTAGGGAGAGATGTCGTGTTAAAATATCTGATTAATTTGAATGATATTGTTCACTGCTGTACTTCTTGATGAACATCTTATGAGTAAGGATGCTCGCAGCTTTAGACAAGTTATTAAATTTTACACTGACCAAGTCCAACTCTTCATAATTCTCGAAGTGAATAGGCTCCTTCCAGTTACCACATAACATTAGTCTTTACTCTTTAGTATCATGAATTTGTATGCTTGATTTCTCCCCCGGAATTTGAAGTAGGGGTGTTCACTGTTCACAAATCAGATAACCGAAAATCGAAACCGAACTGAATAAAACCGAACCAAATTTACACCAAACCGAATTAAAAATTCGGTTTTCGGTTTGGTCGTTTGGATATGGTTTTGGTAAAATGAAAACCGAACTAAAGCGAAAACCGATTTCACACAATTTTTTTTTTTTTTTTTAATATATTTATATATAAAAAACCATTTAAACTTTTTTCTAATATAAATATAATATTTTAAAACGTTTTCGTAGTACAAATATGGTATTTTTTAAGCTTGAAATTTTTTTGGTGCTAAAAATCTATATAATTAAATAAAAAAAAAATGTAATTCGGTTTATTCGGGTCAACCCGAAAACCGAACTGAATACAGATTCGGCTTAATCTTTGAGTTCGGTTCTGTTTTCAGTTCTACCTAAACAAAAGCTAATCAACTAACCGGACTGAATAAACCAAACAACCAGATAACCGAACCTATGATTTGAATACCCCTAATTAGAACTCTGTAGTAGTTGGGCTTGGATATGAGTTTGTCATGAAAGAGATCTGTAATCTGTTGAGGTAAAATTGGGCTTAGCTGGAATTATATGTAGGCTTTTAGCCCAACAATCTACATATTCATCAACTTTTATATTTCAGCATACTGACTACTGGTTTACAGTACTGCTTTACTTATGTAGATTGTATCCCCATAAAATGTATTTTCTTTTTACCAAATTACATTTAGGAAGACATAACTGATAGGTCACCTGGTGATAGCTCAATAAGAGCATTAAAAATTACAAATGTATTGTTGTTTAAGTTTAGGTACCAACAACCTTTGTCATGAAACATTAAAACATGTATAAAACTCACATCTTGATATACAAATAATAATTAATAATGAATATAAACAAACTTTATTGTTTCAACAAGTTTATTAAAAAAAAAATAACAATGACAAATAACTATCTGAATCAACGATCAATCGGGCTGTTCTTCATCTATTGTGACTTACCCTTCTTGTTCTCGACACGTCCATCTGTTCCAGCCATCATCGCGTATTTGTCCTTCCTAGTCAAATTAGTGCATTCGAATCCAAGTGTATCACCTATTACCCTTTGAATATAGTTTGCAACCTCAAATGCTGATTTTCCGCCTTTGCAAGTAAGGTCTCGTGGTAGTTGGTTCAAGAATGTTATTTCATACGTCGGCCTAGGGTTCATGTACACGAAATACGGGTCCAAGACTTTGTAGCCACGAGCCGTTGTCCCATAAAACACACTTTGTTTTGTGTTGATAGCAACGGGGACAATCCTATCTGTGAGCTCCGCGAATAGAGCACTAAATCTAAGCAAGAAAGACTCTCTACATGTAGTTCCTTCGGGACAAATGACCAAGTCGCCTTCTTCTAGCAATTGTTTGATATGTGCGGCATCTTTATCTCTTTCCCTTGCCAATGCCACGGCTTTAATTGGAGAAATAAGCTCGGAAAATTTACTAATGCTATACGTGACACAACTAATCTTTCGTCCTAGAGCAACTGCAACCACCACAGGGTCTATGACCGCACGATGGTTGCACACAAAGAGCACCCCGCTCTGTCCTTGTTTAGGAGGGGACGGAGGGGTGCCCTTGACAACTAGTTTGATTCCTAGGATTTTGTAGTTGTAGTACACTATCCTTTCGGGCAAAGGTATGTTAAGATAAACTCTAAGAATGGCTAGAAAAATGCCTATCGGCATCCATAAGAAGGTAAGTAGAGCCACAATCGGCGTTGGCCTTTGCACTAGACGCCCTTCGTGAAAGATAATTGGACTTAGAAGCTTGTTTCGTGGTAAAGGCTCACATCTTGTTCTTGGTACCATATATCCTTCCTACAATCAAACATAGTCCCTTGTCAAAACAATCACTTGGATGTCTTTGGTTAGACTTGAATAATCATAAGAAATAAAAATAGTCGATACATTTTGACTTTCTATGTGGTTCATGATATCACATGTTTCCTTTATTACGCAATTTAATTCAATTCAATTCAATGTCATGGGACCTTAAAACCCATGCAAGACGTAACGAAAATAAATGAGATTGAATGAGTGTGCAAGTACTAGAAGACAAGACACATAGTATTTGTTTTCAAACGTCAAATATTATTTCAAAAATTAGCATGAAATAATTCAAACTCTTGTGGATTGACTCATATACTAAAAATAGATGCTAGAAATTCCGGGCCGGAGCCAGTTATTGTCGAGGAAGCAAACTTTGATAATACTATTATTGATTTATACACAGGTTTTATTGTGAGGTGATGTTATCATACTATTATAGTGTTATTTGTAGTGTATATATGGTACCACATAACTAATTTCACGTGTTAGGGTTTTTGCAATTATCAGATGCATGTAACGAGTGAAAACAAATACTACGTAATTGGTTTAGAAATTAATGATGATCACCAAACTTATGTGGTCCTTTTGACTAGTATTAATGACTCATCCGGTTTAAATAATCTTTTAAACCAATGTCTTGTTTTTTTTTGTCTCAAAATACTTGAAATTTTTTATATTTTAATCTGTTAAAAGAAACATGAGAAAAAATGATATTTAATTAGTGAAGAGCGTAATTCATGGTATTTTCTATATCTGCATGTATTTATGAACTTATAACTTGGGAAAAAGAAAGTACTATAAAAAGCAAGAGAAACATTAAAGCTTTCACCAAACCCTATCAAGCTATAATGCCCATAAAAGGCTTTCTAATTTTGTACATTTTTTTTTTTTTTTTTTTTGAACAGATTCTAATTTTGTACTTAGATGCAGCTAATATACAGCCAAATGTATATTTTCTAGTACAGTATATATTTTCAGTGTATGTATTGCACCATCATTTGATGATAAATCGATTAAATCCATCTAAGTTTTTTCTTTTCTTGCTAATTATAGTTAGGGTTATAGTTATATCTTGTTTTTATATAAACAGAAAATAACCAAAAGAAAATAGGGAAATGATTGGCATGCCTAAAAGTTAAGCCTAATTTTATGTCTAAATATGTGTGGCAACAATTCATTGGTTGTATTAACCGGACCCACTTCTTCACAATCCAATAAGATAATGACACATAAGTTAGGCACAAAATTAGTCATATCTTTTAGGTCTCTCTTTTTCCAAGAAAATAATGGTGACACAGCTTCTAGATAAATAATAAATGATTTACAGTGATGGTCAGAAAACGAAACAGAAATGTGTACGTATGTTTTATCGGTGACCCAAAATTAAATGAGACATGTAAAAATATAATGGAGTAGTACTTTACCAGTACATTTTTTTACTTTAAAGTATGGTCACACATTACAAGTCAAGTTACTTTTTATTTTGCTTGATATTAAAAATCAAATTTATCCTACTAGTATGTAAAGAGCTTAGATTTCTCATTTAAAAATTTGGTGATAATATTACTTAATGATATTTGCAACAAATAGAATGAAATTAATTGTATTACTCTTTCTACATATAAATAAATAAAAGAGATTTTAACTTATAGTCACTAAAAATTATATATTTATTATCGCTGTTTTGCACAAATATTATGCTTGTTTGTTATATTTTAGTTAAACAAGCGATTTGAAAATGACCAAACCTGATCAGGTTCATTTAACTATTTCTATAACAAATATGGTACGTTTAGTTATTAACAAATACCACGTGTCGGCTTATCTTCACGAACGATATATCCTTCGCGTATTCATTTTTCATAATGCTTTGAATATGTGAGTCAAATTGTCCATGTTATGTGACAAGTATTCGATAATAGTTGTGAGTGTAGTTGTAAAGGATAGATACCGATGTAGATGATGTTTGGTGGTGGTTACCTAGACGAAGCTAAGAAACCTTTCTTGTGAAATCATTAAATTCGACACCTTAAACCAAACAAGATAAAAAAGTATAAGGTTTGTTTGTTTTAAAGGTTTTAAAGCCAGGATTAGGGTTAGTTGATAGTTAATAAAGTTTGTTTGGTTGGTGGGAATCCACTATTTAAAACCCTACTCACGCGGTTTTCAATTAAAAAATATTATATAAATATAATTTATCTCGCTTATTTTATTTTTTCAGATCTACATTAAATCCAAATTTTAACATCATTTATGAACCAAACGGACCCTAAAAATTACTTTAAATTTAACAGTGGGTTCAGTTGATCCCGCGGGTTGACAAGTGGTCTCCACCTCATGTTATGGCTATGCAAATATGGTTGTTGGTTGCAATAATGAAACATGACCGGTACTAGGACATTTGAAGATAAAGATATGACAACTAAGAAAACAAATCTAAATACGTATACTATACACATGATCACTTAACTACTAAAATTAGCACACATTTTACAAAAGTACTTGTCAATTTTTCAACATTAGTACATGATATGTATGTCGTGAAAACAACTTCGAGAATGACCTCTATAATGAATAATATTCAGCAAATGTCATAAATTTATAATATATATAATGTTATAGGGGTAATACCAAATTAAAGCATCATACTTGTAAAAAAAATACTCTTTTTAGTAGCGGATTTTTTTTCTCTCGTTGATGTACTAAACTTGCATTTTATTGCCAAAAATACGTACTTTGGACGTTTTTGCCCCTCAAGTTATTAAAAAGTCAGGGGCAAAAATGTCATAAAAAGGTCAGAAAATAATACAAAGTACGTATTTTTGGCAATAAAATGAAAGTTTAGTACACTAATGAGAAAAAATATTCACTGCTTAAAAGAGTTTTTTTGACAAATATGATGATTTAATTTGGTATTAGACCAATGTTATAAAGAACTTGTTATTTAAATAATAATATTTAATAGTAATGACTAATGATGAAAGCATGATACCTTGCAAATGGACATGAAATCTTTGTCAGACTCTCCATCTCCTAGACCCAAATCAGGCAAATACGAACCATCAAATTCTTCTAAAACGGCAGCTTTTTTAAGCTCACCAACGAGCACACCGGGTTCTTCAACGAACCCAGTGGCTCGACCATTTTTCGAGACCTCGAGTTCTGTCCCAATCACTTTATCAGCCCCTAAAAAATTCTTAACAAAATGCTCAACCATGACCCTTGGGCTTGATGTCACCACATACCTTCTCCCAAACGAGTTAAACACCTTCCATGTATCGGGTCGAACATCTTCTACGTAAAATCTTGGCAAAACCGAGCTTGAAACAAGCTCTATATCGCGAAGTCTTAGCCCAACACATGAGATAAAAACATAGATACGAGTGGAGGTTGATTCAGAAAATATAGAAATAGTGTAGATAATTGGGAATGCAAGTAATAGAACCATAGCTCGAAAAATGCTTCCTGCCTCAAGGGCTAAAAGGAAATAGTAAGGAAATGGGTTGTGAGAAACCAGTAAGGTTCCATCTAGGTCAGATGCAACCGTCTGGTTGGATCTCGATTTTGTACTGCATTCTGAAAGCAGTTCAAAATCGAGATGAGGAGACATTGTTTGATTATGGCAAGAAAGTTGTTTGAGTTGAGTTATATAGATGAAATGTTAGAGGGGTTGTAAATTAGAAGTTGGCAGATGGAAACATTGAGTACCATGAATTTTTTTATTTTTTATATTTATTATTTTTTTAAATTTTTGTGTGTTTTTACCTTTTTCATGCAAAAGTAATACGTGCATGTGAGAAGTAGAAAACTACTAAAAAGATTTATTTCTGATTCTACTACACGTGGCAAAATTTATATGTGACTTGATCATATCAAATGGTATTTAATTTTTCGCATGACAAAATTTATTAAAGACTAGTTTTGAGTAAATAACTAAATACATATATAGAAATAACATTTTTAATTTAATAGCAATGATGAAATTTATTAAAGACTAGTTTTGAGTAAATAACTAAATACATGTATAGAAATACCATTTTTAATTTAATAACAATGATGAAATTTATTAAAGACTAGTTTTGAGTAAATACATGTACACTATGATTTCATAATAATGTACCCAAAACATCAAACAAATAAATAGATTTTAACATTTATAGAAATAACATTTTTAATATACTACTTCTTAAAGATTTTGTATTCATACCAACACAAATTGACGAAACTAAAGAATGTCCTGAAATGTCACGGAACCTCGATAGAAATAATATTAATTTTTATAAGATACTATGATTTTTCCTAATTATACATTATTTAAAAAAAAATGTATTTTTTACATCTAGTCTTTTTTAAAACCTAGTTCTGACACGGAATGGGATCCTCTTAAGTTGAGAGGTACAACTTGACTCAAGTTGGATGTGTGAGCCAATGAATTTGATCTAATGATTCAAATCAATAAAAGTTTTTTTTTATTTGAGTCATTGTATCAAATCCAATAACTCATAATGCCTCAACTGAAGTAAAGTTGTACCTCTCAACTTGAGAGGATCCTAACCCGTTCCGACATCGCCAACATATTAAGTAGCTAGTTAGAGAACAACTTTATTTATGAAAGAAATTGTTCACTAAAAATAAACTAATGTAACTATCACACGTACATATACATACACATCAAGTTTCTTCTTGTATTTATTATGATACTTTTCTTAAGAAAACCACTTAATGATAATAAATTAGCCTACTTTCTAGTTCGTGGGTGTAATTGTCATTCATTGTCTAAACCCTATAAAACCAACCTTACTCTACATAGTACACATTTGAAGTAGCTAAAGTCATAAATTCAAAATGAATTTTTTATAATTATATTTCTTTTCTATAAATAATTAACGGGTTAATAGTGATGTGTATTTAACACAATCAAATAATTCATCAAGTGTTTATTATATTTGTGTCCACATTTATAGATTAGCCTAAATTAAAGTAGCAATGGTAGTGTGCTTAATTTGAAGATTTTGTAAAGCATGTGATATTTATTTATAGTTTTGGGATACTTGTATATCATTCAAAGTTTTTAATTTTTAATTTTTTAATTTTTTAATTTTTTATTTTTTTTTCAGGTCTAATATTGAATTCTTGTAACTGTTAAGTCCAAATGTTTAAATTAAACACACGAAAATGTAACTAAATTGTCTTTTTGCTTTGTTATGTAGTCAGTTTTCTTTTTTTATATCGCATACATTATACTTTTCAAATTTGTCTATTATGTGTATCTTATGACCATTTTGTCACTACATGTGAATAAGAGTGATGATAAATGAGAAGCGATTATTACAAAAACTACAATAGACGGAATTTAAAAGTATGATTTATTTTTAAACGACAATTATAACTATATCATAACAAGTACATCAAAAATTATCTCAAATGTCCTAAGCAGGACTTGAACCCACAAAAATTTGGTTAGAGAATTTCTCACACAACATGTGTTATCATTAGGATAAAAGCCTTTTTGGTAATTTAAAAGTATGATGTACTATGTATACAATAGAAAAAATAAAAATTACTATGGAACAAAACAAAAAATGACAAGTTGATTATAGTTTCGTGTATTTTGCCCAAATTAAAACTAGCAAGCGATAGAGAAAGTTATTCATTATACTCATGGAACTCATATTTTAGTTTCTTGGGATCACATTTTTACCGAAGCAACATGTCCTTAGAGCATGCACAAGCGTAACCCGTGTTAAAACTTAACGCAGTGCCACGTCAGCGTCACATCAGCTTTTACACTTTAACTTTAACTCGGAAAAAAACACCCACATCAATAACTCAGCCTTAACTCAGCTTTAACTCAAATATTTTCAAATTCTACCCTCAACTAAAACTATTATTTCATTTAATAACTAATAAAAACAACTTATATTAATACTTAAAATTTAAACATACATTAAACTTAAACGCAAGTTACATTAAACATGAAACATAAAGTACGATAATTAAACATAGAACTAAAATAATTAAACATAAAACTGCGAATCAATAGAACGAATCGTCGGACACCCACCCTTCATGACTCGAATAGGAGGCACTCGAATCGTCCTCACTGGTTGGCACACGGTCTATTCCATTTGCCCATCGTCATTCTGCTCGACGGTTTCGACGATCCTGTTTAGCTTTTGCTCGCTGCTCACGAACTCTTGCCTCCATTTCTTCCTCATGTTCAACACGTAACAATTCTTGCATGTTTTGTTCTTCAAATTCTTCATCAGTCAACCTTCTCCAAATGGATTGGTTTTCTTCCGGTGGATTGTTGACCGGTTGATCTTGTTGTTGTTGGACAACAGGTTGATTGGGCACCGGTTCATTTTCCGGTGTGAATACCGGAAAGATGTCTTCCGGTGGAGTGTTCACCGGTGCAGTTGCATTCTGAATCGTGCTAGAGCTTGGTAATTGCTGGCCAAAGTCATGGTGAGTTGGAAATTGTTGGGAGAAGTCACGGTGTGTTGGGAATTGTTGGGAGAAATCCTTGCGAGACATTGTTTGAGAGAATTATTAGAGTTGTGTGAGAATTGTTTGTGACTTCTGTGAACTGTCAAAGGGTGTTAAATAATACCATAAATCCCGCCCATACATTTCAAAATTTGAATTTTAAACATTTAAAAATAATCCCGCTTTTTGAATTTGAATATTCAAATTTAAAAACGTTTAAAATTGAATTTTGAAATTTGAATATCCCGCTCAGATTTTGAAATTCAAATTTTAAACGTTTAAGCTTTCCTATATATAGTATACATTATCATATAATTATACACACACTTCAATTTCTACACAATGACAAATCGTTGGAATATTGAAGAAGAAACCTTGCTATCCGATATGTGGCAAGTGGTTCATGAATTCCATGCCGGCGAAGGACCTTTTTGGCAAGTCGTTACAGAAAGGTTCAATGAACAAGCAGTCGGTCCTCATCGGAGCAAATCCCAGATAACGAGCAAGTGGGCGCGGATGAACTCTGAAGGCCAACAATTTCATGCAATTCATGACAATTTGCAGCCTACACGTGACCCCTGGGTTCGTGTTGAAGATGCAATGAATGTTTTCAAAGAACGCAATGATGGGAAAGCATTCAAATATTTTCACGTTTGGTCGATTTTGAGGTTCAACCACACTTGGTGCAGGTTTATGGGTTAATGGCTTTTGTATTCCATGAAGATGTGATGTATCGTCTGTGTTTTCTGTTTCGTTTGTGCTGTATCTTGTGTTTGTTTAACTTTTAATTTGAATAAAAAGCTTAACGGCTACTTTCCAACGGCTATTTGTTTAACGGCTACTTTTCCCCTATAAAAACTAGTTTAATAGAACTATATTTTCTCACACAAATATCAATACTATTAACACACACAAAAAATGGCAAACAACCTAGCTGAGGTGCAAAAATCTATTCTTTCCCGTTTACGCAGCGAACAAGAGAAGGAACTCAAGTTGGTTAACAGTTTGCTTGGTGAGATAACTCGTTGTATAAGGCAGATGCATACTCGTGCTCCTGAGGTCGAAAGGTTACGTGATATGCCTCAAGACCATCCAATCATCAGCGTCGGGTTAGAAACTCTATTAAGAAATGATGAAACAGATTTGCAACTTCAGGTCGCCTTGAAAATGGTTAGGGAACAAGTATTGCAAGTGTGGGAGGAGAAGTCAAATCTAATCGACAATTACAAAGCTATATAAATCGTATATGTTGTATTTGTTTCTCGTATCGTTTGTAATTGTATTTCCGTATCGTGTGTGTTTGAATAAATTAGTATCGTTTAAGAATTACAAGGGCCAAAATTGTCAAGACACAAACATAAATATAGGGACCAGAAGTGTACTTTTTTTTATGCAAATGTGGCTTAATGCCACGTTAGTGGCTTAACTTGCCACGTTAACGTGGCCTTAACATGCTCCTCCACATCAATAACGCACGTTAACGTGCGTCAAAACTCCCTTAACGCAGCCCATTAGGTTACGCATGCGCATGCTCTTATAGGGTTGTGCTATTAAAATGTAAATACTATTTAAGTAAAAAGTAAGCTTGTGAGCGTTTGTGGTTACCATAAATGGAAAGCTGATACAGGCCCACAATCTTACACCACGAAAAAATTGAAGTATATAAAAAGGTTTAAAACTTTAAACAGGTGAAGGTTTTTCTATTCGGGTTAACCAAGGATGACGAGTCATTTAACTCAGATGCACGCAACATAACCTGATTATACTCAGTAACTAATTTCGACTATTTTCTGACCACCCTTAAAATGTGTATCTGATAAGATTTAAACACTAGACACTAGCGACTAAACCTCAGGTCATCACACTCACTATAGTTCCGTAGCACACATAATAGTGGAAAAAGTTTCCATATAGTTTTGACAAATTGTTAAATTATCTTTCGGTTCACAATCTTGACTTATCTTCAAATGCATGTCAATACCTTTCCGTTGTAATTTGTCTAGCTCCTTGTTAATTTAATGTTTTGCCGTTTAAAAATATATATGTATCATCTTACTCATCCTCCTACTTATCGTCATACTCGTTATTTGTCAATCATACGTAGACTGAATAAGTAAAAAAGATGAGTATAAGAATGTAACATTCTCAAATATTATTATATATCTATTTTCTCCTACTCATTTTAGTTTATTTTTCTTCTATCACTGGAGCTTTAGTCCAATGGTAAGGGTGCATGTGCTTGGGTGAATAGACTTGGGTTCAAGTCTCTTTCTTGGCACTAAAGTCCAATGATACCATTCTCCCATCGTAAACATTCAGTTGACCGGTCTTAGACGGGCCTATTGGAGAAAATGGCATATGGTTAGATTACAACTCTCGACTAATTAGGTAAATGAGAACAGGTGCTCATTGCATGAGGCCTGGTCTTTGGAGTTTACACATTTTGGAGTTTATTTTTCTTCTAACAATTCAAAGTACCAACGCATATATTATTCATAGTCGTGTCATAACTCAAATCATTGTATATGTGGTTGAGCTTAAGGAGTGTACAAATGTTAGGAGTTGGTACATGCCATTAATATGAATCATCTACCGGTCACTTTTCAAGAACCACAATTTTGACTATATGCTATAGCTACTCTTAACCAAATGGTATGGCTATTTAATAAAATTAAAGTAAAGTAACTCGTAATACTGTCTTTCATAGTGTATGGGGGAGGTTGAGACGTAAACAGCCTTATCCTTACTTAATGTAGAGAAGCTGCTTCCGGTTCTACTAAGGTAAAAAAGGACCTCCGGCCTTGGAAGGATGATGATCGAACCCTTGACCTCTGTCTCTATGTTAACCATTTGATCAAACCTTGCTCTTTGGGTATGGCTATTTAATCAAATGTATTAATAAACTAGCTAATCTCTGAGTTATACATTACTTTTAACTAAACTGAGTTTATATATGCATATACTTATTTAACATATATAAAAAAACAAATACTTAAAAGCTCGTAGTTTCACTCAGCATTTACCTATACCACATTTTCTTTAGTAAATTATAGGTACAAAGTATTCTTAACGTAAAAAATATGAACTATGCACCAATATTGGTCTATAGACATTGTAAATTATAGGACACATGCAAAATGTTGCAATAATTGCTGTAACAACCCGGCTTATAGGGATAGATCGACTACGAGAATTTTGAGCACAGGCTTGAGTCGGGGGGCTAGTTATCGTCCACCATTGTATTATAGCATTATAGCAATAGGCTTATTGGGGTGCGATGTGTGCAGCTCCTACGTACATCTCTCAAGGTAACGTCTCTTTAAGCCCTTTATAACATGCATTGGCTAGCTAATCCCTCATATATAGCATGTAAATCGCTATTATAACAAGTAGATATCTTAAGTTACAATGTGAATTGTACTCTATCGCACAGGGACGATACCAGGACATAAAACGACCAGGTGCACTTAAAATAAACTAAACAATACTGCAAACACAAGTTTTAGAGACCGGGTGCATTTAAAAAAAAAAATCGATGTTTTTTAACAAAATTAACACTACGCTACAAAAATCCATGGGTGTCCCGGGATACCCCCTGGTTCTGTCACTGCTATCGCACGTAGATCTCTTGCTTGCCGCAATCAATAACCTTACATATATTTGTTTTGAGTATATATAGCGTGTAGCTAAAAAGAGCATCTATGTAATTTTGATTAAATTTCAAGACGAAATGAAAAATAAAAATACAAAATTATCTTTGATAAACCAAATGATACCGTAGCTGACTAGCTGTTTATGTAATGAGCCATTTCCTGTATTCATTCATTATAGGGTTTGTCTGACCAATGCTCTTTCTAATTAGCATTGGCTAAGATGTATTTATAAATCTTAATTTTCTTTTGTAAAGATTCAAAATTATATTTAATACGCATTAACTAAGCATTTAAATTATCATAAATAAATGTAATTTTTAATTTAATAAACTTAAACTTTCTTTCAATATCCCCGATCACTTATTAGACAATCCTTTCATGCATGTTTCATGTACGTTACACAAGTTTTTTCGTAGTCTCTTTTATTCTTATTTTTGTTACGATATACCAAACACAGCTTCAAATTGCTTATTTATAAAAATGTTTAATGAATTGGAAAGTTATGTATACTATGTGCTTGTGGTAAGAGAAGCATATGCTTATGCTTTTCATATCATGTGGGTTTAAAAACTAGCATTTCGGTTGCATTAAAGTCTATATAATTGTATCCACAGGGTGGTCCAATTTAATGCATTCGATAATGGTCCATTGATCTTATACTAGTAATATTTCCTGTGGACGTCGATAGGGATCTAGTCAATTTTCATGCTTCCAAAATAGTTCATGTACTCGCGCGTAACATAGATAACAAATTTATACAGTGATAATTTCATATTTATCCAACTTAAATATCAACATAGTTTATGTACTCGCACGTAACATATATAACAAATTTATACAGCCTCGGTATATATTTTGTGTGAAGATAGGGTTTATTAAACACTATACACCTATACACGTATTTAAAGACTATACATAGAACTTATAAACGGAAATATATATTTAAAATTTAAACAGCCTGTTGCTTATAAATTACTCTGTATAAAATTATAAATCGATGCTTTGTGTTTGAGCTAACTTAATATAGTTAACGAGATAAAATGATCGAAAAATATTTAAACATCTCAAAATGTAATTTTTATATGAGGATGAAAGTCTTATATTGTTAAGCCCCCGCGTTTAGAATATAATACAAAATTTGAGAATATAAAAAAGTCTCATATAATTTCATAATATAATTTCATAAGCCAGATTGACCATTTACTTAAGTTTTATATGAACACTTAATCTAAGTTTATCGTGAGCTCGTAAGCCTCTTTATACACTTAAATATTTATAGTTAGTTAAATCACGCATCATAGAGTAATTAGGAAATTAAAAAAAAACTTATGCTAGCATACATGTATAAGATATAGGACTCATTTACAGTACACTTAGACTTAGTTTCAGTCTAATATTATTAGAATTTTCACAGTGAAAAATAATTGTACAGCTTAATTATGTTGTTCTTCGTTATAACGCCTCATTAAAATTGTGATGAATAAATTTACTAACGTACTTAAACAAAGATTATGTTGGTGTACGATTTCATACATTTCTACTTTTGGAACAACCTAAAATTTTCTTTTTAGAGTTTTTCACGTACTTTTGGAATGACATTACATTTAACTGTACGTTTATATATAATGTATGCTTTACATTATTTTACATATAGTTACTTCTAGGTTTTAATGAGCTGCAAATAATCTACATGTCTTTAAATCAAAACAACAACCATATATGTACGTTTTTTTGCCGACATTGCGATACATATATGCTTTTAATTCATTTTAATTTACAATATTATGTTACCTAATTAATTAAAGTCATAGTTGATTTTGTAATAGTATAATATTCCAGCTTGGCATGTGGTCTTAGATCCACCTGGGTTAAGGTTATGCATATGCGAGCTATGTTTGGTGCGAAGCTTTTTGGGCGATAAACGGTGAGCAATGAGCTTTTTTATTTTTATTATTCGTTTAGCAAAGGAGCGGTGAGCTTTGCTATTTTTTAGGAAAAACTCATTTTTCCAATACTTTTTTTAAAAAGCTGTGAACGGTGAGCTGTGGCTACTGCTTACTGCTACTCTACCAAACACACTCGTAGTTTATACACAATGGTTATATTAACAATGTTATATTTACATGATTTACATCATTCAATATTTACGTGAGTTGTTGGCTTAGATCCATTAAGGTTAAGGTTATGCATATGTAGTTTATAAATTGTGGTTACTACTTACTAATAATGTTATGTCTATAGGGTTTACATCATTCAACAAAACTATTTTTAAGGTGCATCCAATAATAATGATCGTCTTTATTAATTAAGTTTGTTGGTAGAATATTATTATTTGTTTTTGCTAACAAATTTTTTTATGAACTATATATAAGTTGCTAATGTTGTTGGAAAATTGATGTCCATTAATGTCACAACTCGTTTAGGACCAATGAACCTTTTCTAAACGATGACTTTTGTAAAGTAATAGCTTTTTTCTTTCACTCAAATGTTGCTACTATACTATATTTGTATTAGCATGGCTTTTACCCTAGAAGTTCTTGTTGAAAATATTTTCACTTAAATGTTGCTACCATATTTAAATCACCAACCCATCCACAAGTTTGGAAATTTGGAATGGGTCGTTTAAACACGTAGATTCCGATTTATAGGCTACATTTAATTAGCATCATGTTATCGTTATTTAGCTCAAACGAATTGAAATAGCATAAATATAATAAGCTCGATTTTATGTCCATGTAACGTAGGAGATTCGATCCATAGTAGAGAGCTATAGTGTACTTGTGTTAAAATGGGTAAAAAGCTAATCGAACCACTGAAAATAAAGTAGGCAAGGAAAGTAGCCTACATATGCAGGCAATGGGAGTGATACCTCTAATAGTAGAAGAACTAGAGGAAATATGATGGATTAAAAATCACATATGTGAATAAAGGTATATAGATGCAAGCTGCATAAAGAATATATGAAAATAAACAACTTGATAGGGATACCTTATCAAGATACTTGATACAACTTCAAACTAGGGGGAAATGAGCAAAAATAGACTCCTTTCATACATACTTAAATAGGGATACCTTATCAAGATAACTCATTTAGTTCATCCCAAACTAAAAGACTTTAGGCCATTGTTTACTTACGTCACAAGAGGAAAAATGGCAATCGATATATTTACACAGGTTGTATCGAATAATATTGACGTATTAGAAAATCGTCAACTTCAAATAACACGGCGCAAAAGTTAGCCCTTGTAGACTCATATTATAGTAAAAATGATAATTTTATGTTAACTAATTATGTCTTCTTAGGTAGTTGTTTGGTGTCTTGAAAAAGCAAGAAGCAATCTGTGCTAGCCAAGTCCTAAGCTGAGGCTGAATACAAGGCTATGTCGAGTGTTGCTTGTGAAATTATTTGGGTTTTAAAACTGTTGACTGATCATAGTAAACTAGTCAATATCATTTAGTATGTTTTGTGATAGTAGTGAAGTAATGCAGATTGCTGCTAATCCTGTTTTTCATGAGAGAACTAAACATTTTAAAATTGATCTATATTTATTAAGAGAAAATACTGTTGAGGGAATTTTCAAAGCTTTGTAAAGTTCCTTCTAAGGAAAATGTTGATGATGTTTACAAGTTTTATAAAAGTTTTCAGTAAAAAATTTAAACTCAATAGAGAGACCCTGCCAATTAGTTGAGCGTAAATATTGTACATGGGTTCATATATAAGATTTGTAAGAAATAATCTACTACTATCAAATATTACAGTTCCAAAGCACCATTAGAAACACCAAATGCAAGTCTTGAATCATCTACATAGAATATAAAGCTCATGAAATGATGAAATTTCATTGCTAACTTAACTCGTGACGAGTACAAATTGATCGCATGCATTGCTTCCTACTTACCCTCACTACACCATTATGCGCATGTCGTGACAACGGAATGTTGTTGCTAAAAGTGCCAATGTTGTCACTATAAGTATATTCGTGACAACATGTTGTCACGGAAAGCGTTGTCGCCATAACCGCGTCGCTAAAAGTTATTGCGACAACATTTTTCACTTATTGCGACAACAGGTTTGACCAAAAGTTTGACTTGTTGACTCAAGTCTTTTTTGTGACAACACTTGTAGCGACAACATATTGTCACTAAAAGTTTGACTTTCATTGATCTAATTCTTTTGTGACGACTTTTTAGTGACAACATGTTGTAACTAAAAGTTTGACTTTCATTGACCAAGTTTTTTACGACTACTTTTTAGTGACAACATGTAGCTACTAAAAGATTTGGATTATTTTAACCAAACCTATAGCGACAACATGTTGTTGCAAAAAGTTACATCTGCTACAAAACAGCTAGGTTGTTTCGTCACGTTTTCCCAGGTTTTCCGACCCTGTTTTCCGGATTTTTCCGCAACCAAATTTTCCAGAATTTCAAATCAACACAACCAATAACTAAAGCAAACTATATTCCATAAATTGTTAAAAGAAAACATGGTGGTTCAATGATATAGTTCTACGACATAAACATAAATTGTTTAAAACGACAAGTTGTTCAACAAACCAACCTAAGCAAGTTCTACAAAGTAATCTACTCATCTCCGGATTAAACCCTCATCTCGTTTCCAATACATGGGCCAAAATTTCTTCATTGGTCATCCTCACTTCAAGACCATCTTGGCTCTCGAGTCTCTGTCATCCAGTTCTGTAAATTCAGAAAATAGGTGAAATTGGTTAAAACGGGTCAAAATATGTGCATGTTTGAGCTAAAAGAGAGAAGTATGAATAAAATCAACTTCTGTTATTCCATTATACCACAAAACACATGGATTATTTCATAACTTACACTGTGATATAACAACTAAAGATGAATGTACCTTCTTATAACACTAAACTGTACATGCCAAATGATATTGACAATGTTTCAATATATCACGTTAATTCACATAATCGATCACCCATTCCATAAATTCTGACAATGTTTCAATGAAATTAATGATTCATTTTAATTATATTGCGACATTTTAAATCGGGTTCTCAAATTTACCAGTTGTCACATTCAACGCCTCTAACTAATTCCGCATGACCATCAAAAACTCCAACTTACTCTCCAGGACCTTCAACATCGAGTCCTCGAAATGCGGAGTGCTCAAACTGCATCAAATTGAATCACAGGATAATGGTACTCGAGAAAATGCTAGAAATGTATAGGCATCCTCAGAACCACATAGTTCAATCAGCTGCCCTATTTCACGACCTTTATGATGACCTGGGCAATCTTAGTTTGGAGTAATTCGTACGCTATAATGTTTGAACTTTTAATCGATCTGTTATGTAATTCATACGCTTTAATGTTTGAACTTTTATCGATATGTAATGTAATTCGTATGCTTTAATGTTTGAACGTTTATCGATTTGTAATTCGTAGGCTTTAAAATCATTTAGAAAATCATTCTAAAGTATTTAATTTTAATCAAAATATTAACTAAAAGTATTTAATTTTAATTATATATTAAATGAAAGTTTGTAAACTTAAATTAAATTATTTTTAATTCAATTATAACATTTTAAAGTTATTTAATTTAATTCATTTTTAAATTAATTTATAACATTTTAAAGAATTTATAACAAATTTGAATCATTTTTAAATTATTTATAAATAACTAAAATCATATTTAATTAATTATAACATTTAAAAAAATTTATAATTAGTTAAAATTGTGTCTAAATCTTTAGTGACAACATTTCTCACGACAACATGTTGTCACTAAAGGTTTAGGCGGCAAATTTCCCCCCAAATCACCAAATTATCTAGTGACAACATTTATCGCGACAACATAAGTTGTCGCTACAAGTTTAGGCGGTAATTTTCCCTCCAAATTTTTTGTCCCAAAACTTATAGTGACAACACGGTTGTCGCGAAAGATAAAAGTCAAAAGTCAACAATATCAAAAGCTTTTAGTGACAACACTGTTGTCACTACAAATCAAAATGTTGTCACTATAAAATATAGTCAAAATTTATAAACCGGAATGCCTCTATTTTGTCATGTAGTGATTCTTTTGTGACAACATGTTGTCACAAAAAGAAAAAATGTTGTCGCGAAAAGTTTTGGTCAAACATGGTTACCAGAATACTTTTTTTTGTTGTTTAGCGGACTTGTCGCGACAACATGTGTTGTCACGAAAAAAATTTCGTCAAAATAGCTCTAAAATGGTGTAGTGCCTATTTGGCCAAGTTATCGAAAAGTTAGATGAAAAACACATTCACTACTTGTTGGATAGCTAGCTATTCACGAGCATTCACCTATCAAGATCGAGAAAAATTTTCGTCAACACGAGTACGAGGCACTTTTTGCTACAAGTTTGTCTTGTGTCATGCCGCTGTCACGTTTAAACATCGTATAACATCAATATCATACATATAATTGTGTGAATTATCAAAGAAACAAATGCCATGATCAAACATAAACACGATGATGCATGGCAAACCACATATCATATAATGTTTATTACGACAACATATATACATATAATTTTGTCACAAAAACTATAACCACATAAATTTCTCGACTAAGCTTGATCAGTTGATCAAAGCTAAGATTATTGGTGTTTATGTTCAAAGTTGGTGGATTTGTATTAGTTGAAGTCTCAAGTTCAAATTTCACAGGTGTGAATTATCGGGCTATCTTTCGGACGCTTATTCTCTTAGCGTAAGTTATGGGGCCGGAAAAGGGAGGACTTTTGAAGAAATAACTCATGGGTTCAATTTCAACTTCCCTGTTCGCATGAAACAACTGAACATTGCGTGAGGTTGGCCTTTGAGGAAGGGTCTGTCAAGCACGGAGTTGGTGTTTCTCCGCTTACTTAAACCTCTTGAAGAAGGTCGCAGGTTTGTGATGCAAAAGTGCTACTAAAAGTATCACGAAAGTAGTTGTTAAGCATGTTTATCTGAACCCGCTCGAGCATGGATTGAGATCCTCTCGTCTTAGTTTCAACAAAGCCCTTAACTTTCATCAAATGTGGACTTACTCTTTAATTTAATCGTTTTCTTATTTATTAACATAACTTATCACGTTGAAACTAACATAAGAGGATCTCAATCCTTGATTACGTATGGCTCCGCCTCTGATTATGACCGTCTTTAGATGGTTTTTGTTCTAAATATAGATAACAAAAACGAAGCTACGAAAGTCAGTATAAAAATAAAAATACATTTTGAACGGTGGCAGAATGGGACAAGTAGAAGTCGATCGAGTTGTTGGCAGTCTCTATTTGGTATAATAAATATGAACTACTCTTAACTCCTGCCAACCAAATCCAGTTATATAACACACTCTTGTAAAATATCAATCAACTAACAATTGCTGCCTCATTAAAACCACTATTCACTTCTAGCTTCCAAACTACTTGCAACTTAATTTTATTCTTATTTTCACTTCTTTTGTGTCCACATTTATCAAATGGAAAATGATTAGACTTAGGACCCATAGTCCCATACCTTTACAGACCTTGTGCATTTCTACTTGTAAACTATATTTAAGGACAAAATACTAAAGTTTACTTTCAATGAATTAAAGAAATATTGTTTGTGAAAAAGGTTGAATAGTTTTGCTATTTAAAACTGAGTTTAAGAAACTTATTAAAAACAAAGAATAACAATATGTATTAATAAATGCAAGACAATATGTAAATGAGAGATTAAACAAAACACGGAGATTTAATTTATAGTAGTTCGGTCATGAAACTTGTTTCCGCTCTACTCTACTCTTCGAGTTTCCTACTCGAAAGTTAATTCACTAATTGAACAAGCTCCATTCTTGGCGCAGAAAACCGTACAACGTTACTTATAATTTTATCGACACTAATCTAAATATCGAGTCCTACCAAGATAGAACCAGCCTTTCTTTGAAGGTCTTTTGAGGCCTAAAACACTTACCTAACTCACTATAATTTGGTGTGTAATGGTGAATATGACATTTGTGTATAACAGTAGAAGATGAGAATACAAAAAGTTTTCAAATAAAAAATACAAAACACAAAAAACTTTAGCTTTCTTGCGTTCTTCCTTTGATAGAGTTGATCACTTTAAATAAATTACAACAAGATAATTATCAAATATTAATATGAATGAAAGCCTTTAGTAATGCTTGAGATGCTTTTGCAACGGGTGAGTTGAAAGGTACCAAAATGGCTACTTCAAAACATATGATATACCGGTACTTAATAGAGCTTTCATTCAAATTTACGCGTGTACTGTTTACTTAGTGATTAAGAAGTATTCTATGTAGTACAAAACCATCAATTGTCGTTAATTTATGTCATTTGTCCGACACAACCTAATCAATAAGTAGTCGATATCAAATAATGATTGTGGTACATTCGATTAAATTTGGCTTTAATCAAGATACAAATCTTGTACAACTGTAAACATGGTGACCCTAACGATCAACAACGACGTTGTTCTGTAGAGTGTACACCACCAAGTTGCGGTTCTTGTAGTCGAGTGTCGTTTTTCCCATTCTCGTGGAGGTCATTGTTGTCACCTCTTTGGTATACATAATATGATACATATTTTACACTTTGTTTAAATGATTCACAATTTTGTACCAATATCATGTACTAACATATCACCTTATTAATGATATGTCTAGTGGTTTTCATCTATCCTTAATATTAATTTTTAAACAAAATACTATTCATTCCTATTAAGAGAATTTGGTATCAACGTGGCACACTCGCCATGACTCGCCGCCACACCAGACGAGCTCGTCGTGCCCTTGCCGACTAGACGACGAAAAAAACAGAAAACTATTTGCAGGTTTTATAATCGTTGCCAAGGTTTATATTTTGTTTTAGAAGGGGTGGGCAAGACCCAAATGAAAAGTTTGTATTGTTTTATGATAGTGAGAGTACTTTGAAGTGGTACTGTTATGGTGATGTGACATCTTGTAGGACCTAAATGAAGAGATAAAGCTTGTCCACGATACCTAATGCTTTAACTTATTTTCACTTTTAACCTTATACTTTAACAATATTTTACTTTCAACAATCTTTTTTATAAGAATTAAAATTTGCATCATGATTATATTATAACCACTTATAAATTAAATTACATACAAAATTTTTTAACCCGTCGCAACGCGAGGGCAATAAAAACCTTGTTGTCGATCAATATCTTTAATTAGAAACGTTAAGAGTTTAAGACACTAGCTTTAATCCCAGTTCACCTAATTTAACAACTTTAAATGCTTCTATTTACATCAAGTCCGTATCTACATTAAACTATACGCCTTGTGTTATACGTAGGATATAATAATACAAAACACTATATTAAATTTACAAAAACAACTAAATAAATGGAGAGGGAAATGGGCTGGATACTCCGTTTAGGCTGTGTACATTTTAATCAAATATTTGCCAACCCTGGATAAACTGAAAAGGTTCGACTATTAAGTCAAGTTCGATATTAGCTAATTAGTTGAAACGAGTTTGGTACCCGCGCGTTGCTGCGGAATTCTTTTGTTACCGTTAACTAATTAACGTGAAGTTAGTTACCTAGGACTGACTTTGCAATTGATTTATAACATGAAGGACCATTTATGTAAATTATTTGAGGACTAAATTTGCAATGAACCATTGAGATGAAGGACAAAGTGCGTACAAAATTTTTTAAAAAATGTTAAAGATAACGGTCGTTAGTTAACAGCCGTTAAATAACTAACGACCGTTAGTATTAAAAAAAAAAAAAAAAAAAAAAAAAAAAAGAGTTACTGTAGCGTTTTCTGTAGCAACTACATTGGTTGCTACAGTAACCTCTTGGGTTTTAGTATATATATAATGTATAGTTGCTTGTTGCCGAAAAAACAGATAACCGGACCTTGGCGGCCCTCACCAACCAATCACACGGCCAACATGGGGAATAATGGAAGATAAATCTCGTAATGGAATGATTAAAGGACACGAGGCCAAGATGTGAACCCATTACCTCCGTTTGACGCATGCATGTCCTCAACTATTGGAATACTATTGCGAGTACCGTAGCTTGTTGTCTAACGTTTGTCATGATTCCCATATCAAGGGTTTGATCTTTCACCTAGAAATGTGGCTCAAATTTAATAAATTTGATAAACTAACATGTCATGATTAACATACTATTTTTTCAACAAGAACCACAAAAGAGGTTAATCTGATGGTTTGGTTTAAATTTGGTAATTACATATATGATCTTGTACTTCACAAATATCGTTTTCATGTCGTTTTTCTATATTTATATTGACCAGACAAAGCATCGTTATAGGTTAGCTAAACGAGTGTTGGTACCCGCGCGTTGCTGCGGAATTCTTTTGTAGCCGTTAGCTACTTAACGTGAAGTTAGTTACCTAGGACTGACTTTGCAATTGATGTATAACATGAAAGACCATTTATGTAAATTATGTGAGGATTAAATTTGCAATGAACCGCTGAGATGAAGGACAAAGTGCGTACAATTTTTTTAAAAAATGTTAAAGTAATGGTCGTTAGTTAACGGCCGTTAAATAACTAATGACCGTTAGTATTGAAAAAAAAAAAAAAAAAAAAAAAAAAAAAAAAAAAAAAAAAGTTACTGTACAAACCACTGTAGCTACAGTGGTCGGCACTATTATCCTCCCCACATTTAGTATATATATATATAATTTATCACCTTAAATGTAACTACTTTAGCCAAGTCGCTATCTTCATTAAAATTTAACAAGGACGTGGTGTATTAAGAAGGTATCATGACTATTTTCGTATCGTGTTCATGAGGTCTTCATGCCCGTCGTGTCAAATCATTATTTATGCAATCAAGAGTGTATTGAATCCATATAAAATAAAGAACTTCGATTCCTTGTTTCTTACTTGATATTAGAGGTCGAATGAAAACCATCCGATTGTAGGTAATGTCAAAATATTTATATTTTGTGAGGATGAATCAAATAAGGGTTTCCTTATAAAAGGATTCTATCAAAAAAGATGAGTTAGTGAGTTACAATCATAATTTTGTACGTCGTATTGGTCAGGTTGTATCAAATGATCGGTTTTTAATTTATGTTTTACGTCTCTTGATCAGAGTCGACTGACTCACTTAACCTTTTACACAAGAACTGCGTCTGCATTTTCGAAGTTATACGCAAGTCAGGGACGGACCTTGAATAATGTTATTGGAGGGGCCGAAATGTCGTCATAAGTTTGAGGGGGTGAAACCTATGATTATTTTACATTTATACTAATTCTTTATAAATAATATACAAAACTACAAAAAATAAAGCTTAGTGGTACTAGATTTAGGGGGTCACAACCCTCTTTTGCCCATAATAAATTTCGTCCATGCGCGACCTACTGGCTATGCAAGCAGGCACACGTCAAAATTTAAACCAAAGTAGAAGTTCCACAAGAACTGCGTCTGCATTTGCTTTAATTTTTGTTTCTTTGCTTTTACTTTTGCTGTTGATGTTGCTGGATGACAAAGATTACTCTCCACTTGTTGTCAGATGTCTTCATCAACAAATATGTTATTTGCTTTTGCTGATGCTTTTATTCGCTTTTGATGTTGCTTGTAAAATTGTTTCCGCTTACTTTCAGATTTGTTCATCAACAAATTATGCTTTTATTTTAATAATTTTTTTTATTTTAATTTACTACTTCAGTCTGAGCTTTCGCTATTTCGCCGCTCTCTGATCCAAGCCTGGTTACGAGCTTACAGTCCATTAAGGTTTTGGATGCATTGTATATATAACTTTAATCAATAAACATGATATCCTATGGGGTTTAATGTTCAACAAAACCATTACATTTTTACACTGGACTAAGTTTGTAGATACGCAACATACTTTCTCAACAGTACCAAAATACGTAACATACTAAATATATTACTTATATCGCTAACAAACTTTCAAAATTGGAACAAGATACGTAATGTTGACCGGATTTTTACCTGGTTGACCGGTTTGGAGGTTAACATATAAAAAAACTTACATTATCGGTCCCTGTGGTTTGCGTTTGTTTTCACCGGTCATCCTTTAACGTTATTTCAATTATAAAAGTTACAATAATGGTCCTTGTCGTTTGGGTTGACTTTCACCTTTAGTCCCTTGACTTTATTTTCACTTTTTCGTCCGTTTTTACACGTTTTGGTCCGTTTTTACATGTTTTCTTTCGTTTTTCCACTTTTTCGTCCGTGTTTACACAGTCCATCACCACCAAAAAATTTTCAAAAAAAAAAAAAAAAAAAAAAAAAAAGACAACAAATTTAAAAAAAAAGGGTTTTCGAAAAAATGTTTTTGAATTTTAAAATTCAAAAACATATTTTCGAAAAAAAAAAATTTAGAATTCTAAAAAAATATTTTCTAAAATATTTTCGACCGGTGAAAACAGACGCAAACCACAGGGACCGATAATGTAAGTTTTTTTATATGTTAACCTCCAAACCGGTCAACCAGGTAAAAATCCGGTCAACATTACGTATCTTGTGCCAATTTTGAAAGTTTGTTTCCGATATAAGTAATATATTTAATATGTTACGTATTTCGATACTTTTGAGAAAAGTATATTGCGTATCTACAAACTTAGTCCTTTTACAATTTACTCTTCATTATATTTTCTATAGAGAATGCTCACTGTTATTGGGCCAAGTGGTATATTGCTAAATTAATGCGCTAGTTGAATATAGTTAGTTTTATTGGGCGTAAGCCCATATAATAGAAAGCAGGCTCAAGATATATGAAGGCTTAGAAGATTTTCTTCTTTAATCATTTTATAGCATGAAGATAATAATGTGAAGTGTTTGTTTAGAAACTATACCATAACTCCATAACTTCACAAGCACAAATGTAGATATGTGTTTCTTTCCAGATACATCATTCTTTACCAAAACGCTTCGTTTGTGAGAGCGCTCATGAATCAAATAATTATGGATTAATTACTATTTAAGACATTTGAGATATATTTATGTCATGAGATAGTCGTTTACTTTTTAAAAAGAGAAAATCGAATTAGCTTTTATGTAAGTAATAAAAGTAATAGATATGGTAAGAGCTTTTGGAGAGCTATTAGCTTTTTGTTACAAAAATAATTTTCTCTAAAATAAGTAGTTTCGTTTGGATACATTAACTTCAAGTTTTTATTTCAAACAAATAACTCCTAAATGAAAAGCTGATTCATGAAGCTTTTTAAACATCTTGGAGCTTTTAAAACTATAAATTACATTTAACAGCTAACTTACCAAACACTTATATTGAAAAAAAGATGCAGCTTGCAGCTCATGTTAACAACTTTGCAGTTTACAGCTTGCAGCTTACAGCATACAGCTTACAACTAGTTTTGCCAAACATAAATTATCGTTATGGATTATGATTATGTAACACCCTCCATTTTCACAGATCGCATCGGATTTAGATATGGGGTATTACCTTATGGAATCACAGTTATAGTAATAGAAAACGACTCGAAAAGAGACGTTTTTATATAATGAGTTATCATTCATTAAATTAGTAGAGTTTTATTTAGAAGAGGTCACGTAAATCTAAGTGTGAAAGATGTATTTTGAATGATAACAAGGTTGAAAGTCCTCCGAGTTCAGTGCCGCTTCGTGCCATGGATTCCGTAACAGCTAATACCTAGGATACATGCTTAAAAGTCAACACTAGGTGTTGAGTGAAAGTCATAGGTTTAAGTGATAGGGTGAATATAAGTTCCACAGGGTTCAGTTGTTACACCCTTCAAAGAAAATCTAGTGTTTTTGATAATTACAATGCATATACAAGTATCATGAGAAAAGAGTTATTGTATTAAACTTATGAAACCGTACGCTAACATGTCCAGGTCATGGGGTACTGCAGACCCTTACATGATGAGACATGGATAAGGTTAACTTTCCAAAGTTAAACCTTTAGAGATTTCAAGTATAGTACTTTATTGGTACCCGGTTGGGGCAAACCAACGGGATTTGTCAAACTCAAATAGATCTATCAACTATACTCGCGTTCACTCGCAAGTGATTATGGCTCATGAATTTTAGTTATGTCATGGTGGCAGAAAGTAACACTCGTGCAATAACCAAAGAAAAAAACTTGTATTCGGTTTAAAGCATGTATCCCCCTCACAGGTTTTGTAAAGCATTTAAAAGTGATGCTATGAAAACTCACCTAGGCCTAAGGTTGATCTGATTGATGTGAAAAGTGACTCGGATACTAGATTGCCTTACTCACGTGTCCTGGGGGTTTTTGTAGGCGTGTTTATGTGGGTTAAGTTCTTTAGTTGTTTTAAGTTTCTTAAGTAATTACTCCTGGGGTTTCTATGTTTAGTTATAACATAACGCCGTTTGGGCCATCGTAATTCAGAAGTATAACTCCTCGTATGAAGCTCCATACTATTGTATTATGCTGCCAACATAATACCGTTCAGGCCATCATAATTCAGAAGTATATAACTCCTCACACGAAGCTCCCTACTATTGAGTTAGGTATTTAAGTATTTTAGATTTAGTTATAACATAACACCGTTCGGGCCATCATAATCCAAAGGTCATGTAGTATATGTTTGAGGAGTCAAGGCACTTTAATTCGTAAACCCACCAAACTCGTCAAAATGAATACCCAAATGAAACCCCTCACATGAAGCTCCCTACTATTGTGTCATGCTTTTGTTTTATGATAATACTTTACTTAATACCCTTTAAGTTTCATATATTTACAATATCTACCCTAAACTTATATACTTTATATAATTTAGACTTTTAACTTTCTAAACTATTCAATTTTAGTCCCTATACTTATATATTTTGAGAAAATAATAGAAATGACCCGTAGACTTACTAGTTTTCAAAATTTACCATTTATACCCTTAACTTACTAACATTTACAAAACTAGTCCTTATAAGTTTATAACTTTTATAACTTTATCTTGAGGTTATATAACTTTGCAAAAAGGGTCCTTATACCTAATACTTCTAAAAAATGTCAAAACAGTCCCTAGACTTAATATTTTCATAAATTTACCATATATACCCCTATGCATGGAAATATTTGAAAAACTAGTCCTAATTCCATGTAAACTATATTTTTTGAAACAAAAGAGTTTCCTAGCTTATGACTTACTAATATTAGCTTATATAAGTTACCTAAACTAGATTATAGCTTATGATAAGACCTTATAACATATAAATAGCAATTCGATCAAAATTAGGATTTTAAAATGAAAACTCTTAAAGGAAAATAATCAAGGCTTAGGCTAGGGTTCTAAGGCATCCTATAACTATCCTAGTACTGTAATAAATCTATTAGAACAAGATATAAGGCTTACTTGATCAAGGTAGGGTTTAACAAGGGTTTTTCTAGGTTTAGGGTTTTCTCGATGGGAAAACAACTTGACAAGGCTTCAAGGCTTATGGTTCTCGACTCCTAGTCTTTCTATGACTCTAATAATACTTCTAGAACTAATATAAGTGAGTTAGTGAAGTGTGGTGGTGTGATTTTGAATGGAGAGGGACGAGCGATTTATAGCCCTCGTATGGCTTGGTGACCAAGCAAGGGGGTGGTGTGGTGGCATGAGGGGGGGGGGGAATGTGACTCTTAGCAGCTATAGGTGACTATTAGAAGCTACATGATAGGCTAGGGGCATAGGTAGGGGGCTTGTGGTGGTGATGAAGCCGCGGGTGAAGTTGGTGACAAGGAGGTGATCCACCTCCTTGTGTGCTAACTTGGGAGGTGCTAGGAAGGGTTCTTAGGGTGACTAAGGTGCTAGGATAGGTGCTTAGGTTTAAGTTTGAACTAGTTTAGGTTTAGTTTAGACCTAATCTTGCTTAGTTAGATATTAGGGTTTAGTTTAGGGTTTAGTGCCTAGATTAGGGTTCTATGGGTGCTTAGTAACTAGGATTAAGACTTAGAAGACTTATACTAAGTGGTGGTAACCTATGGTAAAGATTTGGGAAGGTTTAACATAGTTTTGGAACTTATAAGACCTAGTTAGGGTTTTGTGCTTAAGGGACTTGTACCTAAGCTCTAGAGGGTTGTTGATGAGGCGAAAAATGATCCGTTTTTAGGGGGTCATTTAAACCCGGAATTGAATTTATTTGATCAAATATTGCCGTAAATCGTTCCTTTTGTGATTTTAGGTATTTTTGGAGTGAATTCTGGAAAAAGAAGCATTTTGGACGTTTTTAGAGCATAAAAGTGAAGAAAACGGCAAAGTCTTAATTTTCCTTGCTAGGAACAGTACCTGACGGCGTTACCAAATTCTAAATGACGGCGTCAAGAGTAAAACAAGAGGTGAAGTGGATAGAGTCTGTGACGGTCCAGAGAGTTTTACACTAAGGGGCATGACGACGTCACCATAGGCCGTCATGGTCCCATTATACGTGACGGCCAAGAGATAATTTGCTCTTGACGGCGTCAGATCTGGATCTAGGCAATCCGATATTACTATGGGCGGCGAGTTGATGGCGTCAGATATTTCTTCTTGACGCCGTCACGTTGGAAAATCTATATATAGTTGTGTAATTTTCATTCATTAAGAGAGGAAAATTAGAGGGATAACTTGGAAAAACCCTAGCACGATTTTATCAGTACTTTCAAAGGTTTTTACCCTTTGAAACCTTTCATGTTCAATTAAGATAAGTATCCTTTCAATTCATTTAATATGTCTATGTGTTGTTTGAATATATCTTACGCTTGTCTTGATTTTAACATGCTAGGCTAGATCTCTTGTATGTTTGCTTAGATGTAGTGAAACCTAGATGTTGATTATGGGTTGATTGCATGTTTATAGTTGTTACGGATGAATGATTTCGATATTAGGCTTAAGAAAACTGGCAGACTTCCATAGGGTAACTTGCTTGAACGTCTTAAGAAACATGAACCAATGCGTACTAGGTTTTTATGGTTGTATTTAATGCTTGAGCGAATTCTAATGATCCCATGTTAGGAGCTTCTTGCAGGCTCGACATAGGATTGAAGTAGGAGCTTATAGAGTTAGGGAAGTACGTACGCCACCCCACGAATGGTATTAAGGAATATAACCCGTCATCCACACAATTGTAACAAACTATCAACCTGTAAAAGATATCTAGGGAGTAATGAAATCTAAGTAAACACAATTTTCCCATTTATTGTTCACACCACTAGTTTAATTAGCTTTATTTACATTTTTGTTATTTTATTTTGATTGCATCTTAGTTATTGGGTTAGTTGACTAGCAACTAATTCCGCCCACTCTTCCAAAAACCCGAGATTTTAATTGTTTTCATAAAATATAGAAATACAAAAAGAATCATCCCTCACCTCTAGACTTAATTCTTAGGCTTTCTAATCCTAGCGTCACTATTCCTGAGTTGAACAATCAATCCCTCGGTACTTGTCACTATACTATACTACAACGATCAGGTACACTGCCTGGTGGGGGTTGTAAGCTTCTCGAGATCCCTCGAGTGGTAAAGCGTGGTGCAATTCCCACGCATCAAGTTTTTGGCGCCGTTGTCGGGGAATAGTTATAGTCTAGGTTAGAATTTCTTTTTATTGGGTCTACTTGCTAGATTCCTTCTAGTAAGATTTTATTTTTTATTTTTTTTAGGTTTTCTTTAGTTTATCTATTTCTTCGTGTCTTTGTTCGTAATCTTTACCATCCGACATCATGGAAGGTGGTAACATCTTTGAACCCATCAACTCACCACAACAAAACCACCAACAAAACCCGCCACAAGCAAACCAACCTCTTAGGCCCCGAACCGTAGGAGAGTATTCCCGTCCTAGCCATCAAGGCTATCGAAACACTATTGAGCTCACTCAAGGAGCCAATGTGTCCCCCTTGCGATCCGACACCATCTGGTTGGTGCAAAGCGAATGTGCATTCCATGGACTTTGTTCCGAAGATCCTAACCAACATCTCAAGGATTTCCTTAAAATCGTAGATTCTATAGACCTTGATGTTACAACTAGAGAGTCGACCCGATTACGCCTATTTCAATTCTCTCTACGTGATCAAGCTAGTCAATGGCTTGAACGTTTACCCGCGGGACCCATCACCTCATGGGATGATCTCACCACTCGTTTCCTTGCTCAATTTTTCCCATCGGGGAGAACTACCAAGCTTAGAAATGATATCTTGATGTTCCAACAATATCAAGGTAAAACTCTATATGAAGCATGGACTCATTTCAAGGACTTACTCCGAAAAGTCCCTCATCATGGCATAGATCTTTGGCTCCAAGTCCAAATCTTCTATGACCATATCGATCTCTCCACAAGGCGAACCATTGACCAATCGGCCGGTAAGCTACGTGATCTAAGTGAGGAAGAATCATGGGAACTCATAGAAGATCTTAATCTCTATGACAACGAAAGTTGGAATGATCCCCATGATTTGAACAAAATGGTCAAGGCAATATCTTTGCCTTTGAACAATTCTAGCACTCCCGACCGTAGGATCATGGAACTTGAGGACCAAGTCAAGTTTCTCATGAAATCTTACGAAGCTCCTAAGCCTTCAAGACAAGTGAAAAAAATCACTTCTTCATGCGAATTATGTAGTGGTCCCCATGACACTTGTAATTGCGTGGAACTCCCCGGAACAGCTTTTGCGGACTACGCATCCTCCCGTACCGACGAAGCGGGAGATAGGTGGTACACTTTTAAACCCGAGCCAAGCCCTTACGGTAATTCCTACAACCCTTCTTGGAAAAATCACCCGAACCTTAGGTGGAAACAAAACCAAAACAATTCTTCTAATCCGCCTAATCGTTACCAACCAAACGGTCCACCCTCCAACCGCACTTTCAACAACAATCCTTCTAATAACTATGGTCGTACCAACAATCTTGAAGGATTGATGTCCAAGTTTATGGCATCTCAAGAAGCTCGCATAGCTAAGTTTGAAACCGAATTCAATCAACAACAAACGGAGATGACCAATAAGATTGACAACTTGTTGAAAGCCCTCAACAACCAAGCGTTAACTACACCTAGGAAGGACACTAGGGACGCCAATAGCGGAATCCAAATTAAGGACCCCTCGTCATCCAAACACGTCCACTTTGTCAATGTTGTCACTATTAAGCCAAAAGATAAAGATATAGAAGAAAGTGACAAGGATGAAGTTGGAGTAGAAACCGAGACTAGGGATGAAATTAAGGAAGTTGAGGTTAATAAGGGAGAAAAGTTAAAGGAAGTAGAAAACGTAGAAGAGTACTTTGATAAGTTGCCCACCAAGGAAGAACGGGAATATCACAAGGACTTATTATAAATGGGTAATGAAGAAGCAACTTGGTTATAGGATGATGCCCAACAAGAATTTGATAAGTAATTTTGTAGGAAGAGTGAAAGGATTGCATGTAATTGTTGGAAACTTCACTTATGAGACCGACTTTGTGATAGTGGAGGATACTCGTCCGGTGATAGATGATTGCCTAAGTCAAGTAGTGTTCGGAAAACCGTTCATTGAGGCCTCTAAGATGAGTTATGATCCGACTCTAGGGATAGTTAGATTTAAAGATGACAACGATGAGATTGCCTACCAAATGCCCTATAAGATTGAACAATACCGCCTCCTATCAAACATAGAAAAGGAACACAAACAAGCGGTTTACTATAGGAATGATGAGGATAGACGTAGAGGAGTAGAATATGTTATGAATAGAATACTTGGTTTCTACAAAAAATGCTTGCAACTAGGTCCGGAGTACAAAACTAATATAGGAGATGACCTTGAGAGTGAGACCAACGACGAGGTCGTGTAATAGCCCATGACCTTGAGTCTAGCTACAAGACTCGTAAATAAAGAAAAGCGCTTCTTGGGAGGAACACATGCTTTGTGTGATTTTTATTTGTTTGATTGATATTTATTTCCGTATTCATGCTTTATTTTTATTGTTGGTAGATCATGTTTCAAAAATAAAATGGTGAAAATATTTTATTTTGTCGTTTGACCTCGTCCTAACTTCATACAAAAGTATTTCGCAAAAGATAAGTGTAAGGGGAAACCCCAAATATGTTTTTAAGAAACAAAATTGATCATGATTCTCCACAATATTAAATGGACATGTATATTCGTATTTGTTAGAGTCAAATGCTTGTATCGAGTCATAATGATGTTTTGCAGGATTTTCCAGGAAGTAGGACATAAGTTTTCCAGAAATTTTCCGGAAACTTAACGTAAAGATTTCTGCAGATCACTTCTGACGGCGTTAGGAATTAATTCCTGACGGCGTCATGTGTAAAATTCTGGAAATTTTGCTAGTTTTGTTTTTCTAACGGAGTCTTAAAGTTTTTGTTAATTCTTTAGTTTTATAAACTCCAGGAAATCTGCAAACATTCATTCCACAAGCATTATATCCCTTTAATTCCTAGAAAGCAATTTAAGATATATATGTTTTTTTTCTAGAATTTGTTAGTATATATTGATTGCCGCCGATTTTACGCGAGGTTGCCTTGTTTGTTTTCTCAGGTTATGTATGACAAGAAGATGATTTATATTCTGGAAGGGAAGCTTTGATTGTTCATTTTCTTGGAGGAAGATCTAACCTTGTTACCGCACTATCTACACCGAACGAATCAGGGGAGTATTTGATTTCATTCTTTTACCTATTTCACTTTTACATTCTTTAATTGAACATTAGGGACTATGTTTATCCTAAGTGTAAGGGGAGGGTAAATGATGATACCTTATAGGATACACTTTCACTTGAGATGGTTTATTTGATGGTAGGTGTGTAATAAAACTATGAGAAATATTTGTTAGTGTAATTTTAGCGCCAAATTTAAAATTTTTTACAACATTTAGGAGTGAAACTTTAGCCATAGCAAGCGTCTCATGGATAGGAGTCGTATGACTAGCACAAAATCGTACCATTCAGAAAAATTTTCCACCCAAATATGTGAGGTTCGCCTTTAGATTTGACAGGAAAAGCATTTACTATTAGTGCTTATGAGTGTGCCGGTAGCATTTAGATTATAGAACTTGCGTTAGTGATGCATCCCGAGACCGCTAGTGAGACTACATTCGTGTAGTAGGATTTACTACATGATAAGAGGCATTAGGATCACCCTTGTGTTAAACCCGTATCATAATTACTTGACCATTTAAGTCATATTGCTTGGCTAGTAAAGTCAACTAATTTTTCCCACACCCTTAGCGGTGTACTCATTTTTAGTACACGAAACCCCTAGTACACCCCTCCGAGCCTATCTTTTTGTTTCTAACTTTAAGCATCTTACTTAAAGGAAGAATTTGTTACAACCCACTTAAATGTACACCCAAATCGCCTTAGCCTTCCGTGTATGCACTCATCTTTAGTGCATTATTGTTATATGTTTAAACTCTTAGTTAATTATCTAATTGATTACATGGTTGCTAAGTCGAGTCATATCCTTGTACATATTGTTTTGGGACGATTGGGACTCATGGGTAAAGTACTTGTGTTGTGAAGTAATGGGGAAGAACATCACATTATTACCCCCACATGTGCGTTAATCTTAAAAGTACTCCAAGTGTTTTGATTATCTTAATTCGAGTCATTAGATTAGTTTATTGTAAAGTACGTAAAAATTCAAGTGTAAGGGGAATGTTCATTCCCTATGATGTATTATTTTGGATGGTAGGGTAAGAGTGTATGGAATTCCAAAAAAAAAAAAAAAAAAAAAAAAAAAAAAAAAAAAAGTTAGAAAAAAAACATACGGATTATCATCCCGTTTCATTCTATCTTTATTTTATGTTTTTGTTATTTTTCATTCATTAGCTTAAGTCGAGTCTAGTCTTGGCTTAGCAACGCCATATTGTACATGTCATTAACCAAGATTATTAACTCGCCACCAGTAAAGATTTCCTATATCCAACAAAACCGTGTATTCCATATCCCTACACCTAACGTTATAACCCTTTGAAAGACCTCTTTGATAGTTTATCCTAGGTGCTTACGACATGTGGTAGAGGTTTGATCCTTTCCCAAGCATATGGTAATTTATTTTGCTATGACAGGTAGTGAGAGATGTTTTCCATTTCCATATTGTGATATATACTTTATTACACCCGAGAGATGTGAGTATCTAAACACTATTTGTGAGGTGCTAGTATATGACCTCCGTGCTTGTCTTTGGTCTTTAGTGGAACGATTATTTGTTGTAATTACTTTTATATTAGTGTTAAATAACCCATAACTTGTGTTTTGATTAGAATAAAAGCGAATTTGCTTGAGGACAAGCAAATCTCAAGTGTAAGGGTATATGATGAGACGAAAAATGATCCGTTTTTAGGGGGTCATTTAAACACGGAATTGAATTTATTTGATCAAATATTACCCTAAATCGTTCCTTTTGTGATTTTAGGTACATTTGGAGTGAATTCTGGAAAAGGAAGCATTTTTGATGTTTTTGAAGCATAAAAGTGAAGAAAACGGCAAAGTCTTAATTTTCCTTGCTAGGAACAGTACCTGACGGCGTCACCAAATTCTACATGACGGCGTCAAGAGTAAAACAAGAGGTGAAGTGGATAGAGTCCGTGACGGTCCAGAGAGTTTTACACTAAGGGGCATGGCGGCGTCGCCATAGGCCGTCATGGTCCCATTACACATGACGGCCAAGAGATAATTTGCTCTTGACGGAATCAGATCTGGATCTAGGCAATCCGATATTACTATGGGCGGCGAGTTGACGGCGTCAGATATTTCTTCTTGATGCCGTCACGTTGGAAAATCTATATATAGTTTTGTAATTTTCATTCATTAAGAGAGGACAATTAGAGTGATAACTTGGAAAAACCCTAGCACGATTTTATCAGTACTTTCAAGGGTTTTTACCCATTGAAACCTTTCATGTTCAATTAAGATAAGTATCCTTTCAATTCATTCAATATGTCTATGTGTTGTTTGAATATATCTTACGCTTGTCTTGATTTTAACATGCTAGGCTAGATCTCTTGTGTGTTTGCTTAGATGTAGTGAAACCTAGATGTTGATTATGGGTTGATTGCTTGTTTATAGTTGTTACGGATGAATGATTTCGATATTAGGCTTAAGAAAACTGGCAGACTTCCATAGGGTAACTTGCTTGAACGTCTTAAGAAACATGAACCAATGGGTACTAGGTTTTTATGGTTGTATTTAATGCATGAGCGAATTCTAATGATCCCATGTTAGGAGCTTCTTGCAGGCTCGACATAGGAGTGAAGTAGGAGCTTATAGAGTTGGGGAAGTACGTACGCCACCCCACGAATGGTATTAAGGAATATAACCCGTCATCCACACAATTGTAACAAACTATCAACCTGTAAAAGATATATAGGGAGTAATGAAATCTAAGTAAACACAATTTTCCCATTTATTGTTCACACCACTAGTTTAATTAGCTTTATTTACATTTTTGTTATTTTATTTTGATTCCATCTTAGTTATTGGGTTAGTTGACTAGCAACTAATTCCGCCCACTCTTCCAAAAACCTGAGATTTTAATTGTTTTCATAAAATATAAAAATACAAAAAGAATCATCCCTCACCTCTAGACTTAATTCTTAGGCTTTCTAATCCTAGCGACACTATTCCTGAGTTGAACGATCAATCCCCCGGTACTTGTCACTATACTATACTACAACGATCAGGTACACTGCCTGGTGGGGGTTGTAAGCTTCTCGAGATCCCTTGAGAGGTAAAGCCTGGTGCAATTCCCATGCATCAGTTGTACTAAGGTTGAGGGAGTCTAAGATATCCTAAAGTTCCTAATGTATTCCCTACATAAGCCTTGAGTACTTTCAAACTAGTTTAGTTTTAGAATTAGGGTTTTAGGGATAACTATAGCTACTTAGGGGTTGATTAGGGTTTGTTTTGGTATTGTGATAGATTTAGTATGTTGTGATGATAGATTACTTATTGTGGTGTTGTAGTGATCTTAGATTAAGAGTTCATGTGGTATGGTTGTAAGGATATTTGGTTTTGGAGGATACGTGAGCAGGTCTAGTGAGTCATGCATACAATGAAAAATAAAGAAAAAGGAAAAAATTTACCTATGAAAATACCTACTATTGGTATTTTAGAGGGAATTGTGTTGATGGGATTTTATGGGTGTTTACAGATTGGCTCATGCTGATAATAAGAATATGATAAATCATTTTAGCTAATGAATGAAAAGATACAAAATAAAGAGTTCACTTTTAATGAAATTTGGGAACCATGTTTGTCTAAACGTATAATTTTGACTAACATAACTTACTATGTTCAAATTAATATTAAGAAGTTTAATCCTATCGTTATTATACTTGTAAACACCGGTTTTAGTCTCCATCTTTTATAATAAAACAAAACCCCAGGTGGGGACTTTCGTATTTCGGAAAAAACAATATTTCCTTATTAGGTAATAGTTGAATTAATATTTTTTAATTTATAAATTTATAAATTCGTTTTATTGATATACTACACAAGTAGAAGATAAATACAAAAAATATAGATAAGAAGCAATTAACAATAGGATTAAACTTTTTAAATGATTATCTTTAATAATAAAAAACTATAATTAAAAATCATAAATCAAACAAAACAAAGACAAAGATTAAATTATTTGTGTTTTAATAAATAAAAATATATCGTTCAAATTTTTTTCAAAAAACCCGCGCGTGCGTGGGTATTATTACTAGTATTAATACAACATCATTTTGAATATGTGATTACGACCTTGTTATATAAGAATGGTTGGTTTAAATGGAATGATTAACAATGCTTCAAGTCAAGGTTTCGAAAAGTAAAAAAGGAATAGAATTTAATTATTTGTTATCTTTAGCTTTGGCTCTCGCCAAAACTCAACCGACTCCTCAAATCTATCATATCGCCTAAAACCCGACACCATACTAGTTCACGAACACTGATCTGTCATACCGATTTGCCCAAAACCCTTTCTCATCTACTAACTGACCCACATGCATTAAAGTTGCTAAAACTGCCTTTGTCACACTGCTAACATGGACTTGAAAACAGCAGTGGTCCTGATGACATTCAACTGCGCCGTTTTGGGCTGATGACCACCCGTTATTATTTTGGCCATAACTTCCTACTCGGAAGTCAAATTTTAGTGATTTTGATCATTATGGAAACTAGAAAGAATTATCTACTACCATGTCTATTAAGATGTCGAAGTTTCTTAGTAGAAGTTGATCATGCGAGAAGTTCTTTTGGCTGGATCAGGATAGAAGTCATCAACTTTTTAGTTTTCATATGTTTTATAGTATTAGTTTGGGAGTTTTGTTTCAATAATAAAAGCAGGGGTAGATGGAAGGGAATAAGTCTAATAGTATTGAATGTTATTGAGCCTTTATAACAACGGACAATGTTGATGTATGGCAGATTATGAAATACACTGGATGAGACATCATGGACTTGAACTAGAGACTTCACCCATGAAGTAATTCACTGCACCACCTATGGTCCAACTAATTAGAAGAGAATGAATAGACTCGCGTTTTATGGAGCGATTATCCTAGCTTCCCGAATGCAACATCAGTTAGTACTAAATTCTAAATATAATTAAGCACAATCAGCTAATTAGTAAATACAATAATTTGCAAATGATATATTAGGGAGTATATAAATCTGAACAACAAGCAAAAGGCCCAGAACCATTTTGCATATGCAGATGCATCTCGTACATAGTAAAAATGCAGATTTCAAAATGACTTGTATGAAATATCTCATATGACCAACCTAAGATCAAGAGGCTTAATATTTTAAAGACAAAAACTTATGCATCCACAATCACATTTTATTTAGTAACTTGATCGTATTCCCTCCAACTCCATTGCAACTTCTTTCATTGTTGGCCTCCTGTTTCCATTCAAATTCAAGCATCTTTTTGCAAGCTTAGCAACCTCTAGCAGTTGCTCTTTTGGTCCATCCAGCACTCGGTTATCAACGTTTTCCATAAGAAGTCCTTCATCGGTTGACAGAATCAACGTTGCCAAACTTCTCGATTCCCCTGGTCCTATTGTATATATCGGCTTTTTTCCGGTCAAAAGCTCAACGACAACAATCCCAAAGCTATAAACATCGCTTTTTTCTGTGAATTGGTTTGATTGAAAGTACTCGGGATCTAAGTACCCAAATGTACCCTTGACTAATGTGCTTAAGTGAGTTTGATCCCCTAATACGGACTTGGATATTCCAAAATCTGATAACTTTGCTCTAAATTTATCATCTAAAAGTATGTTGGAAGATTTAATGTCTCGATGATATATAGGAACAGAAGTTGCATAGTGCATATAAGCGAGAGCCCCTGCTACCTCTGTAGCAATTTGTAGTCTTATACTCCAAAAAGTAGGAAACTCATAATTCTCGTCGTGTATGAATTGGAACAGATTTCCATTTGGCACAAATTCATACACAAGAATCGGAACTTCTGTTTCTAAACAACATCCAAGCAACTTCACAACATTCCTATGACTGATTTGGGAGAGTAAAAATACCTCGTTGATAAATGATTCGATTTGGCTTTCATCTACCAGCATGGACTTCTTTATGGCTACTATTTTTCCATCGGGTAACATGCCTTTGTACACTGTTCCTTGGCCTCCACGTCCTAGTATTCTATTCTCATTATATTGGTCTGTTGCTTTCTCTAACTCTGTAGCACTGAACAATCTCGTTGTCTGAGTTGCATGTTCACCATTTGATATTTGTTGCTGTAACAACAAACCACCATTTCTTTTGAAAAATATCTCTTTACGTCTCTTATCCTCCCTCTTTTGGATTAGTTTGTACACACCAATAGATAAAGCTAGTATCCCTATGCCCAATACAGCACCTGCACAAACAGGGGCGGAGCAAGGATTTGTAGTTAAGGGGGGCCGAAGTTCATTATATAACCCGAAAAAATAAAAGTTTAAAAACGGTTTCCAACTTTAGTTTATACAAATAAACCATCATAAAAACTTACGAATGCATTACTAAATCTAATTTTTTCTAACATATTTAGTGGATAAAAAGTATAGCAAACTCAAAATAAGGTCATTTTTTTTTACTTCTGAGTATATATCTAGGGGAGAGCAATAAAGCTGAAACTTTATAGGATTTCTCAATTTAGGTTTTGGGTGTTCAAAAAATATACATATTCGGATATCCGAAAATTTGATCATAATTTACTAAAAAGTTGGGTTTTATGAAAGGACAGTTTTGGAAGTCATATAAAAGTTTTCCAAAAATTATAGATATCTGGATATTCAGATACATATAATTGTAATCTGAAATTTCGGATATCCAAATTACAAAAAACTTAGATAAAATATTATGTCTAACATAAAACTATCATCCCAAATTTCGGATATCCAAATTTGTGATATAACTAGTTGTTGACAAGTCCCTCAAATTTTTTAAATTAACAACAAAAAAAATATTGTCAAAAATGTCCCATTTCATATTTTCGCTTCAGTAGCCACTTAGATAGGAGATATTTCATATTGGTTGTTTTTTTTTTTCTTTCATGATAGAAAAGTCGCTAGTTGGGAGATGCTCGTGGTATATTAAACTTTAAATTATGGGCTAAACAATGGTATGTTAATACAATCATTTGGCTTATTGGAGGGGGCCTAGCACCCGCTAGCCACCCCTCCCTCCGCCCCTGTGCACAAACACATGTTTTAATTTGCATTATAGATTAAAAAACATAGGAGACTTAAACAATCTGTACGTGCTTTTGTTTTACGTAAAATGTAATATAAGTTTACTAACTGTATTTAGGAACAAAATATATAGCGTAAAAAATGATGGTGGAAATGATTATTCTGTGTCAAAATATTTGTGACCATATACATCAAATATGCATCAAAGAATTACCTAAATGAATATGATAGTTATGAGCTTTAACATGTTTACCAAAAGTTATACTAGATGTGAGCAAAAAAATGTTGAAAAGATGGGATTTAAAGGCTATACTTATGGACATACACATATTCATATTTTCATGTAAGAGCTACTATACCTATAATGAATATTTTCCATCTTGCATCTTTAGAAGCAACAGGTTGGCAACCATTTTGTGTTTTTGCATCACCAGTAGTACCTCGTAAACAAGTACAATTGTAACTCCCTGGAGTATTAATGCATATACCATGACAGGGGTAGGTTCTTGGATCTTCGCACTCGTTGATGTCTGAAAAAAAAAAAAAAAAAAAAAAAAAAAAAGTTTCATGTATGGACATGCATTGTATGTTCACTTCGGGCAAAGTAGAAAAGTCTACATTTACTGTTTAAATAAAAATAACTACAGTATTTAGAGTATAAAATGAACTAAGTCAGACAACTTTTCTTCTTTTTACATCAAATACCAAGTTAACAATTTTACCAGTAGTAGTTACAAAAAATTTATTCATAGAATGGTTAGTCACATGCTCCTACATGTACCTATATAAAACTAAGCAATTTGATAATATTTTCCTTTCAAAAGTATCACTAAAACAAAACAATTTACCCAAAGCAATTAGATCATAAAAAAATAATTAAAGTAGCCAAAAAAAAAAAAAAAAAAAAAAAAAATTCTATTGAAGCAATTAAAAGGGGAAAAAAAGGACATGCAGGGAGTTTTAAACTTAAGCAGGTAAGAAAGAAAGGGGAGATGTTTAATCACTTAGCTTGGGCTACATCAATCTTTAGCAATAATTGTTGTACCTTTGCATCCAGGAGACAGATATGGATTTCCTTGGTAGCCATCTTTACATACACAACGATACCCACCACTTTCCCTTGTAGAGCTAACACATTTGCTATTCAATTGGCAGGCATAATCCGTGGTTGCTTCGGCTTGAGAGCAACTCAGATTACCAATAGCCCATTCAAGCACTACTGGCACTGTAGCACGAATTCTCTGTACGAAGAGAGTGTCGTTTAAATCAGACAAACCATTGAACTTGAATACGTTCTCCTCAGCAACAAAGGTGTATGTACACGGAGCAAACGATCTCCTATTGCTCACATCACCCAAGGAATCGAGCCCAGACGTGGTATACTTGCTTATGTCTTTGGGTATGGATGATTGACAACAACCATTTCCTGTACACTCGTCACTAATAACCTGCTCCGGTGTTGAACAAAAGACCATACAACCTGAAGACACGTTCCTAGACGACTTTGTAACTGAGTTCAGCCAAGCATAATCATTGCAACCAATTACTGTAAACCTATTTACTTGAGAGAAGGTATACGGCCACCTCGGGCTGTAGTCTACCCAGAGATTATAGTCATTGTATGTTGTGCCATCTGGAGAATAGCACTTGCTCGCCACTGTATTGGTAGCCCGGAGGGTGGAATCGGATATCACTTTGATGAAGGCGTAATTGACTGGATAAATAAGGGCCTTTGGAGGATTTGCGGAAGTGTTGCAGCGTATGCGAAATCCCTCATTTATATAACACTCTGGGTTGTCTCCGATACCGAAAGGGTAGGGAACAATTAAGTCCCCGCATCGGTTGTTGCAGCCTGGCTTAGCAAGGTTGGTAGAGTTGATGAGGGTGTAGGATTCAGTGATGGAATTTGTATAAGAAGTTGTAAACGAAAACATTAGAAATACTGCCCAAATTAGAACAACGAATTTCATGTCTGTCATTTGGGATTTCTAGGTGATATAGTATTTTGAGGAGTTCCAAGTCTAACTTTATATATATATATATATGCCACGAAACATGGTTTTGTAATATTTTAGGAAGAAAAATATATTTAGGTCAACAACTTAAAAGAAAAATATATTTAGTCAAATAACTTAAGAGGTAATGTTATATCCTATTAATCTTTTTACGAGTACAATCATGCGACATGTGTAATACATTAATCCTTTCTTTTACGCTTTATTCTTAAGTCAAATTTTTAAAGAATGAAAGGGGATGAGATTGGAAGGGGAAAGTAGGGAATGACATTGCGAAGAAAGTTGTTATTTTTATTTATGTTCTTAAGTTTTTATTTTAAGTTACAAGAAAAGAAAATGAAGCTACCCAAATTACAAATATACCCTCAAAACATAATTTACTCTTCACATGAGATACTAAAAAAAGAAAAAGAAAAAGAAAAAGAAAAGAAAAGAAAAGAAAAGAAAAAAAAAAAAAAAAAAAAAAAAAAAAACCTATCCAGCCATTCTACGTTCCAGTAATCCATGTGGTTACATCCTAGGATAAGTTGCAACAAATAATATTGAATAATGTATTGACAAAGTGTATGCCTTATTAAAAGGTACATAATGTATAAGCTTTGTTATACCATTATCGAATTAATTAAGCTTCGTGATATTTTGCACAAATCTTTGAACAATCAAGTAAAAGGCTACATATATTTGAATCCCAAATAGCACGTGATACGTGCACAGCGCAACCTACAACAAAAAATCGATAAGTATCAAGAAATTGAGCGTGAGTCGTCGTCCGATCCATTGTTCTACGGCCTAATTCTTTGTTCATTTACCCAAATAATATGCAGTCCTTTACACGAAACATTCAAGTGTTTATACATAATTTTAGATGAAACAAGGATATAATTGTAATTAACCAAAGCCCATGTTTTCAGTTGTACACATTTCCTCCTGATCATCTTAAATATGGGCGGATTACAAATACACACAAAAGCCCATCCCTTCCTTCCCTCCTACATTCCCGTCCCCTACCTTTTCATTTAAAAAAAAAACTCAAGAACGCCATTTTTTTTTATTTCCCTTCCCACCCCTTTCCATTACTTTAAAAAAAAACTCGAGAACAGAGCGTGTAGTTTGATTCATTGATCTTTATATTTGTCTCAATCTCATTAGTAAGAAGATATGTAAGAACAAAAAGTATGAAAAAAACATCATTTTCCATAACTTATTCACTTTAACGTTGTCTTCTAGAAATGTAATCATTTGTGTATTCTTGTTATCGGAATACTACTTGTGACGGTAATCGTTCTAGAAATGTAATCATTTGTGTATTCTTGTTATCGGAATACTACTTGTGACGGTAATCGTTCTTTTTTGGTCTTTGATGTGTTCTATCTACTTTTGTATTGACTGGGCTAACTTGTGTTACGGCTAATAAGTTTTAGTTATCATCTTGTCCTCTAGAATAGACTCTCAATAATTGTGAGAAAAACACCAAATATTTTTCTTATTGCTCCCAAACGAAAACCTATCATGAGATCTTGTTTGCTTTCAAAATTTATTTTTCGTATTTCAACTAACTGTTGGCTCTCGTTTAGTTTAAAGCAATACACACTAGATTCTTCTAGCTACCGGGCACTTTATACTCAAAAGCCTTGATCAACAATTACATCAATTATTTCTCATTGGTCCCATACGAATGCACCATGAAATTCTATATTTGTCGTGTCAAATGGAAGAGAGATAATATTTATTTATTTATTTTAAAGTAAGATGTCTTTGAAGGTGATTTTTGAGTTTTTCTTCTTTTCATTCGTTGAAAAAGTTTTTTTTTTTCCAACATTAAACTTCTACGAAAGTTTCGGTTTTTTTCTTTTCCCTTTTCTCTTTCCTTTTTTCCTTTCTTCTCAAAATTAAATAAGTAGGAAACAGAATGTCTCAAAAGCCTTGATCAACAAATCCCAAACGAATGCACCATGAAATTCTATATTTGTCGTATCAAATGGAAGAGAGATAATGTTTATTTATTTATTTTAATGTAAGATGTCTTTGAAGGTGATTTTTGAGTTTTTCATCATTTCATTCGTTGAAAGAGTTTTTTTTCCAGCATTAAACTTCTACGAAAGTTTATGTTTTTTTTTTTTTTTTTTTTTTTTTTCTTTCTTTCTTCTCAAAATTAAATAAGTAGGAAACTAAATGTAGAATACCTATTAGTGTGAAATATCTCATAAGACTTGCAGCGCGTGATCACCTACTATAAGCATATGCAGGTGATAGCGTATCAATATTAATAGCTAAGCCCACTAAAATTCACGTTCGAATTAAGCCCATTACATCTCATACCCTGCCCCAGCAGGATTGAGTTTGTTGTTGTTGAATTAAGCCCATTACATAGGCCTATCAATAAACACTTGTGTGGAAAATTAGAAGGGGGTTGAATAGTTCTACCGATTTATTTACCTTATTAAGAAAGTTTCTTTGAAAATTTTTGATTCAACTCTTATGTGAAATTAATCAACACCGATATGAACTTTACACTACACTAACTAATATAAGTATTAAATATAAAGAGATGAGATGGAAAGATCAAACCGAGACAAAGAGATTTATAGTGGTTCGGTCACGAATCTCTTCTTCGCCCTACTCCACTCCCCGAGTACCCAACTCGAGAGTTCAAAGCACTATGTAAACAAAGCTCCCTTCAGGCGGAGAAAACCGTACACGTCGCTTATCACAATTTCCAACACTAAGCTAAATGTCGAGTACTAATCTAGCTAGTACCAATCTCACGCGATCAACACGATCCTAACTTCTCACACGATCTACCCGATCCTTACACGATCTACACGATCCTCACAATCAGTACACTCTACCCTTGATCCACTTGATCAATACACTATCACACTAGCTACAAGAGATTGTAACACCCCGAAAATTTGATAAGCAGCGGAAGTCTAATCGGGGTAATTACAGTTTAGTACACAGTCATACTCATAGAAAAAAATTCAAAAGATAGTCAATATCATTCCATGAAAACTCAAAGTAGTCAGAGTTACAAACATTTTCCAAATGTTAATTGTTTCGAAAAATAAGTGATGAGTTTGAAAAGAATGATATAATTATTGAAATAAAAAGGGAGGTCCTGTGTGCCCTTTTTCCAGCTCCGTGCCACCATGCCTGCTAGTTTCCTGAGATAAACATGCTAAAAAATCAACACAACGGTTGAGTGAATCCATAGTGGTTTAAGTAGTAATAGTGTAAACACAAGTCAAATATTTGAAATAAACAAGCCAAGATAGTTCGGTCTTGACTAAACTGGTGTCATATTGCTCCTAAGCCTCACGAAACTCAAGCCTTAACGTCGTATCGAAATATCATAGAGATAAAGATTACCTACACCACAGGGGTGTAGATAACAAAGGGGACCTCGGTGATAGAAATGTGCAAAATTTCCATGGTACCTCGAATATAGCACACCTCCTGCCAAATAATCACTTTGACAGAGATGGGCTGCCGTTCCAATAGATCTATTAGCTATATTCGCACTCACTCGCAAGTGATTAAGGTTCGTGATATGATGGATTTGTTGCACAGGTGTTAACTTAGGCAATATCAGGTAGTAATAGCATACAGAAAATACTTGTGTTCGATTTATAACATATATCTCCCCACGGGGTTTAGAAATAATTAAAAATGTAGGACCATGAACTCACCTGACAGGTGTATAAATCACAACGGTGCTCAAAGGTGACGGTGTATTGCTACGACTAGCAATGAAATTCCTCCGACTTGCGACCTATATATATATATATTACCATCGGTGCTTTAGATACGATTCGTAAATGACATGTGATATGTCTCGAGTACGGTGATATCCATTCGGGTATCTTAAAATATTCCAAAATAACTTTACATAGTTATTTATAACGTTGATATGAACCGGTGATCCATACGTGTTAATTTATTTGTAATAATAATAACGTTAATAAAAATATTTGTTTTAAATATTTTTAGTAGTAAAGTATATTCATTTAAAGTCACAATATATATTTGTATATATATATATATATATATATATATATATATATATATATATATATATATATATATATATATATATATATATATATATATATATATATATATATATAAATTTAAATATGTAAAGTAATAATTAAATAATAAAGTATCATTGTCAAAGTTTACCCTTAACTTCAATAAAGTTATACTTTTTACCCCTTGGTCAAGAATAATTACATTTTAGTCCTTATTAGCCCTTTTTACACAATACGCCTCGATTTTTGGAAAATTACAGTTTCTACCCTCCAATTTCATTAAAATTTAACTGTTTCAGCTTTTAGTCTGAAAGTTTGGCAGATTTGTCAATTTTGGTCCCTTAACGCGAGGTTTTGCAAAAATAGTCCTTTGTTAAGTTTTTGAAAAACAAACTTTTTGGTACCATAAAAGTAGTATTCATATCTTATAAAATCCTTCAAAATCAGTTTTGAAAGTCACATGTATCTCGCCATTTTTCTAAGTTTTATACCGAAAATCCCTTTTGAAAAATACATGGCTCGTTAGCGTAATCTTAGGCCCAAGTGGCGTTTTAGTTAAAATGAGAGGTGATCGACTAGGATTTGGATCTAGTGTGTTTTACGTATTATAAGGTCGCGTACATTATGCATGTTACGTTAGTTTGGTTTAGCTTGGTTCGAGGATATGAGCTATCGAGAAATATATATACATAGTACGTGAGAAAACGAAATTGTGAGCCCTTTCCTAGGGGTGTCGAGGCGTGTATATATAGATACTAGTATAACGTGTGTTTATCAAACATAAATGTTTTCAAAGTAATATGCATCGTGTGAAAAACGTGATATGCATGAAGTAAGTAGAGTAGGAAAATGAAAAGGGATGTGATGACTTACAACACCAAAAGATGGTGGGGAGTTCGTATGACCAAGACAAGAAAACAAGCAAACTTAGTACCCCTTCGTATAGTGACCCTTGTTCCAATTTAGTTACCCAACTCGTAGCCTTGCTCCAAATCTTACTTGTGTGTGCCTAGTACCTCTCGACAGTAAGCAAAAGAGATGGAAAGAGTTTTTGTGATTTGAGATTTTAGTGAAACTTGTAAGTGTGAGGAAATGTGCATTAAATGTGATTATTTATAGAAGGAATAAGGTGGTTAGCAAAGTTTACATGTGACTTGGGTCTTTGGTAGTGTCATTCGAACAAGACAAGTATGTCTCAAGTCCTTGTGATATGTCAAGTCGAATGTAAGCATACATGGATACTATGATGGTTTTCTTGAATTGTTTAGTGCTAGGTCTAGGGAAAGATGAGGGAACATGTAAGTGTACTAAGTGATTAGTTTAATTAGAAAAGTGTTTGTGTTGTTGGTTAATGAAGCACTTGATCCTTTGGTTAATGAAACTTAGGGTATAAGGTGTTAGTATATTGGTTAAACTAGTGAAGTAGGTTCACATAGGGTGGCTTTGTGTTGGTTTTTGGTTGTTCTCACACGCAAGAAGCAAAACAATGGGGTGGTTTTCATGTCGAGTTACAAGGGAATCCAAGGAAAAGAACTTGAAACTTGAAGATGTTCGTTTGCTTGTGTTTCGTTATGGTGTCGAGTGACCCAAGGGACGATTGAGTGTACACTTTTAATGACATGACAAGGTTGTGTTTGTGGTGTCGAGTAGTATGTCAAAAAAAGAACGAGTATGTAACATGTGTACTCGTATTCGAGCTGAGCTTGTTGAATAATATGCAAATCAAGAGAAACAACCATTGGGCTTGGGAAAACTCGGCCCAAATAGGAAGCAAGGAAACAAATTAAGTTTTGGGCTTGTGGATTATGTTTGGCCCAAACAACACAAAGAAAGAAAACGTGTTGGGCTTAGGGTGATGCTCGGCCCAAAGCAAAAACGAGGTGTCGGTATCGATTCGTGTAATCCATGAAAATATAAACGGTGTTGCTCATACGTATATATACTTATATATATATACATAGTCTAATAGTAATTTTGTAATAATTAATATAATATATATATATATATATATATATATATATATATATATATATATATATATATATATATATATATATCAGAGCCCTTAATAAAGTGTCGGGTCGCAAGTGGGAGTTACCGGTGTTAACCTCATTGGGTGACATCCAAGAGTGACTTCAGGTGATACCAGGTGATAAACATACGGTGACCAAAGTGATCGGGTGTCAAAAAACGGTGTCTCATATAAACGTTGTCTCCAACTTGAAACTCTATTGGTTTCCTTCTCACATCGGCATAGCTCTTTTGCCGATCCCTGGCGGCTTGTAATCATTGTCTAATCTTTACTATTTTCTCGGTGGTTTCAAGAATCAACTCGGGGACCTGAGAGTTGTACATCTCCAATCTCAGCCCAACAAACTGGTGATCGACACTTTCCTCCATAAAGTGCTTCAAACGGTGCGGCCTTGATACTGGCATGATAACTGTTATTATACGAGAATTCTGCTAACGGTAGGTGCTTAACCCAACCTTTTCCAAAATCGATCACACATGCTGATGAGGCGAAAAGTGTACCGCTTTTAAGGGGTCATTTAAGCCCGAATTCGTGCTTATTTGATCAAATATTGCCCTAAATCGTTTCTTTTGTCATTTTAGGTACTTTTGGAGAGAAATCTGGAAAAGGAAACATTTTGGACGTTTTTGGAGCATAAAAGTGAAGAAAACGGCAAAGTCTCAATTTTCCTTGCTGGAACAGTACCTGACGGCGTCAAGACTCTCTACATGATGGCGTCAAGAGTTACAAAGGAGGTGGAAGTGGAAAATACACGTGACGATCTAGAGAGTTTTTAAGCTTGTGGTCTGACAGCGTCACCCAAGGCCGTCAGGGTCCAAACATTAGTGACGGCCCAGAGTATTTCTACACATGACGGCATCACAAATAGATCTAGGCAATACGATTTTATTATGGCGGCGAGTTGACGGTGTCATAGGCTAACACATGATGCCGTCACGATGTATAATTTATATATAGTTTTCCAAATTTCATTCATTGGTGTGCAACTTTGAGGGAATAAACCCTAGTCCAAATTTTATCACTTTTTCAAGGGTTCTAACCCTTTGATTCTTTCATGTTCAATTGAAGATAATTATTCCTTCAAATCATTCAATATGTCTATGTGTTTTTTGATTATATATTACACTTGTCTTCTATTTAACATGCTAGGCTAGATTTTTCTTGTGTTTGCTTAGATGTAGTGAAACCTAGATGTTAATTATGGGTTGATTGTTTGTTTATAATTGTTACGGATGTTTGTATTCGATGTTAGGCTTAAGAAAACTGGCAGACTTCCATTGGTAACTTGCTTGAACGTCTTATGAAACATGATCGGAGGTGTACTACGATTTTTGGTTGTATTTAATGCGTAGGAGAATTCTAATGATCCCATGTTAGGAGCTTCTAACGGCTCGACATAGGAGTGAAGTAGGATCCTATAGAGTTAGGGAATATTGTACACGGCCCTACGATTAGTATTAAGGAATATGACCTATCATCCATGCAATTGTAACAAGCTATCAACCTGTAAAAGATATCTAGGGAGTAATGAAATCTAAGTAAACATAACTTTCCTCATTATTGTTCCACCACCTTAGTTTAATAGTTTCATTTTCATTTCTGTTATTTTATTTTGATTGCATCTTTAGATTAATTAGGTTAGTTGGCTAGCAACTAATTCCGCCCACTCCTTCAAAACCCGAGATTTTACTTGATTTTATAAAAATATAAAAATACAAAAAGAATCATCCTTCACCTCTAGACCTAGTTTAGTAGGTTTTATAATCCTAGCGACACTATTCCTAAGTTGAACGATCAATCCCCCAGTACTTGTCACTATACTATACTACAACGATCAGGTACACTGCCCGGTGGGGGTTGTAAGCTTCTCAAGATCCCTTGAGAGGTAAAACCTGTTGCGAGGGTGTAATTCCCACGTATCACATGCCCGAAGCATGTCCTCTAGGATCTGAATAGTCCTTTCACTTTGACCATCGGTCTATGGATGGTAAGCGGTACTCATATCTAACTTAGTTCCCAAGGCTTTCTGTAAAGATTGCCAAAAGTTAGACGTGAAACGGCTGTCTCGGTTGGAGATAATAGAAATCGGAAATCCATGCCGTGAAACTATCTCCTTCAAGTATAAACGTGCAAGAATGTCCATATCATCAGTCTCTTTGATTGGCAAGAAGTGCGCTGACTTCGTGAGACGATCGACAATAACCCAAATAGTGTCAAATCCACCCGATGTCTTGGGTAATTTCGTAATGAAATCCATTGTAATTCTCTCCCATTTCCACATTGGTAGCTCTGGTTGAATCAAAAGACCGGATGGTTTTTTATGCTCATCCTTTACTCTCGAGCAGATCAAACATTTATCGACATACTCTGCAATGTCAGCTTTCATGTTTGGCCACCAATACAGCTTCTTAAGATCATGATCCATTTTGTCCGAGCCAGGATGAATGGAATACTTAGACTTATGAGACTCATACATGATGAGGTCTCGTATTCCTCCATACAATGGAATCCAACTTCTGTCCTTGAAACACAGCCTTCCATCTGGTTTCTTGACAAATCCATTCGTGCTTTCTGGCATGCCGTAAATCTTCTCGTGCGGTCTATTCTCTTCTTTAAGGCCTCAACTTGAACTTCAAGTATTTGAGACGGAAGTGGTGATCTAATTGTCATTCCTAATGATCTAACTCTGAGGGGTCTAAGTCGTTCCTTACGACTCAAGGCATCTGCTACAATATTTGCCTTCCCCGGGTGATAACGAATTTCACAATCATAATCACTTAATAACTCTAGCCATCGGCGTTGCCTCATGTTCAGCTCCTTTTGATCTAAAATGTGCTGAAGACTTTTGTGATCGGTGAAGACCGTACACTTGGTTCCATATAGGTAGTGTCTCCATATCTTAAGAGCGAATACTACCGCTCCTAGTTCTAGATCATGACTAGTATAATTTTCCTCGTGGGGTTTAAGTTGTCTAGAAGCGTAAGCGATTACTTTAAATCTTTGCATCAATACGGCACCCAAACCTTGGATTGATGCATCGCAATATACCACGAAGTCCTCACTTCCTTCGGGTAGTGCTAATATCGGTGCTTCGCAAAGCTTCTGCTTCAAAAAGTGAAATGCCGATTCTTGCTCTTCTCCCTAGTCAAACTTCTTCTTCTTCTTCTGTGTTAACTCAGTCAAAGGCTTAGAAATCCTTGAAAAACCCTCAATAAATCTCCGATAGTATCCGGCAAGACCTAAAAATTGGCGTATCTCGGTAGGACTCGTAGGTGACGCCCAATTTTTAACAGCTTCGATCTTGGCGGGATCAACATAAATACCCTTACTGTAGATAACATGCCCAAGAAATTGTACCTTCTCAATCCAAAAATCACACTTGGGGAATTTGGCGTATAATTCTCTTTTCTAAGCAGTGTCAGGATAGCCTTTAAGTGTTCTGCGTGCTCTTCCTTACTACGTGAATAGATAAGGATATCATCGATAAATACAATCACAAACTTATCCAGATAGGGTTTGCACACTCGGTTCATTAAGTCCATAAATACAATGGGTGCATTTGTTAGACCGAATGGCATTACTTGGAATTCGTAGTGACCGTATCTTGTCCTAAAAGTTGTCTTAGGGATGTCTTCTTCCCTAACTCTCAGTTGGTGATAACCCGATCTCAAATCAATCTTCGAGTAGACACTCGATCCTTGCAGTTGATCAAACAGATCATCAATTCTTGGCAACGGATATCGATTCTTCATATGATGATAAATATAAAACAATCAGTAAATGGCAAAACAAGTCCCTGTACTAAGTAACTTCCTAGATGACTATATACAAGACTTCAAAACAGGCCCTAGAGTTGCAGACTAATATAGATCACTAATCAACAACACGGAATACTCACTCAGACAATCAACCAGGCAATAATTAGGACCAGATAGTCAACAGAAAGCATCATCACAACGATAGCAACATATTTCCACAAGAAAGGCACACACGAAAGATACCATGACTATCAATAACATCACATGAGTGAAGGAGCACAACAAAATAAAATAAAAATATATACAAGAATACAGTTAGAATAAACATCAGGGTTCATTCAATAAGTAATAGGTGAAGACAGAGTCCTGAGTAGAGATAAACAGGAGTCCAGACAACCAATCATCACTGGAGTGTGATCAGATCTCCTGCCATGGGATATTTCAGTGCCTTTGGTCGCCACACTTGGGTTTTCTTAAACCTGTCATTCAAGCCATTTGGAAATTCCATGTCTTTCAAGTTAATTGATGTATGCTTACACACACATGACCATTTGTTACCATTCATAGTGAAAATCCTTCCCGTTGGTACCCACATGACTGAGGTTCTAAGCCTGTATGATATTTCATGCATTGTGACATTCTTATGGTGATTTGTTCTGTTATCTGTTCTCCATTGTCTATATCTTAAGGACTTTACAGGTTTGTACGCATTATGGATGCTTGTAGAATGGGAAATCCCGGCACATGAAGTGACACTTATACCTTTTGACTTATGATTCAAAAACTTATCCTGAGTGTTGACCAATGGATCATGAGATTTAAGTTTTGAAACAATTGATTTGATTATAGCACGTTTCTCATCAACTTGGGAGACAAACCGAGCTTTTGAGAATTTTGGTTTTTCAGAGGTGGTATGTGTTAATTCACATATACCTTTTCATAGCCAAAAATGGACCCAAATAGACTAATTATGCTAACAAATGCCAAAGATTATGTGTTTTTATGTTTATGAATGTGCAGGAACAGATATTTCACATAATGACGAAAAACAACAAAAATCCGACAAAAACGAGCACGAGAGTAGAAAGAGTCAGAAAGTCAAGCTGGAAATCATTTTGAGCTTATAAAAGTCCTCAGAGATTGATATATGTGTAAAAGTGATCCCTGTGTGAAGTTTGAAGAAATTGCATATTTGATCCTCATACTTTTCAGAATTGACATATTCAGTCCCTCATGGAAATTTATGAAGAAAAGTCAGATTTGACCCTTAAATGTCCAAAGATGGCAACTTATACCCTTGGAGTTCAGTTTTTGAACAATGGCATAAAAGGTCCTCAAAGTTCTAATAATTACATAATTAGTCCTTGAATTTACTTATTACAAAATCTGCATTTACCAAACCAATTATCCAATCCATACAAAATATTAAGTCCAAGTTAAAATCCAAAAGCCAAGCCCAATCTCATCTCCATTTACCCAAGCCCAGTCCACGGTCAAAAGTAATATACCGGGTCAAAAAGTCAATACATATGGTCAAACATATAAAAAACCTTACCCCGCCTTATGTTTACCCCCAATTCCAAAATTACCCAGGGAATAAGAACCCTAGGTTACTGTTCCGCTCAATTGTTACCATAGTTAAGGGTAGTACTGTCAAATCAAGTACGATTCTAGAAGGAATTGGTATTATCAGATGTGTCAGAGGCTCGAAGAAGCACATTTGAGCTACGTGGCAGGATATCATTGGCAGAAACGCGTCATCCAAAGTGATCAAAGGGCTGATATGAGAGGTGATATGATTGGAAGCAATCCAAGGGTGCTCAGAGGCTTCAAACAAGCACAAGCTCACACGGATTGCCAGCTTGGCAATCCGTGAGTCTCACCTCACTCCTCTCCTATATATAGAGGTTCTTAGTAGCTCATTTAGGGTGTAGGAAATTTGTAACGAAGTTCTGTCAAATTTTTACTAGAATGTATTTAGTTTAGCTTTTGTATTGTTACTTGAAGATTAAATAAAAGTTTAAAGTTTCTTTTCAACTCATTTAGCTTATTACTCTTTTCATACTGCTTATTTTACTATATATCTCTCTTATTCTGCTTAATTTGAGTTTTTAATAGCTTAAACACCATTACTCTTATTTCAGCATCAAGTCATTTTCATAATCACAAAATAAATCAAAAAATATATATATATATATATATATATATATATATATATATATATATATATATATATTAAAAAATAAAAAAATGTTTCAAATCAGTGTTTTTAGTTTCTGAATAAGCTGCACTAGCTTATACTCAGCTTATACAAGCTTTCTAGCTTGATATAATCTGTGTTCATTTCATTCTCTCAAAAAGAGTTTTGGTCAACTGAAGTCAAAGGATTCAGATCCTGTGGTCCTGAGGTGTATTTGGATAAGTTTGACACAAATGGAAGGTCATGCCTATCCTAGAGATAGGCAAGCTAAGTGAATCAATCCTGTTCATGCTGGATTGAAAGATTTGTAAGTGCTTGTTCCTGAGTTTGAATTGTTAAGTACTGTTTTATTGATATTAGTTGCTAGAATTGTTGTTACTATATCTGAGATTGAGCTTGTTTGATTCTGAGTTTCATTGTTTTAGTAGGTTTGTATTGTTAGCTTTAATTGAGTATTTGTTTTAGTTAGTTCATCTGTGATGATTAGTTATAATTGAGCATCTGTCATATTTGTGGATTAGTGATATTGAGTATCTGTTGAAATTGTTTGAAGTTCATTGCTGATTCAGTTGAATTAAGTGATATTATAGCTTTGCATATCATATGAGTTGAGATTTGTGGTTAATCTCATGGATTAATAGTGTAACTGTCACAAATAAAAGGTGTTTGGATCTGACTTTAACTGAGAGTTGTTGTTGTTTGATTGCTGTAACTTAAGCACACACAGGTCAATTTAGAGTAGAAATAGGGATTTGAGTAACAAAACAGTTGGTCATTCATTTAATAGTCATAAGGAGTAATCACATTAGCTTAGCTATAAGTTTAGTGAGAAAACAGTTAGAGATATAATAGTTACAATTGCATAATCAATAAATTTAGCTTTAATCAGGTCATAATTAGTTTAATAGAGCAAGAATTAGTAGATTCAGTAGATGATTTGGATTTGGTCAATTGATAAAAGTTTCAAAATAGTCAACTATTTCATCAGTATTGTATCCACTGGCTGCTGAATTTGGTTGATTCTAGAGTAGTATACTTGAGTTTTTGGTCTTAATATTGCTTAAAATTGGATCTCAGTAGTGCTATTGTTCTTTTGCCCCCACTTGTTTACATTTTAGAGCTTATCTCTAGTGCTTATTGGACCTGTGATATAGCCTGTTTGAGACAGGGAACTAATTTTGATTATAGGCCTGCAGTTGATAATCTGAGCTTGAATATGAGTTTGGTGGTTATATCTGAGTCATATTTGGGTAGTAATAATACTGTGCATCTTTGTTAAGCTTCTGTACCACTCTGTGCTTGTTCTGCTTATCACATTGAAGCATTCACAGTGATGAAACTCCTCTTTCCAGAAAGAAAAGCATAAATTGCTAGCAAGCAACCTTTCGCCTTTCTTTTTTTGAGGAGATATGAAAGCCACGAGCCGCTTTCTTTCAAATAGAAAACTCTCCCCATGGGACCGGGGTACTCGCAAAAGCAGTAAACCAATTCAAAGCGGGGTCGGGCCCAATGCGCAAAACCATACCAGCCCTTGACATATGAACAAGAAAACCTGTCCTTAACAGGATGGTAAGCGGGTCAAGCAAGGGTTGGTCGAGCTGACTTTCGTTTCGTTCTTCAGAAGATTTTGAAACTTGTTGTGAAGGATTCAAATATACTTACACGCAATTCCCCCGTCCATCGATAGATCACGCGAGTGCCCCGACGTATTATCTGAGGCGTACCGGATAATATCATTATAATAAAGATCCACTACTTGCCTTGATCAAAGCAGAGAAGCTAAGCTTATTGCATTATATTGGTGTTTCTGTGGATTTCTGTGCTAGCATTTGTTCATTCATTGCTTTTCTAAACTTTTTACATCATCATAAGCCTGTATTCAAGATTTCATTCAGTTTAGTTCACAAGTGCTTAATAATAAGCACTTGTGAATAAGCAGTTGGTCCAAATAAGCACTTAAACAACTTCTTTTCATTTCAAAATTTTTCTTTAAGTTCTTTTAATTATTTTTGATTTTCTGGAAATTTTCCAGATTTTCCAAGTTGATTTAGTATTTTTCTTAATTTTCTCTTGATGTTATTCATTTTTAAATAGTTTTTATTAAACAAAAATCCATAAAAATTCAGAAAAAGTTGTGAAAATTACAAAAATATTTTAGGAAATTCTTTTATAATATTTTATATTTTTCAGAATTAAATTTTCATTTTTCCACTTTATTTTTCTATTTTCTTACATTTTTAATTCATTAAAAATTACATAAATCAAAATAAATTCATAGAAATTAAAAGAAAAGTCAAAAAAATAATTTTCTTTTTTTGAAAATTCATTTTAGTAGTTTAAGATTTTTAGAAAATTATTTCACGTTTGTAGGATCATATTTCGTTAAAAGTTACGTTTTAATAAACGCGTTTGCATTTCCGTTTTTACGTTTTCAACTTTTGTGCATTACTAGCTTGTACTTCTTGTATATTTCATCTTTGTTTGTTAATACTTGAATTACTTGATCACTTTTTTCTCTTTTCCACTTCTCAATTCACGATTTTCACGAATCAATATTCTTGATTCCATTCACCTTCACTCGGATACGACTCGGGTTATCCGTATTTCACGCGGATCATTTCGATACTATACTACTATACTATAATAAGTTGATTTTTACACAATCAAGAGGCAAAAGCATTTGGTTGTCTAATGACATATTGATTTCCAACTGATTTTAAAACAGGTTTTCCCAAGATAGATGGTTTAGAAAGATTAGAGTTCACACTATTCCCTGTTCCATTTCTTAGCACAATTTTTGATCCAGTAATTTTTGGATTTTTATTCTGAAGTTGAGCAATGAGATCATTGTTTTTAGCTAACTGAGAGGTTGTCTGATTGCCAGTCTTAGCTTTTATAACTTTGATTGACTCACGCAGTTCTTTACATTTCACTTTCAAAGTCTCATTCTCCTTAAGTAATTTAGCCATTTTACATTCAGTTTCATTAATGTCATGTATCCGTTTGGCTTCATTACTTTGCACATACATATTAATTCGATCTTTCAAGTTGTAGATCGTTAAATCCTTGGCTTGTAGCTGAGTTTTCAAATCGTTTTCCAGTGAGATACAGTATTTTTCGAGTTGTGAAAATCGTTTTAACAGTTGATTAAAAACATCTTTTTCAACCATGTCCTTGTCCTTAGTATTTGAAACTCAGCCTTAAGCGGAGAACTTGAAACATCAATATGTTCAGCATTTTGATCATTTTCTCCCCCTTTATGACGCACATTTGTTGAAAAAGAGACGGTAAGACTATCAGTCCTTTTCATCAGATTTGTGTCATAAAAAGGTTTGCTTTGATCAGAATGCTGATGTACATCAGAGAATATGTTGTTCTGAATAATTAATGGTACCTCATTACTTGAGCCAGCTTCATAAGTCGGTCTGAGCTCTGCATCACTATCACATGACACTAAGTAGTCTGTCGTGTCCATTATATTAGCTTCAGATCCCTCATATTCAGTGATGACAGACCCCGCATCCGATGCATCACCTGAGTAGGCAATATCATCACTTGATTGTACTATATGTTCCTTCACTTGGTCTTCATACTCTAGTTTCTGCTTAGCCCTTTCCCCAATGTACCCCATGATCATGTCCATGTGTTGGAGTAATGTGTCTCTGAATGTGTCAACATTAATTTTCGTGTGGTCAGCAAAGCACTTCATCGTCATCTGATTCTCATAATCATATATCATGGCGGATTTTGAATCGATGAACCTCTGCAGTTGTTTGTTGAGCACACAGAGGGCAACCATGGGTCCACAATTGGAGGATTCTTCTTGGTCCAGTTGTTGTCGTAATTGATCCAAATTAAGAATCATTATATCTGTGAAAGTCTGGACATCTTGACCAAAGAAAGTGATAAAAGCGCGTTCAAACCCCATTTTGAATCCATTTCCCTCTAACAGTACTGAGAGGTGTGAATGAAGTAGTCGGAAGCATTCTAGGTCACATTCCTTTGCATCATCAATCAATTTACTTTGCTGATGAGTCACATTCACTTGAGTATCCGAGCATGAAGTAGTCATTGAAGCATTATCAGGCACAAGTACGTTGTTATGTAGTGAAAGATTAGAAGTCAGATGTTCATCAGCCATGTCATATAATTTGAGAATATCAGATATCACTGACTCTGAAGAGCGTGGCATGATGTAGGTGGGTCACAATTTGCACAAAGTGTCAAGTTGCAACAAGTCAAGTTACAATATATCCAATTGAAATTAGTCAAGTCGTAAGAATTAACTCACAACGTCATATCACAATCAGATTAATCGAAACTACTTAAGTTACAACAATTCACCAAATACAAATGATTGACCTATCACAAGAGTCTCACCACTTAGTTAATTGTCAACAAAGTAGAGAAACTCGCTAAAAAGGAGCAAACCGCTAAGTAAAGGTAACCGCTATTCTGAGATAACCGCAGTGATGAGTAAAACACTATACCAGAAGAGGTAACCGCAATGAGGAGCAAACGACAGGATGAAGTAACCACTAGTGAGATAAACACTATTCACGGCAAACCGCAAGATGAGTTAAACGCTAAACGAAGTAACCACAGAAAAACTTAAACCGCAGGAGTAAACCACAAAAACTTAAACCGCAGGAGCAAACCGCAAATAGCAAAACGCTAGTCACAACAGTCCAAAACAGTCACTATCTTGCGTTTTGTCCTTATACCCAAAATAGTACTCGCTATCTAGCAAACCACAAGATTCAGTAGCAAACCGCAACAAGGAAATGAAACAGTATAGCAAACCGCAACCAAGCAAAACGACCCAAAATCAATCCAATCTTCAAATAAACGTATGATATAGCATAACCAACTGAAAAACAATGTAGTACTAACACCAATGATCATAAAAGTACACCCCTAACATGTCAAATAACACTAGAAGAATCAAACCATGATGTTTTCAAAGAAAAACACTTCTATCATACAAAAACCACACAAAACCACACCAAATCCGATTCTACAAGGTCCTAAGATGAAACCATGGCTCTTGATACCAATTGTAGGATAAACATAATCATAAGCTCGTATGGTTTTGCATGTATGGATCGAATAAAGTAGTTTTAGAGAGAGAGATTAGAGAGAGAAAGAGATAGGAGCCTTGAGAGAAACTAGTAATCTATTAGCTTGTGAATGAAGGTCCAACCCTCTCCCTTGGTGGGAGAGGGGTATTTATACAAAGAAAAGAAAACGCCCACACCCGGGCTGTGGATCAGGCATACAGTGAGTAAAGACCCGTCCTTCTTCCACGGTGTTACTTAAACTAAAACTAACTTAATAATAACCTAACTACGATCTAACTTAATGCTATTACAACATTTAGGTGACCGAGTCTTTTATAGGAATATTTGCATTCCTAACAGTTTCCTCTCACAAAGAAGATCTAAACCCACTAAAAGATCCATGCACTGTAGATAACACTGTAGCTACACTTACATAATTCACTATAGATGCCCCGACTCCATTTTGATTTCGGGTTTTTTTGGCCCCGGTGGATCTCCGGCAAACCGGAAAACGTATGAGGGATGTGTGAGAGGGTAAGCAGTTTTTTTCGGATGCGGGTACTGAAGAATGGGTCGGATATGGGCCAAATGGGCTAAAAAAACGAACAGTAAAGTTACACAGTAAAGTGAAGGGGAATGTTATTTAGTATAATGTGTATTTTCCTAACATTGTTTTTCTCTTTACTCATCACAGTCGATATAAGAGGACACGATACTCCTTTACGTCCTTGTGAATGTTGACTTTTAATTGTTCTTACTTTTCATTTGTTCTTTTGTGCTAGTTATGTCCATTTGCAATGGATGTTGATTACTTATATCGCATGACGAGAACTCAACAATTAGCCGTAATCACGTGGTTTGTTTAGTTTCGAGAGTATATTGATAATTTTGTTAGTTTCTATATCCTTTCTTTCCTACTTAAAAATATAACTCAAGAACACAAATTCAATAACCCACTTTCTTCGCAATGTCATCCCTTACTTTGTCCTTCTCATCCCATTCCATCCACTTTCATTCTTTAAAATTTAGACTCGAGAACAAAGCGTAGTTTCCTTGGTGGTTAACAGAACCTAGATGTTTGTTTTACAGAGCCCAGTCAGGTGACCCGCAAAAATACTCACTCTTCCCCATTAGCATGTTACGCAACATTCCCTACCTATTATCCATTTAACATGGACCACCTCTACTAAAGATAGTTGTGTAGCATGGTCGAAATTCTCTTCGAGTCCAATAACTCCTTATCCTACTCAATTCCACCAACCATTTGTTAGCTAATGTTTGTATCCAATAACGGAAAAGGTTTAGCCAAAGAGGTTTACCTCTTACATCTTTTTAATTGATTAAGGTTCAAAGCACACATAAAGTTCCTTGTGATATTTTATTAGGTTCATGATTCATAAGTGAACATTTAAGAGAGTTTTTTTGCTATTAGATAGCTTTAACCCAAAAAAAAAAAAAAAAAAAAAAAAAAAAAAAAAAACTATGTAATTTTCGGCCGAAACATCACATGCGTACTGTTTTTGTCATAACATTCAAAACGTTTAGATCTAACTTACGCGACAACACCATTGTATTTGATTTTCAGCTCTACACAAAACCCAACTTGGAACACCTTCGCCGGTCGCCAAAAGCCAACTGACGCAATTTTTTTTTTTTTTTTTTTTTTTTTTTTTTTTTTGTTCTAATAGGTAAAAAAAAAAAAAAAAAAAAAAAAAAAAAAAAAAAAAAAGCCTACGCTTTGTTTTAGTTTTTGTTTCTTTGCTTTTACTTTTGCTGTTGATGTTGCTGAATGACGAAAGATTACTCTCTACTTGTTGTCGAATATCTTCATCAACAAATATGTTATTTGCTTTTGCTACTATTTTTATTCGCTTTTGATGTTGCTTGAAAACTTGCTTTCGCTTACTGCCAGATTTGTTCATCAACAAATTATGCTTTTATTTCAATAATTTTTCTATTTTAGTTTACTACTTCAGTCCGAGCTTTTGCTATTTCGCCGCTTTCTGACCCAAGCCTGGTTGTGAGCTTACGGTCCATCAAGGTTTTCGATGCATTGTAATCTATGAACTTAATCAATAAGAATGATATCCTACGGGGTTTGATGGTCAACAAAATCATTAAATTTTTACAATTTACTCTTCATTATATTTTCTATAAGGTCATCTTTCTGTGGTAATTATGGTGTTCACGGATCGGGTAAAATTGAATGGAATTGAAAAAAACCGAACCAAATTGGTCCATACCGAACCGAACTAAATATTCGGTTATCGTTTTGAATATGGGTTTCGCAACAAAAACCAAAAACCGAATATATATATAGTGAGACTTTCTTGCGAGAACCATCTTATCAGCAAGAACTGAGAGAACCACTAAAAACATACATGCACGCCTTCAATAATTATATTTTTGCACATATGTTCTAAAAACAACACATATGTTTTAAAAAAAAAACATAGTTGTTCTAAAGAATTTGATAAGAAACTGGAAATACAAAATTTTTCTTTGAAGGCGTGCAACGACAATATTGCGGCCGTGTGTAAGGTTTTTCTGAAAAAAGAGGATGAGTTCATGATGATATTGAAGAACATAGGTGGATACTTATGATTATTGATGATTTGCATGTATTTTAAAAGGCGTGCATGCATGTTTTTTGTGGTTCTCTCAGTTCTCGCAGATAAGATGGTTATCGTAAGAAAGTCTTCCTATATATATATATATATATATATATATATATATATATATATATATATATATATATATATATATATATATATATATATTAGGGTGAGGTTATTCTAAAAAGGCCCTTATAATAAAAAGTGTAGGAAGGTTTGTGGGAGTGACATGTGTCATCCCCATGCCACATCATATGACACGTGTCACCCCACCCCCACACCCCCCCCCCCCCCCCCGAATTTTTTTTTCTGCATCACTGTTATAAAGTTACTGCACCACAGTTATAAAGTTACTGCATCACGTTTACTGCATCACAATTATGATTTTACTGCATCACGGTTACTGCATTCATGGTTTTAAAGTTACTGCATCATGGTTATAAAGTTACTGCATTATAGTTATAAGAAATTGCATTATCATAAGTTTTCTGCATCATATATATATGTAACTGCATCATAATTAAAATACGATTCTTTTTTAAGTGTTCGTTCATCTTTATTATAAGTTACTACATCATAGTTAATAGTTTAGTGCATCAACTATGCTGCAGTAACTTATAACCTTAATGCACTAAAATTTAAAACTGTGATACAGTAACTTTTATAATTGTGATGCAGTAACTTTATAACTGTGATGCACTGATAAATTTGGCGGGAAAAAAAAATGTTTTGCCCAAAAAAAAAATTTTTTTTGGCGGGAAAAAAAAATTTTGCAGGGGGGGGGGGGGTGGGGTGGGTGGGTATGGGGTGGGGGTGGGGTGACATGTGTCATATGATGTGGCATGGGGGTGACACATGTCGCCCTCACAATCTTTCCTACACTTTTTTGTTATAAGGGACTTTTTATTTTAACCCATACCTATATATTATGTATTTATATACAAAAAAAAATTATGAAAAGTCTTTCTTAGTTTAAATATAACATTATTTAAGGTTAAAAAAAATTTTGTGCTAAAAAGTATATAATTAAATGAAAAAATAATTAAAATTATGTAATTCGGGTTATTCAGTTCGGTTTTCGGTTATTCGATTCGGTTTTCGGTTCGGTTGAATCAAATTTGAATTCGATTCGGTTTGATTTCTGTTTGACTCAAATGAAAAAAAATAATAAAAAAATAAAAATAAAATTAACCTAATTAACATAACTGAATAAAATGAATAACCTAATAACCGAACCGATGAACACCCATGGTGGCAATTCATGGATCTAATATCTGCTTTTGATTCGATATAAAATGCTCACTGGTTTTTGGGCCAAGTGGTTAGGGGTGTTCACTGGTTCGGTTCTCGGTTAATCGGTTTATTCGGTTAAAAAAATTTTTTGGTCATAACCGAAAACCGAACCAAACCGAAAATATCTATAACCGAACCGAACCGAGAACCGAACGGAAGTTCGGTTCGGTTATGGGTCAAAACCGAAAACCGAAATTTGTACTTGAATTACACTATTTATATATTTTTTTAAATTTAATTATATATATTTTTGGGGAAAAAAATATTTCAAACATAAAAAAGTGTTTTTTTATTAGTATAAAATTTTAATGGATATTTTTTATATATAAAATAATATAAATATATAAAAATATATATATATTTATATAAATTCGGTTTTCGGTTCGGATAGCCAAACTCATATCCAAACCGAAAACCGAATTTTTAATTCGGTTCGGTTCGGTTTTAACAAGTTCGGTTCGGTTTGGTTCGGTTCATGGTTTATTCGGTTTATTACCCGACCCATGAACACCCTATGCGCTAGTTGAATATAGTTAGTTTTATTGGGCTTCATTGGAGTTTAGCCCATATATTAGAAAAGCAGGCTCAAGATATATGAAGGCTTAGAAGATTTTCTTCTTTAATCATTTATAGCATGAAGATAATAATGTGAGAAGTATTTGTTTAGAAACTGTACGATAAGTCCATAACATCACAAGCACAAATGTAGCTATGTGTTTCTTTCTAGATGTATGCATATAAATCATTCATTTACCAAAAGGCTTCGTTTGTGAGAGCGCTCAAGAATTAAATAATTATGAGTTCAAGTACTATTTAAGACATTTGAGATATGTATATGATGTTTGCTTTTTAAAAAGAGAAAATCAAATTAATTTTTATGTAAGTATTAAAAGTAATAGATCAAAACGGTAAGATATTGTTATGGATTATTATTGGCTCATGCTTCTAAGAATATGATAAGTCATTTTAGCTAATGAATGAAAAGATACTAAATAAAGAGTTCACTTCTAATGAAATTTGGGAGCCATGTTTGTCTAGTCGTATAATATTGGCTAACATAACTTATCATGTTCAAATGAATATGATTAACAATGCCTTGTCCGGTTAACTTTTCGAAAATTAAACATGAATAGGTTTTTGTTATTTGTTGTCTTTGGCTTTGGTTCACTCCAAAATGGGACAATCTCACCAGGCACAAAACCAAAATCGAACAAGTCTATCGGTTTGGTTATAGGTTTTCCATTCCGACATGTTTTTGATACATGTACAAGTCGGGTCAAACCAGTTTGGGTTCAGTTTTGATCGGATGCAGTGTCCTACCCGCTACACACACAAAATCAAACTTTCATCTTTTTTTTTTTATTTATTTTCTCTTTATTAATTCAACTTTAGGAGGGGAAAAAAATAAATCCCTTATATATGGAAATCACACTTTCAAAGATAACATCAATCATTTCCATTCCAATTTTTGTGAATATGTTGTACAATTTCTAGTAGACAAGAAGTATCCGCTTTTATGTCATTTCATTAATTTTGGGTCTATCTCAAATTAGTTATTAGTCAACATGCTGAAAGATGCATTAGTATATCAACATTATTGCACTAGTAGACATGAGACACTTTTGAGAATTTGTAAACGTGACTTAAATTTTAGTTATTACTACACATAATAAGGTGTCTCAAATTAACACCCGTGATACATTTAGAGATGGCGCTGCCGAGACTGGGTATTGTTGTTGTCGTTGATGCATTTAGAGAGGATCAAGTTGGTAAAATGTCTTTTATTCTTTTTCTTTACTAGTAATTTGTTTCGGTAAGAGCACCCGCAATGAAGATGACCAAAGACGTGGTGATGATGATGTGACTAGTGATTATTACAAGGTTCAAAGAGACGATGATGTAGCGTTGAGTTGGACAGTAAATTCACAAGCACAAATGTAATCACATTTTTATAGCAATTTAACATTTTTAGAAGATTTTCTTCTTTAATCACATTTTTATAGCATGAAGATAATAATGTGAACTATCTGTTTAGAAATTATACCATAAATAAATTCACAAGCACATATGTAGATATGTATTTCTTTCTTGATACATCATTCATTTACCAAAAGGCTTTGTTTGTTACTTGTGAGAGCGCTCAGGAATCAAATAATTGTGGGTTCCAGACTTTCAATACTATTTAAAACATTTGAGATATATATATATATATATATATATATATATATATATATATATATATATATATATATATATATATATATCAACCTATATATAGAACAAGTGTGATTGCTATTTTTAGAGGCAAAAATTCTCCCAAAATTTTAAAAGAATGACACGTGGAAACATCACTACTAATAGAAAGAATGCAAAAAATTCAAAATCAATTCGGTTAAAAAAGATCCCTAGAAATAAGAAAAGTCAATTAATTTTTATTCAAGATCTGAACAACTTTCAAAAGCCTGAATCTCTTTTTATTATACCTTCACCTCACATCATCGCAAACAAAATTTGAAGATACAAATCGAATGATTAATTTGGGTGGAAAAAGTGATGAAATTCATAACCTACAACATGCTATTCGGTCAAACAATTTTACCATTATCAAAATGATACAGGTATATTTACTTTATATATGTTATAATTCAAACCCTAATTTGACTGTGTTTAATGTGATTCGATAATCATGTTATAATTATATGTTCTGATGTTAAAAAGTCATATAATTTTCAATTTGATTTTAGGTGTACAATGGAAAAAAATTATGACAGATTATGATTTTGAATCTTATATAGTTATTATGTTTTGATAGGGTGGGTAAGTTGTTTTTAGAGTGTTATAGGCTTGTTTATAGAAGATGATGTTCAAAACACTGTTACTGTAGTGAAACCGGTCGTACGCCAAAACTTTTTATTTTTGGTTTTTATTGCATTGAAGGTGAATTAGAAAGTGGGATTGTGCCTAATAGTATGAAAAGTGTATGTGAATATGCAAGAAAGGTAGGTATGATATGACACAGGCACATTTATGTATACCAGCGAACATATTACGGATCCTAATGTTTAACTTTGATACGTGTTAGGTGAAGGTTTGAAAGTGCAAATAATGGAAGCATGGGGAGGTTGTTGCAAGATCAACAGTAATAGCCTTAAATATGTTATCAATCTTTGATTTTCTATTGAAAACGAGACCAAGAAAAAGGTATGATAAATGTGGTGGTGGCCAGGGATACAATCAAGGTGGTATGATGCAAGAAGGCGACTTTGAGTATCAATAAGATGGTGCTATGGCAGCAACCTGATAGGTAGTGGGATGCAGTTGGTTCACAGTTCAGAGGCAAATGGGACACGCCATAATCCAAATGTATCTATGCATGAGAATGGTGGAAAGGTGCGTGTCTTTAACACAATTTCATATAAAAATTTCAAGTAACAATTGCATCAGCTAGAGTTTCGGGTACATGAAACCAATGCTTTGTACTTAGTCGCATCATGAGCTTCCTTCTTTCCTATATAACCATCTGTACACACCAAGATATGTGTGGTTTTAACTTTTGATTCATGGCATTTAAATATCAAATAAATTCTGAAGTGTGCATTCACATCTCTTTTTATCAAATATCAATTTCAGTTTTGGTTTTGATAATGTGTTTTAGCTGAATATGTTAGGACTCTTGGAGTAGTCAGCATCTCTGTGAGGAGCGGCAACAGGGATGGAGCAATGACCGGTTGATGTGTAGAAAAGAAATAAATTGGTAATGAACTACAAATATTTTATTTTAAGGGTGGTGTTAATTTGTGTTTTTGATTCTTGGTTAATGAGATAATTAAGTTTCATAATCTGCCGTGTTTTTAGATTTTGGTTATATTGAAATTTGAGTATTGATCAAGTTGTAAATTGACAGTTTTGTTGTGTCGCTGGAATTGAAACTCACTAGAATATTCTCCAGCAACGGTGGGAGCTTGCTTCTCTTCTTAATTTCTTGAAGGCATTTTTCTGGTAGCGGCGACTTCTTACGTGTATAGTAAGTTTCAGGTTAGACCTTAACAGGATTAGATTTGGCTTATAAACCCCAAAAAAACTTAAAGAAACACTCAACAAGACCTACGCTCTCTTCGGTGTTTGGGATATATGAACTGCTTATATGATTAGGCTACAATTTGTAAAAAAAACTTAATATGCTGAGTGAAAAGCCATCTCTCAGCCTTAAGATTTTAGATTTTTAGTTCTTAATTTATTTTTGTTGAAGCTTGAATCTTTTTGTTAAAATATTTGAATTAAGGGTGATATCTTTGCTGACAGTCCTTGCAAGCCTTTCCTATTGATTTTGTAATCAGTGATTGTTATGTTTGCAGAGCAGTGTGAAAGAATGAGGACTGACCTACTAAAGACTAGCTATGACGAGCGAAACATTCGAGAGATGATTTAATGATAGTCATCAAGTCTTGGTTATTGTAAAAAATTGCTTATCTTATGTTGTTATCGTATTTCAGGATATTGCTTCTTTGAATAGAGGGGCATGCTTGCTGAAATATGGACATAGAGGGAAGCCCAACTTCTGTCCCTTTCGCCTTTCCAATGTAAGTTATATTGCGGCATCTGTAACGATTATATATGTTTTCATAATGAGTATGATGTCGTATACCAACGGTGCCTATTGTTTAACCATATTATTACTGCTCATAGACGGACCCACATGGCAGCCGGGTATGGCACGGGCCACACTCAATTTTAGTTCATGAAGTGTAAATTTTTTATAAAATATGACTTTTCTGGGCTCGTGCAACACCAAATTTTACTTAATAAATTCTTTATCGGACAACTTTAGAACTCATAGTTATAAAAAAATATTTTGTGCAACACCTTCTCAAAAATCTTGGGTCCGTCCCTGTTACTGCTGTAATAATATGATTGAAATCGTATTGTGCTACAGCTGATGGGCAAATTGCTTTATGTTCTTGCAAATTCCTCTTTATTTAATATTTAGCGAGTGATGAAATTAAACAGTGACTTAGGGAAAACTATTTTTATCTTCAATATTGTCAAAAGAAGAAATAAATGTTATTGGTGATGATGAAAAATATACTTGGTAATAAAGATGGTTTTGGTTTGGTGTGTGGCTGCAGCTAGAAGGCAGTGCACAGTAATGATGTGATTGTGAAGTAGTTGTTTAGTCATAGATAGGTGTTTGGTCCATTGAGTTTGAGCAAGTATTTGAGGTTAGAGTCATTTTTCTCACTGTTGTTACTTCAATAGAGTATGATAGTATATAACAATTATGTTTGTATAGGATTAAGACATCAAATAGATCTTTTGTTGTGCTCTTATCAGAGGTAGTAAAGATTACTTTTTTTTTTGGTCTGATAACTTTATTAGTCAAGTTATAGCAACAATTGAAGTTTTTTGTTTACCTTAACTCATCTTCTAATAGGACTATTTGTGTATTATTTGTAGCCATTGCGTCTAATATCAAATCACACTTCGATTACATTGAGCTTGCTTGCATATATGTTCATTTAGTTTGTCTAAAAGTCATTATTTTCATTGAGGTCGTATGATGACTTTTAGGCTTACAATTTATAGTTGAATTTAAATGCAGACTTTACCACACACACATTTTCACATTAACTCCCAACCTAAAAGACAGCATCGTTAGAGGCTGCTACTGAGCAAAATTGTTGCATGTCAATTTTAGAGTAAAAAGTGAATTGATCTTTTGCCCGGAACTCCTTACAATATACAAATCCAAAATTGTTTCAAGTTAAGTGTATTATAATCATTCATCCAAGATCATGCACGGTTACAAGAATGCGACTAATTCACTTTTTACAATGGGCGTAGACAAACACAAGATCTTGGTGAATTCAACTTTTCAACCATAGATCAGATACGTTTGGTGACCTTAGTTTTTGAACAACTTTTCTGAATTTTTTGTAAGGACGTAGAACGTAACATGTAGTTATTCGCCCTTTATTTTATCGCCTTCTCCAAAATGTCGTGTTACTTTATCTTCATTGGAAAAATGGTTTACTTTCTTTAGAAATTTCACTATTGTTGCATTTCAATATCGCTAGAAGTATTTATTTATAAAATTACCCGTTTTACTCAACACTATGATTTTGTGCTGATTTTTAACATGGGCCATGATGACTTAGTGTGATGATTTGATGATTGGATTACAAGAAAATGACATGCTAGATGGCTGTAGTGAAGCAAATTTGGAATCTCAAACATAAAGATGACGAGCCACATCAATAAACAGTGTGCAGGACACCAGTTGCTCAAAAAAGTGTAATGGATCTTTGCCTTATACTAAACTTTAATTCCAATATTAATCCCTAAATTTTGAAAATTCAAGTAAAAGTTTCATGTGTTTACTAATCCATCACCAAAATATAACGGAACATTAAAGTTTTGGTATAGAAATCTTAAAAAGATTCTAGCCTTTTATGGGATTGAAACAAAAAATGTTTGACTGCAAAAGCCAAAACTATAGCTCTAGCAGTATATGTTATTCGTATCATGGATTTCAGGTTATGGCATTTTTTGTAAGACCTGATAAAGATATTAAGCATAGAAAGTACTGGAAGTGGTACCATCATTATATTGGAAGTTCATGGAAGATTGGTTATGGGTTCGTTCTTGCTGCAGTCATACTCACGTCTATCATCATAGAAGTCTTGAAGGGAAAACACCTAGCAAGTTTTTCTTAGATCCCCCATCTCCAATGGATCTGATTCATTAGAGGTTTAAAATTGTTAGCATTTGTGTAAGAATGTTTAGCGAATGCAGTCCATGGTATGGTCTGGTTTGTAAAAGCTAACGTGTATGTTGCGTTGAATTGTATATCACTTTAGTTGTATATCAATTACCACCACTAAAATGTTTAATGTAAAACATTATTTCTTTTATAAAAAATGGTCTATACAAAATTCTATGTTGACAAACACCCCGCCGAGAAGCGCGGGTCTTAAATTCTCATGGTGTAACAAGTAGTGGGAAGACGCAAACTATGCATGTAACACAAAAACCGGCCTACTTTTTACTTTTTAAAGAAAATACCGTGCAATTATCAATGACATGAAATGACACCCCATTGCGTGGTTTGGACATGGCTAATGGTCCAAATTTTTATATGTAGTTATTTATTATGGTATAAACTTGTGTTAATAGGTGAAGTGGTGAGTTTCATGAATTTTTCATTGTCCATTTTTATTTTTTTATTGTTATTATTTTTTGAACATCGGCATTTCATTAAAAAGAAAACTAGCAAGAAGCTAGCAATTACATAGTAGATTTTAACCACCATTGTCCATTTTTATTATAGTAAGTTTATATGCTAATAAAGTTATGCTTTTATGATTTCATAATTGTGATCACTTCCTTAGTATATTAGTAATGACTTTTGAAAAGAACTCTCTTAAGTTCAATTAACACCTGAGTTTAGTTAACGCATGAGTTTCTCTCATAGCTAAATTTAGGTCGCGATGTCGAGAGTTAAGAGTAAACATGGACTTAATGGATGTATATGATAGTTTGACGCAAAATCTTTCCATGTACAAAAAAAAAAAAAAAAAAAAAAAAAAAAAAAAAAAAAAAAAAAAACATTGATATTCTATGTTGTCTCTTAATCGATACATATGTTTTTGTTTCAAATAGATGAATGCTTGTTTAGTTGCTTTTGTATAATCATGTGAATTCATATATCTTTTGTTTGTCTTAATATTTAGCAACTTTATGCATTAAAAACAACCAACTTTATGTTTAATCTTCTAAGTTTTAGTAAATTAAATTCATGGGACTAGCCCGCCCATCGGGCGGGTCTTGAATATATATATATATATATATATATATATATATATATATATATATATATATATATATATATATATATATATATATATATATCATGAGATAATTGTCTGCTTTTTATAAGAACCGAAATCGACCAAGTCTATCGGTTTTGTTATAGGTTTTCCCTTGACATGTTTCAGATACATGTGCAAGTCGAGTCAACCGGTTTGGGTTCAATTTTGATTGCATGCACTTCCCTACCCTTTACACACACAAAATCAAACTTTCGTCGTTTTTTTATATATCTCTCTTTATTTATTTAGTTTAATAATAGTAGTAGTGATAGTAGTGGTAGTGGTGGTGGTAGTAGTAGTAACAGCAGCAGTAGTAGCAGTAGTAGTAGCAATAACAATAGCAGTAGCAGTAGCAGTGGTAGCAGTAGTGGTAGTGGTGGCGGTAGTGGTGGTGGCGGTAGTAGTAGTAGTGGCAGTAGTAGGAGTAACAGTAGTAGCAGTAGCAGTAGTAGCAGTAGTAGTAGCAACAGCAGCAGCAGCAGCAGTAGTAGTAGTAGTTGTTGTTAAAATCGCTCCTAAGGCGCGCCTAGGCTCAAGGCTCTAGCCTTTGGGCTTTTTTCAGATCGAGGCTCATGACATACATGAATCCCACAAAAAGCGCGCACCTTGGGGGCTTTTTGCGCCTAGGAGATGTAACAGTTTTTATTTTTTTATTATTATTTTTTTTAATATTAAGATACATGGGCTTTTTAAGTCATAGGGTGAGTATTTGTATGATTTGTAAATTTGAATTAATTTTATATTTATTTATTGATTGAAATTTTCTTTAAAAAATTACTTTGTTTCATTAAGTATTTTCTTTACGACATATTATCATGAAAATATAGAATTGTGCCTTAAATATTAATATGTTTCTTGCTTGATATTTTGGGTTAAATTGTGAGTTTTGTTAGATGTAAGCTACAAGTGTAGGACAAAAGCATATTTTGTCTGATATTGATTTTAATCCTTATATAAGCCATCGAGCCAAAGAGTTGATCCATTTTAGAAATGACAACTGATCTATTTTAATATTTATAATGGCAATATGTCATGCATTAAGTATTTTAATGTTATTGTATCTTATTTAAGCTACATAAATGGTCACATATGTTATAAAAAACTTAATGTTTTTCGTGCGCCTCGCATTAATTAATCCCGCTCCTTAGAATGCGCTTCGACTCGAGGCTCTTTGCCCCCCTTTGCGCCTTAGTGCGTCTTGAGCCTTTCAGAACACTGATAATAATAATAATAATAATAATAATAATAATAATAATAATAATAACTTTTATATGGATATTACACTTTCAAAGATAACATCAATCATTTTCAATTTCATTTTTTGTGAATATCTTGTCATGTCATCTCATTAATTTTATTTTGGGTCTATCTCAAATTAGTCATATTCACCATGCTGAAAGATGCATTAGTATATTAACGTTATTGCACTAGTAGTGAGATATAGACACATTTGAGAATTTATAATTGTGATTTTAGTTATTACTAGTTACTACACATACAAATAAGATATCAAAAACATTCAGAGATGGCACTGCCGAGACTGGGTATTATTCTTGTCGTTGATGCATTTAGAGAGGACCAAGTTGGTAAAACGTCTTTTATTCTTTTTCTCTACTAGTAATTCGTTTTCAGTAAGAGCACCCGCAATGAAGATGACCACAGATGTGGTGATGGTAATGTGACTAGTGATTATTACAAGGTAAAAGTGGTGCAAAGAGATGATGATGCAGCGTTGAGTTGGCCAGTTGTCGCCTTGACCTGAATGCTCGGATTTACGAAGAACACACACAATTTTCACAAATAACACTACTAGAAAAAGTGCCAATAGCAACAAAAGATATTCGTTGCAAAAAGGCCCAAATTCGTTGCTATGTGGCGTTACCAACGAAATTGGCAACGAATCATGGTCGTTGCTATATCGCCCGTTGCAAAACAAAAATTCGTTGCTAATTTTCTCAAGTCGTTGCTAATAGCAACGATACTTCAAGTCATTGCTAAATATGTTGACCATCATTAGTCGTTGCTAATTAGCAGAATTGCAACGAAACACTGGGGTTGCTAATTTATTGTTTTGCAACTAAAAAAGGGTAATTGCTCTTTCTGGAGAATTAGCAACGACTTGTATTGTTGGCAAATTAATTAGGCACCATATAAAATAAATATTGCGTTTTATTATATATAGCTACAATAAAGTAAGAACTCAATACAAATATCAAAAGAAACAGATTCTCAAATTCATCAAACTTCATTTCCATAATAAATCTGCAAATGTACAACTGATGTTTCCAGGTCCATAGTACATAAAATAAAATTACACAAGCTGCTTCAATGATCTTCAAAAACAAGATCTAGCCTTTGTCGCTTGATCAAGATCTTGTCCAGCCAGTTAAGGTCACATGAGCGAGATATGAGCCTGTATACATTAGGATCATAAACGTCAACTACAAAGAATATAACAGAAGTGAAGATGCCAACAACACTTGAAATGATTCAATAGGCCTCAAGTACACACCTAATGGTAGTCAATGATGCACCATTTTATCAAATCAAGTTGGTGTTCCTTATAAATAAAGGATCAGTAAACCTATGAAGAACCAAAATGATGTTGGATAGGAAATACCATTATCAGCTTTTATGTAACAGTTAAAAAGAGAAGAGATTAGGATTCCTACGGATAGATAGTCTTACCGTTTCAAGAAACTAGCCAAAGTGCAAAGCTTTGGTATTTAGAGTAGAGCAACTTGGTGCATCAGTTTGACTAGCCAGGGTATTATAGTTATGTACCTACAAAACAATAGATGCGCTTAGTCACAAGAACTCAGGGGCGGATGTACATGTAGTTCAGGGGTAGCGGTCGCTACCCCTGAACTTTTACCCGGTAGTGGAATTTTTGGCGATTTTTGGCCATTTTTGGCCATTTTTTGGCGATTTCGCGACCCCTGAAACAAATTTTCGCTACCCCTAAACAAATTTTCGTATTTCGCTACCTCTCAACTTGGCTCCCAGTTCCGCCCCTGCAAGAACTCATGAATGCTACGTCTATATGGGTGGTTCAAATAGGTTGGGTAATGGCTTAAGACAAAGGTGTAAATTTTATTAAATGCTTAGCAAACAGAATAATGCTATAAAATGTACCTTCAATAGTTTGTGGAGAAATTCACTGTACTCGGTTGCAACAAAAAAATATCACTGCAATGATAATGAAATTAATATTCAGAGTAATAAGTATTAGAGAATTTGTCCGCTCACTGTCTTACAACATTAATATTTAGTTTGGTAAGCTGGCATCAATCCAACATTTTATTCAACTTATACCCCAGCTTACCAAACTAAAACTCGTCATCAAACAGTTTCATGGAAAGTTCAACCATCTAAGATCTATTGAAAATGTAGTTGAATAAATTTCACAACTCACAAGCATAAGTTATGTAATAAGAATTGAAGGTTATTATATAGCCTTAAAGAGTTGTCTAAAAAGTGTACATAAGTATCAACAAAAACTCCTTCGGTGTTCTGGCACATATTTTTTCTTTATTTAAGTTCGCAAATCACATTATGCGAAACTTATATATAACTACATATTTAGATTACACATGTGGATAAAGTTGACCAATTGTTCTCAAGTAAAAGAGTATACTGAGATTTTGATAATCGAAATAAATGAAATCAAAATCAAAATTAAGCAAAAGAAAAAGAAAACAAACACATAATTGATATAGATCTTATGATAACAAACGCAGATTACCTTCCTCCCACCCAAATTGAAAACAAACACATATCTTGTATATCATCTAAGGGATACAAATATGGATCTATTATATACAACAACATATGGATATACCAAACAGAGAGTATTCGATGTCGACAGCAACCAATGGAGCCAAAGAAAGAACAATAGTTGGTTAACAGTGAAGGATGGAGATGAAATATTGTGAGGCGGCTGTGTGTTGAGGGATGGAATTAGGGTTGTGACAAAAGTATTTATATTTTCATTTAGATTTTTTGTTTTTTTGGTTAAATGTATTTCGTTTTGGGGGGATTTACGAGTCAAAAAATCAACATAAAAAATTTGGGGAAAAGTTTATTTCAATAGCGGGAAACTAAAATTTAGTTTTGGAGGGATAAATTCTGTTTTTTGGTACATGGTAGTTTTTATTTTAGCTATTTTCATTTAGAAAAATAACATGTAATACACTCAATATTAAAAAAAAAAAAAAATTGACCCGAACACGATTATGTTTATTTGGTTCTGGTTATTTATGTCAAAAAAATTATTCGGGTTATTCTGGTAAACCTAAGTAACCCGAATACTATATATGGTTAGGGATCAAGTTGAAATTATTTAGCTAACTTAGATTCGGGTCGACCCGATTAACTTGAATAAAGATTTTTTTATTTTATTTTATTTTTAATAAATTTTTATAAATTAGTATCTATGTAAAATAATTGAATTAGGCATTTTTTAATCATTTTACTCATATTTGGATTCATCCGAACCCGAATAGACCCGACCCAATTAGACCCGAACCCGACTAACCCGAGTTTAAATAAAGTCGCGTAATGATTAAAATTCCTCTTATTTACTACAGGCCGTACAAATTAATGACCTTTGTTCAACTCTTTGTAAATCATCAATCATCAAGTAGGCGCACCGCTTCAAGATTAAACTTCCTCCTATATAGTGGAGATGGGACGAGTCTAGCTTTCTTCGGCTCTTGTTACATCGTTAGTCATCAATTATAGATGCCTCGCACGCAGTCTATACATAGTCTTTGTTTAAGTGTTACGAGAGCTTCTTGATCTCAATCAATTCATCGGGTCCTTACCGTTCAATACGTAAAACCAAATAACAAAATCATCTAAACCCATCGTTAATACCAATTTACATACCATACATAAACAAAATGTATTATCAATGTTAAATTTACATTATATAAAAGTAGTATGGAAATAGGCCCATAATTTAATTAAAGCGGTCCCAATTAGTTATCAGAGTCTTCTATGATCGTGCCCCTTGCCAAGCGCCTCTAGAAATAAGTTATCGCATTAAACCGGAGAATACATGCTAAAGGGTCAGCTTACGCTGGTGAGTTCATAGAGTTTAGACACAAAAGCATGACACCACATTAACATACCAATAAACCAATTCGCATAAATCTGCTATACTAAACTAAAGCATCAACAACGTCTCATCTCATACCAGAAACCAAGATATCTTCCTATAGGTGCACACTATAGTACTATATCGCACAGGAGTGATCCTACGCACATGGAGCGTACTCATACAACATCATCTTTACCAAACATCTAGTTCGAAGGCGTATAAATCTCCATAAGTTGACTACTCCCAAGCAATACCTATTCTCAAATCACAAAATCTTCCGTTATCCATTTGTTAGTGTTTGGTATCATTTTGTGTGCAGTAGGGACACAACACAAACTCAAGTGAACTCACGCAAAAGAATAAGCAAACTAAATCGACGAGAAACGAGACAAGACCCAACACAAGATGACTGGGTCAAACTACGTAGACCATACCAAAACATGGAGGTTCAAAACAAGTTGACAAGGTTTGTAGCAAGGTTAAAGAAGAATGGCTAGTATGAATACTAGGTTAAACATCGAAAAGCTCGATGGGAATATTGTACAAAACATGGAGGTTCAAAACAAGTTGGGATTTGAGCTAAGGTTAGTAGCGGGTATTGCTACCGGTGCCTTGACGAAGGCGGTCCCCGGTCTGAGGTTCCAGCACTGGTTGAAGCTGCTGCGTATCAGAGAAGGCTAACTATTACCACTAAGGTGGAAATTGTTAGAATATTAATGTGTAATAGTTAGGATATAAGTGTAGGGGGTTAATTGTATTTTAGCTCAAACTTAAGGAGGTTAGTCATGTATTAGGAAAGTTTATAACTTCCTCAATTGTAGAATCCTTGTTCACCAAGGATTAGGTTTCTCCCCCTTCATTCTCTATAAATAGGGATGAGGGGGTGAGGTTTTATTTGTACCTTCTTTTCTTGCTCATGTTTAATAAACGTTTGAGTGTAAAATATCTCGTGTGTGTTGGTGCCACTCGGCATTAAGGGATCATAACCCTTTGCCGAGGTCTTGTTGGAGTAGTTCTTGATTCGTGGTTCAGCTCTAGAAACCGGTTTGTTAGATTTCTCCCAACACAAAGTTATATCATTTTACCATAACTCCTTTATACGAACTCCACTTTTATAATTAAAGAGGCCACAAAATCAGGAGAGAGAGGGAGAGAGTTCTACAATTTGGTTTTGGAGTTGAAAGCTGTAATTTAATCCTATTAGCGTAAGGAGTCAATTCATAGAAAAAAAAATCAGTTTTTGATGTGAGTCAAATACTCGCGACGTGGGTAGCTACATAAATATGATTATAGCTCCATTGGGGTTACATGCGGAGAAATGACTAAGAAACGATGACTAAATGATTAAAATTTGATAAAAATATGGATAATCAAGTGAATAAACGGAAAACGAACTAAGAATTGACGATAATACATCATATGTTGATATTGTTACATTGTTTTGGTCATAACTCTTTCATACGAACTCCACTTTTGATGGTTCGAGAGGTCACAGAACCAGGAGTGAGAGAGAGAGAGAGAGAGAGAGAGAGAGAGAGAGAGAGAGAGAGAGAGAGAGATCTATGACTTTCATTTTGGAGTTGAAAGCTAAACTTTTATCGCGTTTGTGTCACGAGTCAAGTCACATATAACTTTAGTTTGTGACGTGAGTTAAACACTCACAACGCTTAAGTTCACTATTTTAAGACATATAAATAATGTATGCTATTTATTTTCTATAGATAAACCTTAAATTACCTATTTTTTCATGTAATAGATTGCATGTTATATTTATATGTATATATATTATCGTAGGTAGACTAAAATTAAACCATCATTAGTTAATAGAGGTTTAGTAAACAGGTAGAAATTTATTTTCCCTATACTTCTTCGTAAATGTAGTAACTAGAGAAACAATTTAAAATAAAAATCAGTTAACTTGTTCATTAAAAAAGTTGGAATTTTTCTTCAAAACTTTTTCCAAAGACTTAGCAACAAAAATGTTCAAAATTTTTTACCAATAATTTTTGCAACAAATGATTCGTTGCTATATTTGCAATTTCGTTGCTAATAATTAGTGATTTAATTGGCATAAATTAAAACTTCGTTGCTAATTCTTTAGCAACGACAATTTCAGAGAAAGTCGTTGCTAAAAAAGAGAGGGAATGTTCCCACCAAATTTTGAGAAGATAGCAACGAATTTAGCAACTAAAAATCATTGCTAATTGAATATTTAATTTTTTTCTTAATTTCGTTGCTATATTCGTTGCTAATGTGTGAATTTAGCAACGACTTACTGGTTGTTGCAAAATTTTCGTTGCTATTGGCACTTTTTCTAGTAGTGTAAAATACGAGGAAAGAATTTTCGGCACCGCACGTTATGGTCATATGCAAAGATGTCAATAATTAGGAGCATGTTTTTGCATTTTACTCTTTTTCATATTGTTATATTCGTTGGAAACAAGCAGGATAATAAAATCAGTCCTTAATATATTGCAAGTTAAAAAGTCATGTTAAAATAAACTTTAAAATAACTACAAGTTGATTGACTCGTTCATCTAAAAGTAAAAGGTATGCGTATAATAATATAGTAACCATTATCCATAATATTCTTTGACCACCAATTTTTAATGTAGCTTCTTATAGTTTGTTTATGTTTCTATATTATTCATAAACAATTAGTATTGTAGAAAAGAACTATATATATAATTATATATGTCTAACTCATTTTAATATGATCATTATGTCATTTTAGGATTACATATTGATATGTGACCCTTCTAGACCTACCTCTAGTTGTAAGTTCGTGTTATCCTAGTCAACTAACCATTTGGCATCGTGAAACTCATAACAAACTTTTTTATAACATTGTCTAATCTAAAAGCTAGGGTTGAGCATAACGGATTATGAACTGGACCGAACCTATTTCGGTCCGATCCTAGTCCACACTTTACCTCATATTTGGTCTTAGTCTGGTCCGGTCTTACATACAACCGACCATTATGCCTTTTTGGATTGGACCAACCGAAGAACCAAACCGGACCGAACCAATCCTAAACCCGATCAAACACATTCGGTCCGGTCCCTTTTTTGGTCTGGGTTTTGGACCATGATCAGCCCTACTAAAACCTACTTAAGTCATATAGGTCACAAAAAAAAAAACAAAAAAAAAAAAAAAAAAAAAAAAAAAAAAAAAAAAAAAAAACGAGTAAACCTGTTAAAACTCAGTTTGGGAGAAATTTTGAGCTTTTACTTGACTTTTTTGTATGCCATTTAATCGTGATGGATAATAGACCAATAAATCTTTTAAGCTAATGCGGAATATTGACTCAAAATAATTACACATTTGACCTCAAACGTTACATTATTAGATGACAAAAGTTGGAGGTTAAACAACTTGAAGAAAGATAAACACGGGCTGCTCGTGTGTGGTTACTTTGAGTCAATATTTCGCATTAGCTTACAAGGTTTGACGAGATTTATCCAACAAATCAGTATTTTTTTTTACTCTTTCTTACCCATCCCGCAATGTGTTAGAATTATTGGATCACAGTAATCTGAGAGTCGTGTAAACACTTTCAGATCGAAGTATTTCGATGGTTCTATCTAAATCTTTAATCGGATAAAACTCAGATTTTGAACCGAAAATGTGTTTTGATTGTTATGAAAAACGAACCAGAGAGAACAGAATGATCATATGACCAAAAAAACTGAATACGGTAGTAACTGCCATAGCAGTTAATTAACTACCGAATCAGTTAAATCAAGGGGTAAAATTAAGGTTCAAAATACCGGGAATTTTATTTTTAAGTGCGTTTTTAATATAGCACTTTATACAAAATAAAAAAATTTCTCAGCTAGGGGCGCTGCCCCTTGGACCCTACCAGGGGTTGCCGCCCCTTGGACCCTGCTACCAGGGGCTACCACCCCTGGAACCCCGCTACCGAGGGCGCTGCCCCCGGACCCCCGTGATTCAGGGTGATAATCACAATAACGTCATACAAGTGTGCACTCCGTACAATCCCGACTTGTTGAACATTTATCATGATTACATATTGGTCAATTAAATCAATCTATTACACTTAAATCATATTGGTGATGTAAAATCACCAACACAATATGTACTCAACCAAATTTGAACCCAAATCTATTACTTTCTCTAAACGGAACCCAAGTCTCTTTTTGAACCACATTACCATTAGACCAACTTTCAAATGGCTAAATGGTAAAAGTTATCCGCGTAATTATTTCAACCCTTGTATTCAACTTTTTGAACTGCAATTTATTACGCACTTATTTCGCAAATGTTTTTAACTAGACTTGAGCCTACAATTTGCTATTTGATGCTTACTCACATACCAATAGACCAAAAGTGTACCAGAAGTCATAGAATTAAAACATGCAATAGATAAAGTCAACCAACTTGAGAAGAAATTTAAAACCTTCATAGAAATATTCCATGATACTTATTTGGATATAGTGACATTTGCAAAAAAAAAAAATACATGTCATAATCACTTATAATTATATTTTTATATTTTAAGTATTTAAATCTTAATGATGCCTTTAACTCCTACCACTCTCGTTTGATTTCTGATTAAATTATATCAAATAGATAAGAAAATGAAAATATTCCATGTTTTCCTTAGTTGTGTACCTAAATGGAGTTTACTTGGAATCTTTAAATGTTAATCCATTTCATTTGACATTCTTATGGATTAAATATGAGATATGATTTGTATATTCAAATTTTTATTTGCAACTCTAATATGTAAGCAGTTGAAGTATAATATCAATATTGTATAATTATTTAATGCATAAATTAAAATGTCACAATCAATACCGTTGACATAAATAATGCATAAAAACGTTATTAATATTTCTCGATATCCCTACATTTTGAAGATCACAAAATGTTAAATCATTAAATGTAAAATCATTACGTAAACAAGTATTTAGTTACAAAATATTATTCCATCCAATTAAATCACTTAAGGTATGAATAAACAATTACCTAATACATTTTATGATCAAAGGAATGTTTATTTAATCATTACAAAGTTTATAAAATGATATAAATATTTTATATATTTAGAAAAATACTTTTGGTAATTAAAGGAAAATGTTTAATTCATAATAAATATATGAATTCAAAATTTTAACCAAAATCAGTTAGACCAAATAAACTTTCCCCAGAAAAAGACAAAGAAACTGGCCGTTACAGGATGGCGGCCCCCTTAATTTTAAGGGGGCCGGCCACCATTTAAGGGGGCTTGCACGCTCCTGTGACCAGATTTCTTTGCCTATAAATACTGGTTTATTCCTGCATTTTTTCCTCACCTTTTGCACTAGAACTTTTTGTCCAAATCCTTTCAAAACATCTTTCTAAATCCTTTAATCATAAGTTTATTAGTTCTTGTTTCAAGTGATCAAATCCTTCACCACTCTAAGTGCAAGAGAAGAATACTCCTTCAACATCTAGTTAAGAAGTATTGTAGATTTTTTAATATGCTTATAGTTGTGTAAATTATTTGTAAAGGTGTAGATGTTGTGTAATAGATAGATTTATGTGGATTAGTAGTGAAAAGAAGTTGTGAATAGAAGTTGTGTATAGAAGTAATGAAGAAGTAGTAGTGTTGTGAAGAAGAAGTAGTGAAGTTGTGAGAAGTTTTGTAGTAGTAGTGGTGTGTATAAGTTGTGTAGTGACTAGTGGTGTGAGATTGGTTCTAGCTACTATTAGGACTCGACATCTAGCTTAGTGTCGTTAATTGGTGTAAGCGAAAGTTGTGTAAGGTTTTCTCCGCCATAAGGGAGCTTGTTGACATAGTGAAGAAAACTCTCGAGTTAGGTGCTCGGGAAGTGGAGTAGGGTAAAGAGGAGCTTCATAGCCGAACCACTATAAATCATTTGTCTTGTGGTGCGATCTTTCCATCTCTATCTCTTTACTTACTTATCTATATTGCTGTTACTTACTTTTATAGATATTAGTATACATAAGTGTTTAAATATTGATCTCACATAAAACTAGAATCGAAAATTTTGTAAACAAAGTTTTTGTAAATTTTAAAAACGACGTAAAACTATTCAACCCCATTTCTAATTTTCTACATATACTCAAAGTGTGCAAATCAATTCTCATTAAATATGGGCTTAAGTGAGTTTCATTAGCTTTTTTAAGATTTCACAAAACCACATATTTTAATTTTTGTCTGTCATTTTAGGCATTTATTAGCCCGAAAGATACAACATATAATGACTATAAACACGTCTTTTTTTAAACATGTACATTTCAAAAATAAATATTCATTTCAAAATTAAATATTCATGTGAGAAAAGGACTTGGTGTGTAACGAGTGAAGGACCAGGACTATGAATGATCTAGTGCATTTACGAAAAATTAAATATGACTATAAACACGTTTTCTTTACCAGGTGCATTAGAAAAAAATATATGATTTTTTACAAGAATTAACACTACATCGTCAAAATTCTTTAATGTCACCCTAGTTGAAAAAGCTGCAAACGATAAAAGTTGTCAATTTTGATTTTTTGCCACAAGCTATAAATATTAAAATTTAAGGACGAAAAATGTAATTGTCCTGGATGTTTATACATAAGTAAAGAGTTACATGAAAATCGATAGGTTTTGTACTTAAATTCTTGATAATTTTGATCGATTCATTACGACAAAATACAAAGTATGTAACTTTTACGCAGAGGCGGGGACAGGAGGGGGCACGTGTCCCCTAGCGAAAAAAATTGTAATGTAAATTTTTTAAAGTTTCCTGTTATTTTTGTAATTTTCCTCCTTAACGATTTGTAATATAGTTTTTAAAAATTGTCAAAGTTTGCCCTCGACCATAATTCCTAGCTCCGCCCCTGCTTTTCCGTCTATTATTCTATCCCAAAAGTTATATAGTCACGTTCTCTTGTAGTATATGCTTTGGTACTACTTGTTTCAAATACTGTTATTGACTTATCTCCAAAATATTTATTAGAAAAAATTTGTTTGTAACGAAAATCAAAAAGAAGAATGTTCATAAAGGTTATGGCCAAACTACCAAATGACAAAAATGATGATAATATTATTAAAAAAAACTTTTCATTTTGCCGGCCATTGTGATTGTTTTCATCTTTGAAATTCTTCATTTGAATCATAAATTTTATTTTAAGTCTTGAAACTCAAAAATGTCACAAGAAATCATAGAAGAAAATGATCATGAAGATACATTTTTCATGTTGAACAAAGAAGCTCAAAAGCAAAAGATTAGACAACTTCTTAAACACCAAAAGAATCAATATAACTCGTCGTGTTCTTCTTCGTCGTCGTGTTCTACTTATTCGTTATGTTCTAAGGGAGTTGCTCTAAGTTCTTCGTTTTCATCGTTGGATAAAAACCGAAGCCGAAAGCTTTTGAATTTGATGAAAAAAGGGAGTACTTCTTTGAGGAGATTGTTTGATATGGAGCATACAAGTTTAGCTAATCATTTTGAGTACTATAGTGGCTCGTACGAGACCAAGACTATTCCATTATGGGGTAGTGATTCGGATGATGGTGTTCATGATGATCCGTGGTTTGGAATAACGAAATTTGATCGTGGGTTTGTACAAGTATCACAAGAACATCAACAAGAAGAAGAAGAAGAAGAAAAGGAAGAAGATGAACACCAAGAATACAGAAAAACGGCGCTTAGGAAGCAAAAGTTGACTAGGAAGAAATCTTTTGCCAAATTGCCAAGCTTCTACAGTTTTAGATTTCGGTTTCGTTTAAGATTGAAGTCAAGATTAAGAATCTTGTTTCGAGTTTGGAGAGGAAAGAAGAAAAAGAAAGTATAAGTTAAGGGAATTGATTTGCACACTCAAACTTTTGATTGAGACACTCCGCTGTGTGCATTCGATACTTGTACAAGGTTCATATTGTGCTTTAACTATCTGTACAGTTGAGTGTCCCAATCACAAAGTTGAGTGTGCAAATCACCTCCCGTAAGTTAATGGAGAACCAAATATGAAAGAAAGTGTGACACTTTATGTTCCTTTATTATTTTTCGAGTTTTTGAGTTGAAACAGATAAAAAGAACACCATCATGTTCGAGTTTTTGGTGCTCCGAGCTGATAACAATATAATGCGAGATTTCTATAATTGTATGTATTAGCATAACATTTTTTTCTTAGGGCATACACTTTAACAAAATTATATTTTTGATTGTTCATGTCTCTGTATATGTTTTTAAAGTATGGGTTAATTTGAGTTTTCTCTGTTTTACGGGTCATTTTCAAGTTTAGAAAAAAAAAAAAAAAAAAAAAAAAAAGGAACTATCATAGTATCATATTTGAGTTTTTGCTGTTTTTGAGGCGATGACCATGTACTTATGAGTTGTGAATGCGAAATTTCTTATCATAAAATTTTTTTAGACCATGCTCTTTAACACAAAAATATAATTTTTGATTGTTTATGTATTTATTTATATCTTTTAAAGTATGGGTTAATTTGAGTTTTCTCTATTTTGTGGGTCATTTTCACGTCTCGGACCCGGTGTTGCCCTCATTTTATGGTCATGCGTTGAACAAGTCGGATGTGCAGACTATATTGCTTTCAAGATGTTCTGGGATGCTTCATGTCAGCATCTTTCGGTTCATGTTTACAAACATCAGATGCAACTATGGAAGTATTAAATTTTCTTCAATTCATGTTTTTTTTTTTTTTTTTTTGGCATACCATTTTATAAGTTGTATAGCTGTTTAGTTTTAACGTATTCAAAATAGTCACGATCATATCAATTTCAATGTAGCATTCAAGTTAATATATTGCAGCATTTCATCAGCTGCAAACTGATTTTCAATTTTGTCAAAATAAACGATTGCAAATTTATGCCGTATTTTACACTTTTATATAAATAAAAACATTGTGATATAAGAACCACTGTAATCACAAGTCCATATCGACAACAAAAATCGCTAACCAGAATAAATTACCATAACAAACTTTACAAAAAGATGCACTGCAAGTCTGCAATAACAAACCCGATCAAAGAAATTTACGAAAAAAGGCAGTTACAATATTACAATTGTACCCTTTTCGCTCAAAACAACAAAGTTTCGATCTTTTTATGAAAAATAAAAAAAATTTACTTTTTACAGAAATTAATCATGAGCTAAATAATTCACTCTCCAAAAGTCTTCGACTTCTGTTAAAAAATGTACAAACAACACAATGATCAGAAACCAATCTTGCCATTATACTTTCATCTTCGATTTTTAACCTTCTACTTTGTTTATTCCACAAATGAATCCCGTGACTTTTTTCTTTCAACTGAACCACTTTAGCCTCGACCCATTTTCTGTGAGCTTGGTTCTCTGGTCGCCGAAATAAACCACCTATTCTAGTCCAGTCCACCTGATAAAACACCGCTGGTGGTAACACGCTAATGTTTGAATTTGGCCATCTTTCAACTACTCTTGACACGAGATAAGGTCCGTTATACCCCCATTTATTTCCATTAAAAGTCAATGCAAATTCTTCGATGAATTTGTATAATAAAGGATGTTCTTTATCAAAGATCAGCACTGCATTGTTTAGTCTAGTCCAGTTGCCAGACCGGGTCGCGCTTTGAGCTCCAATAGCATTGCGTAAACCACCAAAATCTTTCAAAAGTATGAAATCTGTATCAAGATACACCCCACCATATTTATAAAGCACAACTAGCCTCAACAAATTCGACAAATTCTGCGCTAATGGAATTTCACCCGGATCACGGTTTCCTTTCTTAATATTATCAAACCACGACTTAGCAGGCGTGTCCCCAAACAAAAATCCAAAATCTGGCTCAATCGCCTGAACCTTAAACCCCAAATCCAACACGGGTTTCAGAACCTGAAACCCGTGCTCACTATCCATAGTATTCGACAAAATCATCAAACAACCATTAGGATTAGTCTTAAACAACGCGTCAACCGCCAACATCTCACGCTCCCCAAAGACCCTTTCCGGGCACGACGAAATCCATGTCATAAAAAACCTCACTTTACACCCCTTAAAAAACTCCCTAGCTCGAGTTTCAAAATCTTGGTTAGAGTGCAAGATATCCAACATGGCCAACTTTTTTTTGGACCCATTAGTACTAGTACTAGAACTACTATTATGGTCATTATTTATAACCCGTTCTTGAACGATAACTTTGTTAACGATCAAGACAGGGTTATGAATAACAGAAGTGGACTTAAGTTGGTTGATAATAAACGTGTGGTTGTCGAAAACAGTCAAGGGAAACGTTGGAGATGACTTGGGTAGCACGTTAAAAGAAATATTGGACACAAAAGTGTTGGTATTAAACATGTAAGTGAAAACTATTGCAACTAAGCAGACAGTTGTGAATATATGAAACTTCGTGTAGTATCGGGTATTTCTGTGGTGGTGGTGGTGACTACGTCGTTGGTCCGACGTTCTAATGCCCGGAATCTTGATTGTCATTGAAATGGGTATTTTGTGTTGGTTATGAAATGGTGGTTTGTTGAACAAGTTAGTTATTTGTAAAGGGTTGATAGTTGACTTTTTGGTAGTTAAAGTCGTTGGTGATTGTATGAATTTATGATCAGGTGTGTGATGGTTTATGGTACGGATTATGGAACTTTGAAAATGGGTAAAATTAGTTTTTCAGTTGCATGTAAAAAACTTAACTGCATTTTTTTACAGTTAGTTTTTTTGGTACAGTTTTTTACTGTAGTACGGGTAGTATTTTGGAATGGGTAATTTTGGGTTTTTAGCAGAGGCGGAGACACGAGGAGCGCATGGTGGGCACGTGCCCCATAGCGCAAAAAATTGTAGTATAATTTTTTTTTAAATATTTGACTATTTTTGTAATTTGCCCCCCTAACGAATCAATTTGTAATGTGGTTTCTAAAAATTATCAAAGTTTGCCCCCATCGACTATAAATTGCTTTTTAGTAGTGTTTTTTTACTTTAGAGTTAACCACATAAATCCCTGTGGGTTGTTGAAAATTATGGATTCAGTCCATTTTTCATTTTTCTATCAAATCCGGTCCTTGTGGTTTTAAAATGTCTCGGATTCAGTCTATTTTGACATGAAATGACCAAAATACCCCCACCTAAAAAATAAATATAATGTTGAAGGTAGGGGTATTTCGGTCATTTCACACAACTTATTAGACAAATTGGACTGAATCTGAGACATTTTGAAATCACAAGGACCAGATCTGATACAAAAATGAAAAATGAACTGAAATCCGTAATTTCTAACAAACCACAGGACCATTTATGTAGTTAACTCTTTACTTTATTTGATATGATATTGGTCTGAACCTGTTCAGTGTCAAACAACATGTTGAGCCAGACTCGATCGTACTTTGAATATTGAAATAAGTTTAGTTTTCTAGCAAAACGACGTGTTTTAGTTGAAGTAAAAACAACATGGTTTACTTTGAATATTGAATATTGGTTTACTGAACATGTAATATGAAAATTTGATTGAAAATGTGAAGCAGTTGAAATTTTTGGTTATCTTGGAATGGGTAATTTCGGGTTTTTAGTATTATTTGGAATTTTTTAGTAAATTAAACTGTATAATATCTGTTTGGAATGGGTAATTTCGGGTTAACCTATCCGGTTACCCGTAAAAACTAATTTTTGCGAAATTAAAATAAATAGTAAAATTTAAACATGAGTAAGAATTTTTAAATTGTTAATAGAAATGTGGTGCAGGCATTGTATAAACACACGTATCATTTAAAATGCTTAACACGTATGTTAAAACGCTTAAACACAAGTTATTGAAAACATTGGATTTGAATGAAGTGTGGATCAAATGAGAAATTAAATTAAAATAGAAGAGTAATAAAAAAATCATAACAGCACATTTCAGATGTACCTAAAGAGATAGATACATCTCCCCTTAAATCTCTCTTCCTCATTTGAAATGTGTGGCTATAATTTTTTTCACATTTTTTTTTTTATTTCAAATTCCATTCTCACTCGATCTCTCTCCTCTCTCTTATTTAACCAATTATCCACGTACTTTTGTGGGAGTTTTTTGTGGATTTTTTTTTTTTTTTTTTTTTTTTTTTTTTTTTTTTTTATCCTATACATTAGTCTAGTGTGATATAAAATGATGTCCCTTAAATTTATAGGCAAATCTTGTGAACATAAATATAATCACATGACACCTTTTAAAATTTGATGATTCAATATGTTTTCAAAGTTAAAGTAATATACTTTTTATCGCGGTATTGGTAAACCAATTAAAGAAAGACCAACTACTATATTGTACTACTGCATGAGTCAAAAGACCTAAGTTCTTTCGATAATTCCCTCATATGCCTAAGCATGTAGTAGGACGTGTAAATCATTGTGGTCAATCAACCTGAAGACTATTTTACAACAACCATTCACTTGCAAATACTCTTTGGAGCAAATTACCGTGCGAAGCGAACCAAATGCGTTATGCCTTGCAAGCCACTGGTTGATTGTAAAGCTAGTAATCGACAAAAATTATAAAACTTTAATTTTAAAAACACATTATAAACTAGTTATCTTGCAAATCTCGTCTCGGGAGTAAATTGGCGTGCGAAGCGAACCACTTAGTGATACATAAGACTTTGCAAGACAATAGCTTATAATAAATCAAATTTCATAGTTATTAGTCATGTTTATTTATTTTTCTAAATACACCATTTGCTTTTACGTGAGTCATAACAAATAAAAAGCAAATAATAAACAATTAATAAACATGTATAACAATTATCAATTGCCATTAATATTAAGGGAATGTCTAACCAATGCTCTAAGGGCATTGGATAAGATTTGTTTTTTTTTTTTTTTTATCTTTTACGTGGGCCCCTATCACTTTTAAACTAAAAAAATAATTTTGTATGTCTTTTTTTGTCCATGAGTGTTTTTTGCCCTTAGGGCATTGGTTTGACATTCCCTAATAATAATAATAATTGACATTCCCTAATAATAATAATAATAATATAAAACAATGATCCCACTCAATTTTCGAGCAAGGTACAAAGGTACAAAGTGTACCACATACACCGAAAAAATCGGTAGCGTAAGCATTATACAATATATATTATAGACATAAAAGTTAATTAAAAGCATGGAAGTATCCTTCTCCAACCAAAGAATTAATAATGAATTAATAGAAACCGAGTGTCAAATATACTGTTACTAAATTACTAATAATTAAAATCAACTTAATTTTTCATGTTATACACATAACAATTAACCAAGATTATATCAAATATCAAAAATCCATCATCCATGATGAAAACATGCATGTTTTCACTATGGAGGTGATTTACACACTCTTCAAATTGATTGACACACTCAAATTTAGCGTGTCTTAACATTTATACTCTTGCAGGGTGAAAATATGTAAAAATAATATGAGGGTATAAATATCAACACACTTTAAATTTGAGTGTGCCAATCAATTTGGAGAGTGTGCAAATCACCTCCCTTTCACTATGGATATCTTAACAATTAATCATGGAAAAAATTCACATAAAATTGCATACAACCTAAAGGTGTATCTACTAATTTTATAGCCCTTAAAGCACGAAACATTTTTACATTAAAAATCGCCTAAAGGGCTTAATAAAATTAATGATCAACTAAAAAACCTTGATTTTGTCCAATTCTATTTTTATGGAATTACATACACTATACTTAGGCTCGTGATTCCACTATTGAAATTTTAAATCTTATTAACGTTTAATATTACTCACATAACACACGAGTACGCAACGGAAGTCAAAGATCAAGTATAATGTAACGTAATTAACATATGATCAAGAATGTGTACCTTTTAGCAAATAAAAGCAAACAAAACACAATCTTGAATATATGCGTGTGTATAAAGCTAACACACGAAACCACTTAAAGATCAAAGTAGATCTTCTCTACGTAAACACACACAATATGTTCTTAGCAAATAATTATGTATACTAATACTAGTAGTCAAAAGCTATTAATCAACTCTTGATTCTTGAACAAGCAAAACCTTGAAACCCTTTTGTTGTTATTTGATCGACCTAAGTAAACAAAAACAAAACCATTGTGGTTTCTTGGTGTTCGATCGACCTAAGAAAACCAAGAACCGAAACCATTTGAGTTGGGGTGTTCGTTGGACAAGTGCAAAATCAAAGCCGGAACTCTTGATGGTCTTAGGTGTTCAGTCGACAAGAGGCAAAAGAAAAGAGTAGGAACTTTAGGTTTTAGTTAATGATAATGAGGTACCAAAAACCAAGACTAGGGTTTATTTATATAGCCTTGAGATTACTTGGCTTGCAAGCCAAGCAATCCCAATCCTACACAAACACCCCCTAACTTATCGGCCTACACCAATTGGAGGTGATTTGTAGTTTTCTTTTCCTCGTTTTGCAATTAGGTCCTTTAACTTTTCTTCTAACGACCGTTAAGTTTAAATATAATATTAAGCAACTACTCCCTCCGTCTCTTAATAATAGTCCATATTTCTTTTTCGGGATGTCTCAAAATAATTGTCCACTTTTCTTTTTAGGTAAAAACTAGATAATTTAGTGGGGGAATATTCTCTTTAAATAGTAGAAAACTAAAGTGGCCCCACTTTTATTAAATTTTGTGTTTATTGTCTCCTGATAATAATTTTGAGACGGAGGGAGTACTTCGTATTAGTTAATATTAAATATAGCTTTTCACTAGATAATCGTTCTACGTATTAAAGTGTGTGTCCTCATGAGCTCACATGTTTTCTAGACATAATGGTATTAGAATATTATTCATATCCCAACAATTAGCGTCTTTTAGCAAGTCATATGCTTCACTATTCCATGATTCGCGAGACGTACGCAATTATGTGATACCTTAGAAAATTAGGACTCTATTATTGTGTGTTTATTGCCGTGTTTAAGAATCCATCAAGTTGTTTTAGTGGTTAGACGTCCTGATATTTTCAGAAAAGGTTGTAGGTTCAAATTAAACAGCTTAGGTAAAAGAATGAGTTCAAAAACGAAAAAGGAGATACTCCGATTAAACCGCGTACATAAAAATAAACTACTCAACTTTTTCGTATAACGTAAGAAAAACTTAATCTAATTATATCACAAAAATGTTAATAAGTGTTAGAAAATTTGGTTGACAAAAGTGACATTTTACCAACTTTAGACACAATTACCAGTCATGTTCATATGAACTTGATATGATCTCGATCTCTAAAATAACTCACTTCTTAGCATATATTACATTTCATTACCATTTTTTGCAATGTCATGTTATAAATCACAAACTTATATGTCATGTTATCATACACAACAATGTTGTCACTTTAAGTCCCTATTTGCAGAGTGTTACACATTTTGTCTCTTCCTTTGGACATCTATTTTCATGTTTAACATGTGTTGGCAAATAATTGTTCTCAAATATATAAATCAATCAATAAGGGTCACATATTCTGGTTCTTCATTATCTTACCAAAAAGAAATAATAAATAAATAAATAAATAATAAAAAAAAATTAACACTAGTTGCACTTTTATTATATTTACATATTCATCTCATATATTCTTTCCGAGCAAAAAAAATCTCGTTACACTATAAAAGAGTTTAAAATTCATATAAAGCCTAAGTAAGGCAACATAAAAAGAATGTTAGCTTGAGCTTATGGAGGAAAGAAAAGTATAGATGAAACATGGTTTTGGAATAAAGAACAAATGGTTGTGAAACAAGATAAAACTATAGTTAATAATCATTTTTTTTTTTAGGAAAGCTGATAGTTTCCCAAAGGTGTAAATCAGTGAGAACACCCCGATCTCATGCATCTTTTGATGCCAACTGGAACCTTCCCCAATGACCCAACCCCATGAAATGATCACATGTTCTCATTGACCTAATTAACAAGGAGTTGAGATCGAACACAGGCCATTTTCTTCAAGAGGCCCTCCTTGACTGGTCAACGGAGCGTTTGCAGTGGAGGACCGATATCACTTGAGCAAGCCCTAGTTGGTTTAGAAAAGCTGATGGTATATTAACAAAAAAACAAAAGACTCCGAGAAGGAGTTAACGATCTAAACAACAACATTACCACACACACACAAAAAAAAAAAAAAAAAAAAAAAAAAAAAAAGCGCCTTGAATCCACTTATTTCAGTTAGCCTAAAGAGACTTGCATCGAGCCGAGATCCACGTCTTGGATATACGTTGAATAGAAGGGAAAATATCCTCATCAAGGATTCTATTGACCGAATCAGGCTCCGCATTGAAAATCTTATTTCTCCACTTCCAAATCGCCAATAGACTACTACAACACAATACACCATGGAGGATCTTATTGATCTGAGAGCACCCATTGACCCGAACTAAGCCTGCAACGATCTCTGGCACATAAAACGAGGGAAAGACAAGAGAAATGTCAAGATTCAACAAACTCCACACCTTCCCCAAACCCTTAAGACTAGAGGACAATTAATACAACAATGATCAATCTCTTCTAAGATATGATCACAGAACGGGCACACGACAAAGGGCAATGCAACACCACGATGGGAAAGACTCGTTTCTAACAGATTGTTATATATTTCTTTATCGTTGTGGTAGACCGTTTGTCAAGACACTTCAACGTTTAAAGTTGTTGAGGAACTAATGGATTATGGATTAAGAGTTTTATCAGACGTAAACTTTGGTTATTAATAAACATTGTAAATTAGTCGGCTAAAAAATTGAAAACTAGAGTTGAAAAAATAACTTTTGTTATTGATGCAAGTTTTGTGGCAAAACGATATTTGTTTAGCTAAAGAAAAAAAATGTGGTTAACGCCGCCCAGATTGGTAAAACTCGTACAAAAGGCTTGTTCTTTGCAATATTTGGTGTCGAATAGAATACCAAACATGCTAGTATTCGTCAGTATTCATGGTTTGTGTCGACATACACATTGTATGTTCAGGGATGGAATCATGCCATAATTTGACCAGGTGTATTTACGAAAATTATACAAAATGAGAAACACAAACGAAAATTATACAAAATGAGAAACACAATTTTTTTGGACCAGCTGTTTTTAAGAAAAATCGAGTTTCTTTTTTTACAAAAATTAACGCTACAATTTCATGAGTGTTCTGGGACCCTCTGGGACCCACCCTGGTTATGTTCATGTGTATGTTACAATGATTTTGTTTCAAAGTCTTGGACAAATGAACTAGAGTACTAGTGAAATGGAGCAAATGAGGATTAGGGAACATTGTTATTAGAGTGAGGATTAGTGCATGTTATTATAATCTTAGTCGCCAAGACAGACGTGCAAGTTAGAGCCTTTGATTGAGGGTCCCACACAAGCATAATCACACAAAAAGTCACAAAATAATTGCTCATGGACCTCATGGTATCTAAGATTAATATAATAAGTTTGCTTTGAGCTTTTCTATACAATGTTGATTAAATCAAGTTATGATTGAAAACATATCTTTGGGGAAGGTCAGTTTTCCGGTGAAGGATGGTTTTGAAGAAATAAGTCATGGGTTTAATCTGAACTTCTGGCTACGGCCACTGAAATATGTGTAAATTGTTTGAGACTAGATCTTTGAGGAAGGGTTAGTCCACGACCAAACAGGGTGAACCGCAGGTTTCCTACCAATCAAACAGTATGAATATATCTAATCTGAAGCGGTATAATGATCGCGTTGGATCATTATATGGCAAGGTTCATAGTTCGACAAACGCAGTCTTGGAAGGTTCATAATTCGACAAACGCATAAACGACACTAGTGATTCTCATAGTTCATACATAAAACTTGATTAAAAAAAAATAGATTTGGTGAACATGAGGAGCACAAACACAAGTTGGCCTCTCATTACTACTAAAGTACAAATATTGTTTTAGTTCAAGTGTTCTACCAAACTTACTATTAAAAAGTTGAAATATTCTCTACTTATTATTTTATTGCCATTATCCAATTCTTAAACAAGATATTTAAATATTTAATCCATAAGCATTTAAAATAGTTGCTCAATAACAAAGAGGTACAATGATTGTAAAGATTGGTTTGTTTGTTATAATTGAGCTTGGTATCAATGTATAAGAATTGTCCTGACATTTTGTTTGGAAAAAGCTAACAGTACTACTAAACCATTAAAGATCATGCTGGTTAGATTAAGTCGCGAAAAATAAAGATACTTTCGTGCCCAGATAAGTAGTCGATGAGAGAGTTAAATAAGTGTTTGCCTGTTGCAAAGTCCAGGAACACATGCATATCTGCGCGTATATACATATTACGCACATGTATGTATAGCTCGCGCTAAACAAATTGTCACGGAATGCACTCGTCTTACTCGTAATATCAAAAACTATAATTATGCTTTCCGATTCTTCACAAACAAGAAGTGCTTTACAGCTCCAAACCCCCAAAAGTTACCATTCTTGGGAACAAGGGATTGACCAAAATTGGCCATATCTGGCCTCCGTTTATCAAATCTATCAAAATACTTACAGGTTCACTATCGAAAAGTTAAAAAAAAAAAAACAAACTCCGAGTCTTGTGATTTCCATTATCACCTTTACAAGTTGTTGCCACCACTTCTTCTAAGAGCCTTTGTATCGACGTCTGTTCTTTGTGGTTTCTATGTTGCTGGAACCTTGAAATCTTTAGGTTCAAAAACCCAGTTGATGATTCCCCGCTAGTACATGTTTGTATGTTTTTGCAATTGCGATACCACTGTTGTTCACATAACTCTGTTCCGTTTTGCTGGTTGATGCCGTGAGGATGATGAATCTAGAGAGTTCGGAAGTGATTCTGCGTTTGACCTTTTAGTTGTAGATTCTGGTAATAACCTATAACATTATGAAAATCAATAATCAAGAAACCAGGCACAATTGTGGTCTATAGGAAAAATAAGTGCCAATTTTTAAAGTTGATACACAAATAGGTCGATTTAGGTAATGTTTTAATTTTGAAGGGCAAACGGGTTGAGCTAAACAGGAAACGGGCCAAACTGGGTCTAAATCACTTTGTTAAATAAAAGGTCGCATTTATTATTGTAATTATTTAACACAAGAATCATTCAAAAAAACTCGAGGAAAGAAGAAAAGAAGTTAGAGTTTGACCCAACCCTACCCGTTTGCCGTTTTGGCCCAGACTAAAACACATAACTACAGGCGGGCCGGGCGGGCATGGGCTACGGGCCAAACGGGCTACGGGCTAAACGGGTGCCGGCCAAACGGGCGCATGTTATTCGAATCGCTTTAGAAACGACCTAAAATAACAAAAAAAATTCCTCAAACATAACACCTCATTTAAATTTAAGTAACTAAATATACTATATCCATAAGTTTTTCAATTTAATGTTCTCCAAGTGAGAGAAAAACATGTGCCCATTATGCCCATTTAACTTCCAAATGGGCCATATATGCCCATTTCAAAAAAAAGAGGGAGCCCAAATGTACCCAAATCTTTTTAAATTTTGCCCATTTAGCCCATTTTTTTGATTTTGGGCACAAATGGCCACCTCTATAACTACACAAGTCTAAGTAATTCAAGTGTTAATCATGTGGCTTTTCAATCTTCATCACATTCTTACCTTGGTGAGTCGACTCTATTGGCGTGCTGACCTGCTAAACTGGAGGAACGCCTCACTTCAGCTGCCTGTAAAAGCAATTAATTTGCACACGAATTTAATTAATTTCAGTCAGCTTGATACAACCTAAAAAAGTTGGACCGAGGCTCAAGGCCACTCTCTACCAAGAAACGACTACTGATTTACTTGTAAACATATTAATGTATAAATCAACACATCAACTGAAACCTTTAATTGCAAGGAGTACTTGGATAATCGATATAAACTAGAGGTGGCAATTTCTTATAAATGATTCGATCCGGTTTACGTTCTTTTTCTACTGGTAAAACGGGTAAACTGTAAATTAAGCTTAATATGATACGGGGTTAAAAGTTGACCAAAAGTGTAATTTTAATTATAACATTACCAAGTAACATAATCGTGAGACATATTTGACATATCAAATGTTTTTTTTGGCAAAAAGTTTTTTGGGTCAACCCAACCTGCCCATTTTGCCACCTATAGAAGAAACAATGGACCGACCACCAATTATTACCTTTGTTAAGTGGAGCAAGAAAGCAACACCAAACGGCAGCTCAAGATAAGCACAAAAGCTATCTGGTGGTCTGGCCATATTATCCAAGCACAACCTACATACTTAAGTGTAACTGTATATAAGAAGGGGCATATAAAATACTGAGTCCCACCTCTGAAGAGTTTTCAACTTCTTCATCTGAATCAGTTTCCCATAAAAATCCATTTTCCATTTCCATAGATTGGTTATCGGGATCTTTGTTTAATGTTTCAGCCCGGGAGATGATGCATGCTACATATTTATCTGTAATAACATGAGAACAGGGATAAATTATCATGTGGACCTCACATAGTGCCGATTCATCACATATATTATTGATCGAATAAAACTCTTACCAGCCAAGCTACGAAGGGCATTCTCAGCAGCCTGTTGTTGTGCATCCTTTCTCGTCTTACCCATTCCAATAGCTACTTTCTCACTCGTGAACAAGACCTGCATCATTGAGCCCAATTTAGCAGACCATATTATATAGAACTGCTGAATATATTTGCATAAACGGTGTACTCTGCTCACCTCATAAGAGAAAGGCCAATCTCTGTTGGGGCTCATAATGGATCTATATTCGACCTATAAATAAAAATAAAGACATGATATACGATAAGAATAACACATAACAAAAGCTTGTTTTCCTACTGGATCAAATTAGCATACCTTAGAGCCACATCTTTGTCCAATTTCCTGCAGCACTCCGATGGATAGCAAAGGTTGTGGCTGGTTCGTATTTCCGCTCTCAGTAGGCCCTCTTCTGTTGTTAAACGATGGTGGATTTTGAAGGGGTCCTATGTCTTCCACAAAAGTGAAAAAGAAATAAGCAGGCATTTAATTTGAATACAAATTGTTACAATAGAAGCTCCGTTCAATACCTGTTAGCGGGCCTGTTTGCGGTAAATTCTTCTTTTGCAATCCGTACCCATGGGAAACCTGAAATTGGCACGAAAATTTCAATAAGTGAATGGGCAACTTTTGATACATTTAGTTGTTTACTTATGCTCCATCTCTAATGGGTCAAATTGAGCTTACATGATTTACCCAAAAAAAGGGAACAGATGGAACAGGTCGAAAACATCCAAAAAATATATTCAAAAGCATACAAACATCCTAAACGGCTTTACTAAAAATTAGTTCAATCCTTTAAGATTAAACTAAGAAGGTTAGATCATTTTCTTTTATCGAAACATAGGGATATAAAATAATCCACAAGAGCCGAAGAACCTGCTAGATCATTTTTGTAATAACTTATTAATGTAGTTCATGTGATCTATTTTTGCATAGCACATTCTTTATTTAAAAAACTAAAAAAACTGGAAAAAGGAAAGTGTTTGCATGTCAGGCCAACCCATTTTCGACAAGCAACTGAAAATGACCTGTTTTAAGGCCGTTACACTACCTGGTCATTTAGCAGTAAAAAAAAAATCCAAAAACATGGTATGTGTCCAGAACTAGCAGTAAAAGAATCCCAAACGAAAATATACAAGTTTTCAGACGATATTGGTGAATCTGTAATACCTCAACAACATTTTTTGTTTCAGGTAGTAATGGCTGAATTCCTGCAGAGAAAGAGCTAGTTGTACCGGGAGGCAGAGGATTGAAACCGGGCCGATGTTTGTTAAATATATCAGGTGCTTGAATGGGGCCAAGTAAGCTAGGCTCTGCACAAAAATTAAAAAAACTATACTAAGAAAAGATCAACCAACTTAAATACTCGTGTGTGTGAGTGAAGAGATGTTTTACAAATATATACTTTCTAAAGGAATCAATGGTCTGGAAGATGGTGGCCCATGGATACTTGCATTTGGAACTGACACCTGGGGTCTCTCAGATTTTATGTCCACGTTTCTGGAATCCTGAGAAAAGTTAAAATTGAAAGCAATGAAAATTAGTATATTCTGTGTAGAGCTTGTTGTGAAGGAAACGGTCTACAAGTGTGTTTGGGGTTGCTTAGTTTTTCTGCTTATACATGAGATAGTGATCGGATTTGCTTATTTTGTAAAAAAAAAGTGTAATAAAAAACAAATAATAATAATTTGTTAAAAAAGCTCAATCAAACGCATTTATGAAAGGTTCTAGGTTTATATATGTTGGTAAAAAGTTATATAAGTAGCTCCCTGCATGCCTATCAGAAACTTATTTTACCTCAAAATAAGCAGATAAGCAGAAAAAATAAGCAATCCCAATCAACCCCTACATCCATAACAAACAAAAGTAACATATATCTTAGGAAAGGCTACCTGCTGATTCAGTCTTTGCGCAACTTCAGGACCATTCATCCCTTCTGTCACTGGGGCATTTGTATTCCCATTTGGTACAAAACTGGCATCCTGAAAACCAAGTCTTTGTAGAATAAGTAAGACATTCTCAAAGATATTAACACACATAGATGTCTAATTCACTCACCTCTGACATTAGAAAATTGGAAACATCAGGTGCGGATGGTAGATTTAATGCTTCGTCTTCATAGAAGTATTCGGAAAGCCTCCTTAGCAAATTCTCATCAAATTCTCTGCCAAACACAGCATAAGTGTATTTCAGTAAGTAGGGACAAAATGATTGTACAATATAAAAGAATGATTTGCTTAAAAGCTATCTTACTTGAAGAAACCGCCTCTAACATTGCATGCAACATTCCTTGCCACGCAAAGAACAGGAACCGCGTTTGCTGTCTATCAAGAGAAATTTGATATGAAAAAAGAAAAAAAAGAACATGTTAGTAATTTAATTTACTAAATTAAATGAAGAAATCAAGGCTAAACTTTACAGTACCTCTGCTTGTGGGGCATAATAAGGAGCGAAAGCAGGTACCACATGAACTCGAGGTTGATCCTTTTCTTCCCAAACCTTTAACCTATCATCAATTACCATAGCCATCCCTGGATGACAGTTTCGATCTTGGAACACATTCAGCAAAGACTTGCGTGCACCTACACAAAGATTTTTTTTTAAAAACAAAAAAAAAAAAAAAAAAAAAAAAAAGGCATAAAGATTTAGGGTGTGGACGATAGTGAGTTCAATACAGAAATGCAAACTACTGTTACACACCGACCCTAATTGTAATCCATAGTTCCATACTCATTCCCAATCCCATTTCCAAACCAAACAGATCCTAATCGTAATCCCGAATCACAACTTGACCACACTGTTACACACGCACAGTTATTACATTATTAATTGGATTTCACACATTTTTCCTATTTGAAAGTTATTGCAGGTGAACAGGTGTTGCAATCAGAACTGGATCAAGTAGACAAGATACAGCTTTAAAACGCCAAGAAGAAGAAGAAAAAGTCAAGATTGCTGCAGAGCAAGTGAATTAAGCTACGAGTATTTGTTTAGTCAGAATAGAATGCTTGCCTGATTTGACACATACGACACGCTTCAACAATTGGTTTGGAGCAATTAGGTGTGCCCCTGGGTCTAGCAACCTCCACATCTCCAATGCATAATCTCTTTCAGCCATTGTGCAGACATGAACTTCAAATCTTTTACGGCCTTTTGCAATCAAATAGCTTCTCAATTCCTCCCAGGCGGGTCGTAGCCTCACAAGGACACTTGTATCACGAATCTGTAAATGCTAACAGGTTATAAATACTCACAAAGCTTAGGAAGTCACAAATTGTTTAAGTGCGTATATATGTGTGTGTGTGCATACACACATAAATACAGACAGATGGAATAAATTGAGTGATTATCAGGCAGATAGTGTTTGTGAAAGCATTAGCAACACAAGAAAGCCCCATGCCGGGCCACCTGACAGGGCCCAACCTATTTTATCCCTATTCTTTACTACCCATTTCCTATTCACAGCAAGTACAATTCTTGTTTTCTATCCCTCGGCAATCACTTCCCTACTAATTTTATAAAAATAGCAACTACAAAAATGCTGGACGAAAACATAACAAGTTGTTAAACCTTAATGACATATGATTACAAAGAGAGCAACATAAATATTCAACCCATCTAATATTATCTTAGTTGGGCACTTCGCATAACAGGCATCAATGATTTCTGTAATCCAAGAATACAGATGCGACCTAAAATTATTGAATTAGAAAAAGCCACTGTTGTCATGAGCTAAAGAAACAGAGACAATATGAATCTATATATAGAATCATCCTCTAAAGCATCATGAATACACACACATACGTGAGTGCGTGTGACAACAGGTCCTGTTTGGGCATCAACAGTCCCTAACTAGTGTGCCCAAATTGGGCCTGGTTACATGTGTCTACGATTTCCTAAAAAAATGAATTAAAATTTAAAAGTAAAGAATTAGAGAAGCTAATGGGGCATGAGCTAAACACATGAAATCACAAAAAGCATGAATTCTAATTATAGCATGAGCCACCAAAGCATGTGTGTGAATTTGCAACATGCCCTGTTCGGGCCTCAGCGGCAATCCCTATACTGTTGCTCAAATTGTCCTTTTAACATGTGAACACAATTGCCAATAACTAACTGGCCTAGCAGTAACATAGAGACTCCAATGTTTACACTAGATAATTCTTCTCTTAATTTAATTACTGGGACAAGGCTGCTAAGAAAATTGCTGTCAGAACTTAAATTTGTTATTACTTCATAAGTTTACCCAACCAACTAGATCATAACTACCTGAGAAATCAAAACATTAATTATTCTATTTCTAACCCAGAACCATGCTTGCATACCTTCCTAAAGCAACCCATATAAGACGAAAAGAATGAAAGATGCAATTACTCACATGCCGCAAGTGTGAAATCAGCATGATAGATGCAATTATGAGTAGCATGAATTTCAACATTAATGACATTCTATATCCAGCATTTGTGCAATAAGTTCGTCAGCAAAAGACGAAAATTAATGACATTACAAAAACTAATAAGATCTATTGCAGTCAAAACCTTTAACTATATGGAGACGAAACATAATCATTAGCATTTCGTCTTTAGCTGCATAAGCTTCTACAAAGATTTGCTAGAAATGATGACTCAAATCGCCACATTCGTGTGTCTTGCCTTTAATTACTATACTGACAAATAGCCACAACACCTAAGATTATAACATACATTTTGCAAGGAATCTAGGGAACCCTACTGCTTCTAAATCAATCCTTAAACCCTAAACATGTCTACACCCATCAACTATAATAACATCAGATATATGACCGTTTATAAAGCAAAAACACTAACAATTCATAATGTTCTGACCTCGGGATTAATACGGGTCAAGACTAAATTTTTTTCAGGCAACCTTATAATGGGTCGAACCACATTCTCATTACCAGCAGCATTCACAGGAACTGCCTCCATTTGCACAGTATACCTCTCCCCATTATCCGTAACAGCGTCATTCTCAATATACTGTTTCAACAGCGCTCGATCGTCAACATATCTTCTAAGCTCATTAGCCATCCCATTCAACCTACCCGGATCAGACTCCTGCCCAATCCACCCAGTCAAAAGCTCAATCCTATCCTCAAATGACTTCATGGTATTCGCAACAATCAATGTCTCGTCAAGATCAAACACAATCGATAAACAACGCATATTCAACATCCCTAAACAGGCATCATATAATCGAGCCGGAACCACACAACACCAAAAACATGGGAATTTCTTTAATTTACTTGGCATTGCAACCAGATGCACTTCTTCGTCTCCAATCACCACTACCGCTGTCTGTCAGACATCAAATCAACAACTTTATTAGCTAAACAACACTATAAAAATCAAAATAGCTAAAAAATCATAACATTCATATTTTAACATCAAAGTTGCAAATGTCACAGCTTTAATAGCTAAACAGCGCGACAAAACCATGAAAATCAAATTATAAACTAAACACAAAAAGACCATAAAAATGAAAACTCTTGTCAGCGCAGTATCGGCAAAAAAAGGAAGATTAACAGTCAATCATTAAATAATTATTACATAATGATCATTCGTTTAACTAAAACAACCACTCATATGTCTTCGGGGGCAATGACGTGTTGCTGGACACTAATCTTCACCTCTATAGTTTTCTAGACGTTCTATCATGCACGGTATAACACAAATCTATACTACTGCTTACACACAGGCCTACAGGGTCACACACAATAGCATTTACGTACTTTAACATAAAATTTAACAAACGGGTAATAACTTTATATACTAAACAGCACTAAAAAATGTTCCGCCTTGGTATACTTTTAACCCTATTTCACTCATTTTTAACAACAAATTAAACGCTTGTGTGTTTTCGGGGGCAATGACGCTAATCTTTGTCTGTATAGTTCTTCTAGGCGTTGGATTAGTATGCCCCACAAATTTATACTACTACTTACACACGGGCCTATCGGGTCATACACACAATAGCATTAACATACTTTAACATCAGAGTTAACAAACGGGTAACAAGTTTATCAACTAAACAACACACAAAAACCTTAAACTTCAAAACGTTAATATAAATTACCATCAAATTCAACACACATTATAAACTAAACAACACTAAAACCATTAAAACAAAATTTCAACCTCCAAATTTATACTAATACTTACACACGGGCCTATCGGGTCATACACAATAGAATCTATTATCTATCTATACTACTGCTTACATAACACGGGCCTATGGGGTCACACACAATAGCATTAACATACTTTAACATCAAAGTTAACAAATGGGCAACAAGTTTATCAGCTTTGTTTAAGCTTATATGTGGGCTTATGAGCTTATTTGGTTTCGGCTTATATTACATAAGCCTCAATTTTCTGTCTTATTTCGACACCTATGAGCTTATACAAGTTTATTATGATATAATAAGCTTATATAAGCCCAAAAGTCACAAAATAAGCCAAAAATTTGGGGATTATATAATGTAAGCCGAAATCAAATAAGCTCGTAAGCCCACATATAACCTTAAATAAACAACGCTAAAAACCATAAAAATTGGGGGCAATGACGTGTTGCTAGACGCTAATCTTTGTCTGTATACTACTAGTTACACATGGGGCCTATCGGGTCATACACAATAGAATCTAATAACTATCTACACTACTGCTTACATAACACGGGACCTATGGGGCCACACGCACAATAGCATTAACAAACGGGCAACAAGTTTATCAACTAAACAACACACAAAAACCTTAAAATTCAAAACAACGCTAAAAACCATAAAAATCTCAAAATTTCAACCTTCAACTCATAGAAACAATTGGAATGCAGATCAATCAACGCCGGCTGCCTAACAATACACGACGACTCAAGCTTACACCTGACCGCAGACGCCGAAATCGTCAACAAAACCGACAATGGCGAACATCTCTCGCTGGTTTGCGAGAAATGATGGATCCGAATCTCGTTGTTTGGAAATTTCCCAAACCCGCTTATTGATTCGGTTATCACGTCTAGTTCGCCTAGTAGTGTTTCGCCTTGGTACACTTTTAGCCCTACTTCCCCCATTTTTATAGCATTAAACTTTTGTAAAAACACACAGTAGAAACACACAGTTAAACCACCCCTAACTGACTCATTTTCAAATCAAATTTATAAAATTTGACACTGAAAACACACAGTAAACACACACTGAAAAACACACAGTAAAAAAGGCTAGTTTTTTAACCTGAAAAACCCCAAATTTGACAAAAACACACAGTAAAAACACACACAGTTAAAAAAAGCCCCAATTTTGACAAAAACACGCAGTAAAAACACACAGTGAGCAAAAATTACTCCAAAAAACCCCAAATTTGATAAAAACACACAGTAAAAACACACACAAAGCCCTAATTTGACTCAAATTACAAATTTAACGGTAAATTTGATGAAAACACACAGTAAAAACACACACAGTTAAAAAAGCCCCAATTTTTAGCCACAAATTGCCGGTAAATTGAAGAAATTACCGTTAATTTGCAAAAACACGCACTAAAAACACACACACAGTTAAAAAAAAGCCCCAATTTATAAAAACACGCAGTAAAAACACACACAGAGTTAACAAATTGAAGGTAAATTGATGAATTGAAGGGTGAATTTGAGAAAACACGCACTGAAAACACACACAAAGCCCTAATTTTAATTTTTTTCCCTCCAAAGAACGGAGAAAAATTTATAATTTTTTTTTTTTTTAAATAAAATGAAAAAGAGAAAAAAATTTTGTTTCTCTCTCTAAAGAAGGGAAGAGTGGGTTTGAAATGAGGATGTGAGGGTGTATTTATAGGGGTGGGGGTTTGGATTTGGGCTTGGGTTTCGGGGGATTTACGAGTGTGCCATTGGGTGGGTTTTGGATTTGTCCGTACGGGTGAGGCGTTGGATTTAGAAAATGCGAGCAATTAACTCAGAGCCAAAGTTATTTATAGATCTAATTTTTATCATAGAACCAATCAAACAATTTTAATCACTCATTTTTTTTTGTCAAAATAAAAAAAAAAAATAAACTTTCACCCTTTTTTTAAAACTTAAATATCTCGCGAACTGTAAATCGTCAAACTACAAAAAAAAAATACCATCGCGACGAGAATTAAATTATTTTTCTATAGACATGCATTGTAATATACTTTCGAGGAACTTTTTTTTTTTTTTTTTTCTAAAATTTCCGCCCAGAAAAATTATATATGATTTGTAAAAATCATATATAATTCGTAAGAATCATATATGATTTGATTTTAACGAATCATATATGATTTTTATAAATCATATATGATTTTTTTTTGCGGAATTTTTTTTCAAAAAAAAAGTTTGTCAAAAAAAAATCGTCGAAAGTATATAACAATGCATATCTATAGAAAGATATTAAATTTTCGTTGCGATGGTATTTTTTTGTAGCTTCAAAATTTACCGTTTGCGAGATATTTTGTTTTAAAAAAATTGTAAAAAAAAATGGTGGCTATGATTGGTTCATTGGTTATATGGCAAATATGAGATCTATATTGATCTCATCTCTTAACTCAGATGTATCTTACCAAGCTAAAGGTTTGCATATGCGTCATTTTATGCCACTTTAGCATATAGTTTTTTTCTTCAATTAACTTAGGCTACACACCCCAAGGTTGGTCGAGGGAGGTCGCTGATCGGTCGGGGGAGGTCGACAATGGTGTGGAAGTGTCGGTCTCGGTTGGTCAAAAGAGGGAATTGGTTGAGGACACGACCGGGGACGAGTATATGTGTTTCAAAAATGTACCATTTGATGCTTGTAATAAAAAAAATTAAAAAATAAATAATAACTTTCAAAAATTTAAACCATTTTACTTTATAAATACCCCATTTATTTTATCATTTTATACATAATTTATTTACACTTTGTACACTTACATCAACTTTTTGGTAGATATATATGGAAAAATAGATAGGGTTTATTATTATTATTATTTTAATAAACGGAGGTCATGTTTATGGGTTTGATTTAAGATTTAAATTTGGCATTAAAATTTTAATTTAGATATGAGTTTTAAGAATAAAATTGTCATAACATAATATGACAAAATTAATTTTAATGCCACTCTTCAATAAAAAAAAATTATTGTATCAGTTTAAATAACACCTTTCTTGCAGTGATTTTCAAAACCCGTACTTCATACCCACAAACCCAAAAGCAAATCTAAAGCTCTCAACTAAATGAATTACTATATCAATCCAAATCAATTCCGTGAAAAATAAACCTTTATAGCAAATGCACCATAAACCTCTTATGAGAAAGTTAGACCGATGTTGGCGTATGTACCCTCCGGACACATGCCATACGGAAAATATACCTTCCGGATCTACATTAGACAGAGTATATTCAAACATATCCAAACAGAACAGACTAACATCCGAAAGGTACAATGAGTGCCCTCCGGATTCTAATACCCGGATGATCCAGTCTCTCCGTCCACGAACCAAAGTACAGATAAGTACAAGCAAGTACATGGTAGTGGAGCATAAACTAGCAAACACTAAGAGATTAAGTACAAACCAGCCTGACACTCCATATGAGCAGCCTATAAATAGAGGAGAAATCTTCATTTAAGGTTAACTAATTCTCTTACTCTCTAAACATTACATATACTTTCTCTCTCTAAGAACATATACTTACTCTCACGCCGGAGGTTGGTCCTGGGATACATTCCCGGGGCGAGACTAACGAACGTATCTGTTTTGTAGGTATCCGAAGGAACACACTACAAGCAAGGACCACCCTGAATCCGAAGGACAAGTCATAGTCCGGAGGATTCATTTAGCTTGTCTGAAGTAGAAACAAGATTTTACTTCAACAACCGATCGTAATGATCACCAAACCCAAAGGTAGCGATGACCCTCACCTCACATTTCCCGCCGGGGGGGGGGGGGGGGGGGGGGATGTTTGTTGTAAAATTAAGCTATATTTATGTGTTTGTATCAAATGGTCACCACTACGGCTGTTTAGCGGTATGCTGAATGTTGATGTAACACTGAAGTAGAGGTTATGAGTTTCATTACCATTACGTTTAGGTTTTTTACCACTTGATTATTTGGTTGTGGTTTTTCTTTTTTTCATTTGTTGGTTACAAACTTATTTCTTCCCAAATTATTTCATTAGTACAAGTATTTTGAGATTTCTTTTCATATAAATTTATTAATTAAGTAGAATGTCGTCTAAAAAATAAGCACTTGCTACATTTGAAGCAAGACCTTCACCAATAGATGTTGTGATATTTTCCTGTGTTAACTAGACAAACTATTTGCTGCCGCATTACGAGGTTGTTTAATTGATGTTTGATGTAGAGCTGTATATGGGGGTGTATAGTTTAACATGGTCTCTAAATGATTGGGGCTCAAATTTTTATATAATATGTATATATAATCTATAAAAGTGACTACCGATATTTGATCCCAGAAGTTGCATCAAAAAATGCTAGTAGAAGCACTTTTATAACAATTGTTTTTCATTTTATCTCTTTATAAAATCATTTACCTTTTATTATAGGCCTCATTTTGTTTATGAAATTTAAATTATGCACAGGGCCTCCATAAATTTAAAGACAACACTGGTTTGATGACACCATTCCAAGTGCCAAGATGCGTCTACAATCTCTCGGCATAAATAAGCTATATGCACAAGTAGTTTCCTATCAAAAGAGTGATGCAAATATAACCTCTTAATTACTACATTACTCGTATATCATTAGGCAAAAAGTTCAATTCAATAGTCAAAAAATAGATTGTATTATAAAAAGATAGTTTGAGTTTAATAAACGTGATTTAACCATTGCCTTTAGGGCATTCGTTAGACAATCCCTTAGTAAAAACATTCTTGAGTATGCACAAAATTATAGAGCGAATACCGAATAACATTACACCAATCTGATTCCTTTGTTAGAAAAGATTTAACAAAATATATAATCAATTTAATGTTTTGATGTATATTTATAAAATAACATAAAAATTTAGCTATAATTTGGACAATTTCGCAAGCAATTGTTAAAAAAAAGAATACTAAATATAAAATAAAACTTTTTTACAAGTAAATAGTTTACTAAAAATGGATATTCAATTAATGGCTAGTGTGATGAGACTCAATATAGTGTTGAACTGGTCATAACGTTCACGCGATTACTATGTTTAGATAAGGATAAAAAAGAATCACACATAAAGTACGACGCTAATATAAGATACAACACGTGACAATGATGATTTTTCGTAAGATAATGATGGAAGAACACACTACCAAATGACTACTAATACGCTATTGAGACGATATCTTAGAAGGAATACTCGTTGCACTCAAGTATACGCCGCATTTGTCATCCTTCTAACATATACATCGTATGATTTACCCTCAACTATTCAACTCCTCATATTTAATTTCTAAGCAAAACATGGTGCCTCGAACGTGAGCAACCACGAGCCTCTTCTTAACAAATGCTATTGTTGATGACTACATATATTATCACTAAGCACGGTCTATTCACGCACGTATTTTATTTATTTATTTATTTTTGAATGGCTGGATTATATATAAGAATAAAAGCTTCTAGTAAGGCACTAGAAGCTAAAAAGTACAATTACTATCTAGAAATAAACAAAACAACAATTTGTAGACTTTACCCAAGACTTTAACTGCGAGGCGTACAGAAGGGATGAAAAACTTTTGCCAATTATAGAAAATCGAGACAAGAGAAAAATCCCACACGCACGTATTCATACGCTTTATTCATTGGTGCGGTTCGGCCAACTATAATCAGTGAAATTGAAATGCCAAAAGAAGTAAAACATAGCATCTAAATTATTTGGTAAAAAGGTATCGTATCCAATCTTCTATAACTCACTTTTTGTATATATTTTAAGTGTTAAAACAACATGGACAATTTAAAATATGTACAAAAAGGATTCTACCATGTGCTAGTTCCATAATTCCATTAACATATTATTGTATGTAGTTAATTAGTTTAGAAAAAAATAAAAAAAGGATTCTCACACCTTAATATGCACTGTCAAAACACCCATTAATTTTGTTGTTTTTTTGTTGTACAAATTTTATTATCATCTATGTACCACCAATTTCGGTAAAATGTGGAGTGAATATAAATTGTCTATGTGATTTGTCTATGTGATTTAATTGAGGTTATGAAACTATTTTCTCGTCGATAATAACTACGATCGTTGTTCTAGTAACAAAATTGCTTTCAGTTTTGATTTATCAAAACTAGTTTTGCTTTCAGTATCTCAAGTTTTTTCCCCTACTTCCTCAAGTACGTAATAAAACAACCAACATTTTACTTAAGCAATCGCGTTCATTAAGCATCGACGAGTGATTAAACAATTTTTTTAGTAACAATATATTCTAACTTTTTGATCGATTAATACACGAAGTTTAGCCCATTGTCACAAAAACATAAACCGGACAAAACCCTTCACCTTTTTAAAAAAAGTTGATGTGAGCAATTTAGTGTTGTTTGTTTTTTTATACCATTTATATAATTTAGTCAAAAGGCTATTTTTAGACTAGAAATGTCGATTATCATTTTCGATAATAACAACATAACTCAACAAATTATTGCATATGATGCACCTCTATTTTGACCCATTTAACAAGGAAAAAAGTTTACTTCTATAAGAACTTTTGTGAAGACAACTAATTAAACTTAACTTGTCTTACACGAGACGTGTAAACTTATATTGCAACCACACTATAGGTTGTTTCCTCTATTTATTTTAGTGTAACAAAAAGCAACGTAAAGAACATTCAATAATACATCGAAAAAGGAAAAGAGCATTCAATAAAAACCCGTCGCTATTGATATCACGTTGGCAAGGTTTGGCGGAGCATCTACTATGATAGTTTATGAAATAGTCTGTAAACGAGAATTTGTAGACCATGATAAATATTCATTTCAAACTTACGTGTCAAAAATAAGTGTACGATTTTAGTCATGACTTAACAAAGTTTATTATTTTTTCAGTTTTCTTTATAACTACATAACATATGACCCTGGAAGAGTATTAATTATGGACTTGTGGTTATGATATGAAAAGATATACTATGTGATAATTTTGTAAATCTTTTTCAAAAGGTTCACTATGATGGATGGATTTATAGTCTAAAAAGAAAAGGTTTAAGTCATAAAATACACTACGTATTTTTTACTACAAAGTCTCATTTTGATACGTGAACTATTAAAATATTATTAAATGCAACGAAGTTTCATAAAGTGTTCTAATATGCATATTTTAATGTGTTGTCATACCAAAAAAATGATACGTGTCACTATTTTTAACGTGGCAACACATCAAAATGTGTATACTTGAACACCTTATAAAAGTTCGTTGCATTTAATAATATTTTTTTTAGTTCACGTATCAAGACGAAACTTTGATAAAAAAATCGTTGCTAATTTGTGAAAAAAAAAATGTACAAGTAGTTACATATAATGGATGCATTTATTGTCTAAAAACAAAGTAATTACGTATGGAAATGAAATCTTTTAATGGTGTTCTATTTTTAACAAAAAGTACTTTTCTTTGATCAAAAGATGATAGTGATAATTTTGTAAACTTTTTTTTTTTAAAGGTTCACTATAATGGATGCATTTATTGTCTAAAAACAAAGAGTTTAAGTTATAAAATAACAACAAACTTTTACAAAGTTTTGTTACGTGAACTACATAAAATATCGCTAAATTTAATGAATTTTTATAAAGTGTTTCAATATATATATTTTGATGTGTTGTCATATCAAAAAAAGTGACACGTGTTATTATTTTTTAACGTGGCAATACATTAAAATTTGTATATTGAAAAGTTCGTTGCATTTAATGATATTTTTTATAGTTCACGTATCAAGACAAAATTTTAAAAAATTTCGTTGCTATTTTATAAAAAAACAAAGGATTGTACAAGTAGTTACATAGTATAGTATGAGAAACTGTGTATCAAAATGATATCTTTTAAGAAATTTGTTACACTAACATAAAAGTATTCAAAAAAAAAAAATAAAAAAATAAAAAAATCTTCTCGCTGAGGTGTCAACGGGTGATTGGTTTTTTGTGAGATCCACATATCACAAAAACCAAACAACCACTAACAATTCAGTGAGTGGATTGTTTTTTAGATACTTTTATATGGATGTATCGTCGCTCATCTTTTAACAGTGTTCTATTTTTTTTACAAAAAAGTACTTTTCTTTGATCATTTCAACAATTCATTAAATCACTATTAGGTAAGGGTACCCTCACATGTCACATGTCACAGATTTTGAATATATTCGTAACTTAGCTAGTATAAGAAATACTATTTATAGCAAATGTGTAAAATGTCATATGAAAATGTTTAAACCACCCTCATTTGATTTAACTTAACTAGTTGTAGCTTATGACAACGTCTCACATAGTCACATGTATATTGTGGGGTATATTTGACAAAATTAACAGTAAATGGAACTGTTAGCAGTAGTAATGAGGAGTTAACATAGCTGTATATAGGGCTGAGCAAAACCGACTGACGACCGAAAACCGACACAAACCAACCGAAACCAACCTCGACCGACACAAACCGAGCTATACTTGGGACGAGACTCAGGTTGGGATTTCTAGGAAGTCGGGGCTCGGGTCGGGACTCGGGATAAACCGACAAAACACAAAAAAAACCACACAAGTCGGGACTCGAGATATACCCGGGTCGGGATTCGGTTAGGAATTTCCAGGTTGTTGGTTTCGGGATGGGTCAGGCTCGGGTTGGAACGGGTTGGTTTCGGCCCGATGCTCACCCCTAGCTGTATATATAATTATAAAGACTAAAATGACGAAAAATGTAAACATTAACATTAAATGCTTCATCATGTGTTAAAAATCAAACGAGCTAATAATTTAAAACGCTAATTGGTAACCACTAACACTCCTGAATGGTCTCAAGTGTAAAGTTATGAGTAATGGTAAATAATAGGCTATAAATTGCCATAAAGTCTTAACAACCAAAAAGGTCATAATATTGTGACTTTGAGAGAATATATGCATAACAAGATTTTTGGAATCCTGAATGTGAATGGTGCCTCTGGGAATAAGCTTTTGGCTGGTAACTTGCGGATCTAGCTTTCCTAATCCCTATATGGCTATCGATGCTCATCCTGGACAAGTCTTGTGTGGTATTACACGTGAACGTGTTTAAAACATGTAGTTTTTTATTTGGCAATATATTATAAGGCTCGAGCCAATCTGTAAGCTTAGATCCATTAAGGTTAAGGTTATGGATATGTAATCTATAAATATTCATTAGCGTACAACATTCAACATTTTTTAGCTACATAATAGTTAAATTTTTAATAGTGTCGAGTAAAACTTCGTTTTTGAAGCAATTCTAAGCAGCAATATAAAGTAGGGTTAAATTCATAAATGCTTAACGTACTTATAAAAACGACTCATTCTACATATTTTACTTTTTTTATTGTTATTCTTCTTACTAAACTTTGTATTTCTTTTCATTATACATATCTGGTCCATAACTTTCACATAAAAAGACGCAAATACCCTTATCTTCATCCTTGGCCACTGCTGCCATTTTCATAACCGCCCACCCCACCCCCACCACACACGCACAAACCCACCCACCACCATAACTAAAAAACGATTGAAATAAACGATTGAAACTAGACCGGTGTATGGGAGGTGAAATAAGAGGTCGAGGTGGTTATTTTAGTGGTGGCGGTGTAGGGTGAGGTGCGGCAGTGGTGGTGTAGGGTGAGGTGCAGCGGTGGGGGTGTAGGGTGAGGTGCAGCAGTGGGGGTGAGGTGCGGCAGTGGTGGTGTAGGGTGAGGTGCAGCGGTGGGGGTGTAGGGTGAGGTGCAGCGGTGGTGGTGTAGGGTGAGGTGCGGCAGTGGTGGTGTAGGGTGAGGTGCAGCGGTGGGGGTGTAGGGTGAGGTGCAGCAGTGGGGGTGAGGTGCGGCAGTGGTGGTGTAGGGTGAGGTGCAGCGGTGGGGGTGTAGGGTGAGGTGCACCGGTGGTGGTGTAGGGTGAGGTGCGGCAGTGGGGGTGAGGTGCGGCAGTGGTGGTGTAGGGTGAGGTGCAGCGGTGGTGGTGTAGGGTGAGGTGCACCGGAAAAAAAATGCTTCATAATGGAGGTTGAAGATGAAGACATGAGAAATGACCAAAATACCCTTAACAAACCATCTTAGTTATGTATAATGAAAAGAAACACAAAGTTAAGTAAGAAGAATGACAATAAAAAAAGTAAATTATGTAGAATGAGTCATTTTTGTAAGTACGTTAAGCATTTATGAATTTAACCCATATAAAGTAAGACTCCAAGGTTAGTATTCATTAGACAAAAGAAGTCTAAATAATGAAAGATAAGATAAAGGTTTTTGCAATTTTAGGACTTCATACTTTTTTTTTTTTTTTTTTTTTTTTTTTTTTTTTTTTTTTTTTTTTAAATATATATATATATATAAGAGGTATTTAGGGCTGTGTTTTGAAAAGATTATGTGTAAAGTGAAACTGATTTTTGATTATCTAAAATTTAAGTGTCAAAAATGAGTTTAGGGTAGCTGCGACATAAGGCTTTTTGTGATTAGGGGTGTTATCGGGTCGGGTTGACGTGTTGAGAAAATGAAAAGCCGAGTTTGATCAATGTACTAACGCTCTGTTCTCGAGTTTTATTTATTTATTTTTTTTATTTTATTATTATTATTTTTTTAAGTAATAGAAAAGGATGAGAAGGGGAATAAAAAAATGAGGAGTTTTTTTAAGATGGAAAAGTAGGAGACGGGAAGGTGGGAGGAAAGACATGGGCTTTTGTGTAATCCGCCCATATTTGGGGTGATCAGGAGGGAACGGTTTTTATAAGAACATGAGCTTTTGTTAAATTACAATTATGTCCTCATTTATCATTCAGGATCCATAAAATTGACCTAGTTACAACATTTATTTGCACATTATAAACAAATCTACACGATTGCCTCGTTGAATTTCATACCAATTATAAACAAATCACAAAAAAGTTACCTACCAACTGCTCCAACTCGTTTAGATTATCTTTTGATTCACAAACTGTTTGACTTGCTAAATCATAGTGCGTTTAAAATGATAGTAATCAACTTCTTTTCTCTAGTTTGTGATGGATTAATATAAGGATATAATGAATCCTTATTTCATGCATTAATTATATAAATCGAGCAACTTATGCCACATTTTATTTATTTGCCTTATTCCAAAACTCGACTATTTAAGCCGTTGATGTAAAATGCAACCAAACCAGACATTTGAAGATTTATATGTCGAAAACTCTCGATTACTTATTTATGATAATCTATTTCAATGTTATAGGTATAAATTTAGTTACTTAAACAAGTGATTTACATAGACTGATACTTCTTGTATTCTTCAATTAGCAATCGTTTTTAGTTCGTAATAGCTTCTGCATACATTTTGTTTTGAGGGTATATTCGTAATTTGGGTAGCTTTCTTTCATTTCCTTCCAACTTAAAATAAAAACTCAAGAACACAAATAAAAATAATCACTTTCTTCACAATGTCATTATCTACTTTTCCCTTCTCATCCCATCCCCTTCTATTCTTTAAAAATTTGACTTGAGAACAAAGCGTAAGACAAGACAGAAGTATTCGAGATTGTATATTTGGTTATGATATGACTAGCATACAACGAGTCATGTTATGTACTTATGTACTAACAAGTATGCTAGACGCATGTTTGTTGCCCGTCCCAACAACTATTTCAAAGTCATATGACCAACTCGGTTGCCTCGGCTCCCATATCAAGCCAAAACTCGAGTTGTGAATCGGCTACCATAAAAGGCGGGTCTTGTATTTTCATAACAAGGGTTCATGTCATATAATATAATGATGATACACATGTTATCAAGACTTTGTTGTCTTGTTTTTCATACCAACGAGGTGCTCAAACATATGCTTCTTTGACCTCCTTTGCACGTATATAAATTCACACTTGAACTTGATTAAGGCTAAGACCAAAGTAAACTTTTATGGGTGGACTAGTGACAAAAAGACTTGTGACTATCACTCTAAAATGTGAGGTCTCAAGTTCAATTCATGTTAGGTGCAAATAAACTTAAGTGGCCATGCTGGCCACCCTCTTGAAAAGGGAGGGCTTTACCTGGTTTGAGTTTGTGTGGCGGTGGGTTCAAACCCCATAGATTAGTCAGATAAAAGGTTGAAAATCATGGTTAAAAAAAAAAAAAAAAAAAAGAACCTAAGACCAAAGTATAAAAAAACGTAAAGAAAAATGTTGTATCATCCTAAACATTCTTAGTTATCCTCGTCATTTACTGATTAGTGTGAAAGACTCAAAGTAGATCTTTATAACAATCCAGTGCATAATTGACGCACAAGATGTCAAAGGATGAATAAAAGAATGTCTACGGAAAATGATATTTATGCCAATATCACATATCTCACAAATGCTTTCAGCGAAGCTTGAACCAACTAGACCATTACAAAAAGTCATAATCATTCACAGACTTGTAATTATAATTCTACTAGCCCGATGCATCACTACTAATCTCCTTTTTCCATCAAAAGTATATATATGACTAATTTATCTATTTTATATGTTTTAAGCAGAACTTTAACTCACAAACATTTATTTGATGAACTTATCACACAATATACGATACAAATGAGACACAAGACCTACCAAATCGAACAAAAAAACCAAAAACAAACCAAACCAAAAACCAAGATGAAACGGTCCACCCGAAACTCAACTGAACCTAGTCGGTTCAGTTTTTGATTTTATATATTTACAGTACTCGGCTTGGTTCATACAAAACCGAGAAAAACACACCTAAACCGTGTAAACCGAACCAGCCGACAGGAAACCGAAATCGACCGAGTCACTTCAAGTCAGTTCTCGGTTCATGTTTTCTACAAAATTGATTTTCGCTTCGGTTCGAGTCGGTTCGGTTTTAACTTATGCTAAGTCCTTTTGGTATGTATTTTCGGAACTCTAAAAATGAATGAAAGTTAAAAGAACATGACAAAAAAGACATACAGGTAATATATGAGGGACCAAATATGTAAGTGAGAGTAAAAACATGTTGGTAAAACATTATCCTAAAATATTTGCTCATTTCATATCTTTGTCCCTCCCTTAAACCCCTGTTGAGATAATCTGCTAGTAGTCACTTCATAATCTGAAAAAGAACTAGTAATTGGTTAGTTCTAATAACTTAACATTTTTTTTTATCAGTTTTCATGTTTATTTTGTTACAGGTTATATGTGTTGCAATAATATGTTTGGAATTTCTTGTTGTGTTGCAGATTGAAGAATAGAGGAAGATGATTAGTGGATGTGGATGTTTTACTAACAAGTCTCCCTTGTTGTTTCAGGTTAGCTTAAGTACTATTGTATACTTTTTGTATTTAATTATGTGTATATGTTTAGAGTTTGAACCAACCGGGCTAGCTCAGTTGGCCACCAAGGTTTCCTTAAGGTACCTTGGGGAGGTCTCAAGTTCGAGTCCCACCTGGGACTTTTACCCCTTTTGGCGATAAAGGAGTAGCAGGCGGGTGCGGGTCTTAAGGTCAGCATACTGCCGAATTGGATGTCATTGCTCGACCTGAACCACTAACAACTAACAAGCTGTTCAAAAAAAAGAAAGAAAAGAGTATTTAGAGTTTGGGCTAATGTCGCGAAAGAGCAACCGGATTTTATGATATGTGCTAGTAGTTTGCTAATTTAGTATAATCACTAAGGTGGCCTAGTACGGAAGGGGCGGAGCTGGAAAGTTATACTGAGGGGGCGAACTTTGATAATTTTGGAAACTAGTCTACAAATCGGTTCGTTAGGGGGAAATTAAAAAAATAGTTAAGTGTTTTAGTAGTGTTACACTAGGGGGCAGGTGCCCCTCCTGTCTCCGCCTCTGCCTAGTGGCATCCTGATGTCACTAGGCATACATAACGGGGGTGGCAAGGGAAAGGGTTTGAAACGTCACGGGGATACCCCTGTTAGGGTACGGGCTACCTACATCTGAGTCAAAGATAACCTAGACATGGAAAACCTCATCCGTTTTCTTTTTTGCTAATTTAGTAAAAAAAAAAAGAGAGCTAATCTGGTAATCATACTTTCTCAAAATGTGATAGTTTGGTAACGTTAGTGATAAGTAAGAACCGGTAACCAGGAGACCAAATTAGACCGTTTTAGAAAAAAACATTAGTTATTAAGTCAGGATGTCGTTCAGTATGGTTATCAAAATGAACCATTAACTAAAGTATGGTTCTACTCTATGACATTAGCTACTTTGAGTTTTAAGCCAAACGAGCACTTAATCTCATTTTTTTTCGATCTTTCATTAATCTATAAATGTTTTCTGTGAATTCTACAGACATCTATTACAGGTTCATTTCCATCATCCATATGGCAGCCGAAAGTGAAATTAAATATCACCAAAAGGACACCTTTATTTCCTTGTGTAAAGTGTGAAAAGAAAGATAACAATGACGATTCATCTGATACACCACCCGAACGCGCTTTTGAGAAAATGTCTGTTGAGCGGGCCCCATATCATAGTTACAGGGACTCAATATCCGGGCAGGTTGAACCCGCCTCTGGTGCCCGTGCAAGTATTCTCGGGCAGGATTATTTACCCGAGGGCACAGTGGGTCAGGCCCGGGCAGCTGGTGCTCCTGTCCCAACAGACACGTCAGATGGGGCCTCGTCTTACGGAAAAAACCCGGGAAGCAGAAGGAAAACGTATAAGGCCACGAGTGCTGCTGCTGAGTCAGCTGAAGTCAATACTGAAGTTACTGCAGTGGCCGAACAAGTAGTGGAGGATGAAGATTTGGATGAGAGATCAGAAGAATCAACTGACGAGTTTTCTGATTTTGTGGTATATGAGAAAGATACTGAGGCTGAGGAGTTAACTGGGTATGATCTTGATAAAAAACTTGGACGGCCCCATCCGTTTATTGATCCTAAAGTAAGGAAGCCGATAAAGGAGCCTCTTACTAGCGAAGAATTATGGTGGAATTGGAGGAAACCGGAGAAGGAACAATGGTCTAGGTGGCAGAAGAAGCGTCCTGATGCTGAAACGGTTAGTAAAAAATTAGATGCTGATACATATTCCTAACGGGTCAAACGGTTTGAAATTCGCCTATAACTTAAATAGCAATAATAATTTTTTAAAGTTTACATAAGGTTGCAAAAACGTGTTGGCAACTCGACCCGACCTGTTTTGACCCGTTATATATTAAGTGATGCTTTGAATTTTATGAAACAGGTGTTTCTCAAGGCCATGGCTGAAACCGGTCAAATTAAGCTTTTTGGTGAACAACCAACTTTGACGGAAACCGCTCTTTACAGAGCTAGGAAGCATTTATATAAAGAAGAAAGGTATAACCACATTACGCAGGCCTTATTGTATCATCCTTAATTAGTCGTACAAAACTATTATAATGTAAAAATGTGTCAAATGTAAATAAATAAAGTCGTTGGTGTATTATGTAGGCTGCAGGCGGAACATGAAAGATTGGAAAGAGACGGTCCCATAGCATACTATTCCGAATGGGTCAAGGCGTGGAAGAAAGACACATCACGTGAAGCTATTCAGAAACATTATGAGGAGACTGGTGAAGATGAAAACACTCAACTCATAGAAATGTTTTCGTGTCAAACTGCTCGGGAATATCGTGTAATGATGGGAACTGATCATCGTATTTCTAGAGATCCATTGGCTATGCGAATGAAAGAGGAGCAGATAAAACAAAGTATGTTCCTGAACTCATAAATTTCTCAATTATTTAACGTTTTTAGTCAAATAGTATAACCACCGTTTTCGTACTGTAGTATGGGGTGGAGATCCGGTTTACCCAACGATAAACTACGTTCAGGAACCAAACCAAGTGATCGATTTCAGGGGTCCAGATTTTCACGAGCCTACACCTGATGTCTTAGCTTATCTGAAACAGGTTAGTAGTTTAGCAAGCTCAATTGTTCGTTTGATGCATTGATAACTAAAAGACTGATCCTTTTATGTTTGGTGCCCGTCGTGACCAGAATGGTAATATAACGTCAAAGGAAGAAATTGATAAAATTTTGGCCAGCGAGAAGGTTGAAAAAGTGAAGGTAATAAACTTTATGCAGTATGCACTTTTTATGTCATTACATGCATTAGTTCTTCCACAAATGACCATTTTATTCCCGATAGGTAAAAACGCCATTTTCTGAAGATGACGCTATGGCTAAAGCTGTTGACATTGGTGAAAAGGAGGTAAAAATCTCTGCTGTTTTTTTGTCACTTTTTGAAACCAGTGAAATAGTTGTTCTGGAATTCACTGATGCTGGTTGCATGCATTTCCCTGTATCAGGATAGTGACGATGAGGGTAAATTTGACGATGATGAAAATATAAGCCGGAATTGGAGTGTCCTGAAAACTACCCCAGAGCTACGCAAAACAAAGGTGCTTTTTGTAATTTCTGATTTTCATAAGGTTGTTTATGGGGGTGTTTGGGTTAGCTTATTCATCTGGCTTATGGGCTTATTTGAATATGGAAAAGCCGATAAGCTCACTCTTTGGAGCTTATGACGTTATCATCTTCAGCTTATTGGCTAAGGCCAATAAGCTCAAGTTAATAAGCTCTAAAGAGTGGGCTTATGATCTTTTTCCATGTTCAAATAAGCCCATAAGCCAGATAAATAAGTTAATCCAAACACCCCCTATATCATGGCCGGTGAATCACTGCATATTTCCAAATATAGTTAGTGATGACAAAACTCGGGCAGGTTGGGTAAGTATTGGTATATGTGGACTGCTAAATAATTGATTCAAGCACCTTTCGGACAACTTTCAACCCGTTTGGCCCTTTCGACCCGTTTGACTCATTTCGTCGTTAGTTCGATATTTTATCTTAACCATTTGACCCTTAGGGATATAAAAACTAACCGAAGTCGACCTAGTGAATGGTCAGTATTGTCACAAAGTAGATAAGAAATTTCGACCTGTAACCCAAAAAGAGCCATTGTAAAAAGTTGATCGCCGAAGAGGCTTTATGAGAAGCGTATACGAAATGAACATGAAATTCTAAAAAGTTGCTGTATTATTGGATTCGTTTTTTAGACTACTCTAAAAAAGCTATAACTCCACTTCTTATGTGCAGCCCAAACCTGCAAAGGGTAAAGGTAAAATGACTTTGGAGGAAGCTATAGCCGACTCTGAAAACTTGACCGACTTCCTAATGGACTTTGATCAGGATAAGTCATCTGGAAGCTAAGCTATTACATGGTATGTTATCAAATTTACATTAACATTAGAGATTTTCCTAATAATATACAAAAGTCAAACATGCATATGATAATTTACATTGAATTAACATCAAGAATCGACCATTTACATGATGTACATAATATAATTTTCTTGATCATCTCAGAACTAGAAGCGTGGAGTCAAGGGATCAAAGTGTTTGTTATATATGCGTTTTACGCCCAGAAGATCTTCGTTGTATCTTCAAGTTTTGACCAGGAGGATGAATTCATATTTCGGGGTGGTAAGCTGCAATCTTTGTATCTATAAGCATAAAATTCGTAGCACTGTTTGAAGTTACTATTGATTGAGGAAATGATGTGCTTTAGAGAAGTTCACATTGTCATTGTAAACTGCCATGTCATCTATATACTGTAAAAAGTAATGTTGTATCTTTTTACAGTTCTTTTATATACGAGTTCGGTTTACCTGCTAGCATTTTATTTGTCTATTTTATAAGAACTCGACCCGACTAATCCATTTTAATGGCTGTGAGCATTGAATCAATCGTTATCGACCTTCAATAATCTATATAAACATCTAATAAGCAGCCCTATGTTCAAATAAGTTGACTTTGAACAAACAGATTACTCGAGCAAAAATGTCAAGAAAAAGACATTGGATTAAGAATATTATGAACAGGGTCAAAAAAAGACTTCTATCTAGAAGACTCGTGGTCGAATTTTGTTCCTCGTCTAGGCAATTCATGTGAAAGGGTCATGCCCGTCCTTTGAACAACTTCCCGAATCAAGTAAATTGCGCAAATATAACTTAGTTGCAGATTTTTCTAAAACCATCAACTATTGAAAGACTACGGAAGACCGTCAGACTCCAGAAACCTATTATGCAATCTTGTTTGTCAACAATCGTTAGGTCTCAGAGATTGTTCATGCTCCACGCATTTAAACATGGTCCGACACTGCTTTATGAAAAACATGCAAATCGGTGAAGAATTATAATCTCTACGGTAAAAGAACATATTCATGAATCCTTATAAAGCAAGCAAACACAAGTGCACCTACGTCTACTTTTTACTAAGATCAAAGAAACTAAAATTCTGTACATTGCATTTCGTTTATATTTTTGCAAAATAGGACACATATATCTGATATGAAACACAACTTTTCAATCAGCAATTGCCAGTATTACCAGTTGGTCAGAGATCTGCCCGATTAAAATCTTCAAAAATAGGAAGAAAATAGCTAGTTTCAACAATGCCTAGTATGATTTTCATTGTATGGTATAAAAGAAGACCGCATTTCAGTAGGGGCTATAACAATCAGGGACTGTACAGTTAGCAGAGCAGATCAGACTAAATCATGCGTCTTCTGAGTCACTTTCAGCAATCTGAACATCTTGCCCATGCTGCACATATGCACTCCCGTCCGGACCCAAAACCTTAAACCTGCTCAAAAGCAACAAAATAACCAGTTTTTTAAAATGGTTGAATGAAGAAATTTAGAAGTGGCAAAGATGGGTGGATTAGGTAACGGGTCAAAATAAGTTCAGGCTGAAACAAACCATTTTTTTGGTTCAGTTCGAAATGAGCTAGGTTGGACTTGGGTAACCCACAAACACTTATTTATTTTTTATTTTTTTTTTTTCCCGATTTTAATTTCTTTTTACAACTATTGAGGAGGTTGTGTTATGGAAAAGACTTAAAATTTGGGCGCATTCAATCCATTTGACGTGTTTGAGACAAAATGGATTAAAACCAACCAATACATAAGTAAATGGGTTGAAATTGCTAAATATAACATAATAGTACCAACTTGTATACCTCTCGAGGATAAACTTTCCTTCCTTGTACTTTTGTAACTTTTCCTGCGCATACTCCTGAAATTAACACGAAGTTACATAAACATTTTAGTTTGGAACTTGTTATCTGTGCGTATATTTTATTGTTGTTTGAAAGCCACAAATAACACAATTGTAAACTAAAACGAAAGCATAAAGGCAAAGAATATCTCACATATTTCCACCCCACAATCGACCCACATCCAACACAGTATATGTCAGCAACAGTATGCAGTCCAGTCATCATCATCCGATCTTCTTTCTCTCCGATGGTCACATTCACACTGGAATATCAGGATTATGACATCAGTACAGGGCAGATAACAAACGAGTAAAAACTAGAATTGGCATCTTTGAAGGGTCGGACAGGTTGAGTAACGGGTCCAACCGGCTAAGTTTTGCTACGTGTCAGAGTATCAACAATAATTACAGAAATATATTATTACAAAAATATACTGAATTTTGAATAAAATGATCTACCAGGTTTCATGCATTAGATATTGCCTATTTGGGCATCCTATTTGATCCATTGTATCGAGTCATTAATAGTTAATGGGTCTAAATGATCATCTTCAGGAATTCACAAAGCTTTGGCATCTATAAACATTAGTTTAGAGTGAAAAGCTAAAAAAAAAAAAAAAAAAAATACTTACATCTTGTCAAAGAGATACGCTTTCCCATGTCGACAATGGAAAGCCTGTTATAAATCAAAAGCAAAACAGATAAAAGCCTGTAAGTTTGAGGGAAACAAGTTCAGGAATCAATGAAAAGCATACAAAAACAGGTTTCCAGACTATAGTAAACTAGTAAATGACTGATTCTAGCAGAAGAAACAAGATGCACCATAAAAAATACAGATAGAATATAAGTTTTCGCATTATAATAGTATCCATGTGAATTACAGTAATTTAAGAACGTGCATATCTCAAGAAATAGAAATGAACTTTCACTTCAATTCTCATTTGGTCATTGGACTTGAAAATCGTTACTAAAACCAGGTGACTCTTCAAAACTGATCACTTCGAGAAATTTTGGCTGGTAACCTAAATATGCCAATGTGGCTAAGCAGCTCTGTTAACGATTTTTAAAGTTAAATGGTTTGTAATTTCTTACAACGGTCTTTTAAGTCTAGTGACCAAATTAGAAATGGAAGTGATAATTCTTTGTTAGTAGGAAACATAAAAGTAAAAATTTTAGAAAATATCAGGTGATTGTGGAAACATGGTATTAGACGCATGTTATATTTGAGAAAATTCCCCTTTTTTTTTTTTTTTTTTTTTTTTTTTTTTGCCACAGTGAATTAGTATTTGAATATTCCATAAGATAATTTATAATCAAACGAGACCACATACATTTTAGTGCTGAATATATACAAAGGCTCATACATATAATTATATAAATATAACATGTAAAGAAAAGAAAAAAAAAAGTCAAACTCTTGTCTAAATAGGAAATGTATCATCCAAGTAGCAGAATATAACCGTGGGCTCCAATTGATATATCATATCTCGTGACACAAGTATATAACCTGGAAAGGCTTGACAACTAACAAACAAAAGTCCCAGTTGTATATTCAACTTTTGAATCGATCCTAGTTACTATTTGATCCAAACAGACAAAAGCCCACACTGTATATTTAACTTAAGAACCGGTCCACCTCACGTTTTAACCCAAAAAAATGTAAAAATGATAATACCAAGATGTTGCAAAAGATAATCGCAGGGTATTTTATCCATGTCTTTTTATCTACACGATGAAGTACTTAAAGCACGTTTTCTCCTAAATACATATGAGACCTTCATGAGATCAAGTTTGATCTATTGCAACCTTAAAACATCTTAGTAAAACAAAACATTTGGTTATTGTGTCAACATCATATCATTATTCATTAGACAGAACCAGGAATGAAAGTAGGTTCAAAAGAACAGAAATGGCCAACGATGGATTCATTCACATATAATAAAAACCTCAAAACTTATCAACACAATAGTCTAACGAACATACATTAACACCAACTTTTAAAGATATATTAATTTTCCAATCCACATACACCCAAAACACCATAAAACCCAAACAACATGGATTATGACTTTTTTGGCCGGACTAATTTATAATCTATGCAACCCTAAAACATGAATCCACGATACTAAATCACTAAACCCTTAAAACATAAAATGCACAAATATTTCACAAGAAACAGAAAATCCAATAAACGAAACAAACATATTAATATTCATATTCATAACCAATTCATTTCATCATAAAATCACATATAGCAAAAAGGGTATAAACTAAAAGTACTTCATACTTTCATAGAGAGTTGGAAAAGGAGCATTCCGAATAAAAAATATAAAGCTACTCATTGCATGCCAAACGAGAACTAAAATCACAACGCTGAACGCTCACCGCTCCTAAACGCACTATGCCAAACACACCCATAACCACCACAAACTCAAACTTTAACATATAGTTTTTTGTATTGGGTAGCAACGGTTTGTTTTTGACTCTTTGATCGACTAATTTATAAATCTATACAAGCCTAAACATGAACCCACAATACTAAATCCTTAAACCCTCAAAAACACACAAAAACCCAAAAAGCAAAACAAACATATACATAACCAATAAACCATAATTTTCGACTTTTTGGCCGACTAATTTATACAATAATCTATACAAGCCTAGAACATATACTAAATCATTAAACCCTTAAAAACACAAAAACCCAAACAGACATATACATAAACGCTAAACCATGGTTTCCCAACTTTTTGGGCAACTAATTTATACAATAATCTATACAAGGCTAAAACATGAACCCACCATACTATATAAGCCGAAAAGTTACATAAGCCTATTATGACACGATAAACTTATATAAGCCGAAAAGTATCAAAATAAGCCACAAAAGATGAGCCTACGAAACATAAGCCAAAAAGCAAATAAGCCATAAGCGCATTATATAAGCCGAAACAACACCCCCTAAAAACCACCAAACCCTTGAAAAAACTATTCATTTCATCATAAAACCCCATCTTTTCAAAAGGGTATAAACAAAAAACACTAAATCACAAAACCCTTAAACGCACTGCGCCAATCACCATAAACTCAAACTTTAACATATAGTTTTTTGTTTTGGGTAGCCACAGTTTCTGGCTCTTTGGTCGATTAATTTATAATCTATACAACACTAGAATAAACCAATAAACCATGGTTTTCCGACTTTTTGAGCAACTAATTTATACAATAATCTATACAAGCCTAGAACATGAACCCACAGTACTAAATCATTAAACCCTCCAAAACCCAAAAAGCAAAACAAACATATACATAACAAATAAACAAATAAACCATGGTTTCCGACTTTTTGGCAAACTAATTTATACAATAATCTATACAAGCCTAAAACATGAACCCACAATACTAAATCACTAAACCCTCAAAAACACATAAAAACCCCAAAAGCCAGACATATACATAACCAATAAGCCATAATTTCCGACTTTTCGGCCGCCCAATTTATATAATAATCTATACAAGCCTAAAACATGAACCCACAATACTAAATCCTTAAACCCTCAAAAACACACAAAACCCAAAAAGCAAAACAAACATATACAACCAATAAACAAATAAACCATGGTTTCCGACTCTTTGGCCGACTAATTTATACAATAATCTATAGTCTATACAAGCCTAGAACATGAACCCACAAAACTAAATCATTAAACCCTCAAAAACCCAAAAAGACATAACCAATAAACCAATAATTTCCGACTTTTTGGCCGCCCAATTTATATAATAATCTATACAAGCCTAAAACATGAACCCACATACTATATAAGCCGAAAAGGTATATAAGCCTATTATGACACGATAAACTTATATAAGCCGAAAAGTTTCAAAACACCCCCTAATGTGAACTTATGAAATATAAGCCACAAACCAAATAAGCCATAAGCCCGCTATATAAGCCGAAAGCCAAAAACAAACACCATACTATATAAGCCGAAAAGTTTCAAAATAAGCCACAATAAATGAACTTATGAAACATAAGCCAAAAAGCAAATACGCCATAAGCCCGCTATATAAGCCGAAACAAACACCCCCTAAAAACCATCAAACCCTTAAAAACATATTCATTTCATCATAAAAACACATCTTTTCAAAAGGGTATAAACAAAAAAACACTAAATCACAAAACCGTTAAATGCTATGCGCCAAACACCCTATAACCACCATAAACTCAAACTTTAACATATAGTTTTTTGTATGGGTAGCCATGGTTTGTTTCTGACTCTTTGGTCGACTAATTTATAATCTATACAAGCCTAAAACATGAACCCACCATACTAAATCATTAAACCCTCAAAAACACACAAAAACCCAAACAAACATATACATAACCAATAAACAAATAGACCATGGTTTTCCGACTTTTTGGCCGAATAATTTATATAATAATCTATACAAGGCTAAAACATGAACCCACCATATTATATAAGCCGAAAAGGTATATAAGCCAAAAAGTTTCAAAACAAGCCACAATAAGTAAACTTATGAAATATAAACCCCAAGCCAAATAAGCCATAAGCCCCCTATATAAGCCGAAACAAAACCATATTCATTTCATCATAAAAACCCATCTTTTCAAAAGGGTATGCACAAAAACCACAAAATCACAAAACCCAATAATCCAAATATATAAAAAATGTATATAGAAATTAAAAAAAAAAGGGCTAAAAAAAATACCCTGGAGATGATATGATGAGAAAAACCCAAATGCAAATGACAATATTTACAGGTGTAAACATTTCCATCTTCAAGATTCACCACAAACAACCGACCCATTTCAAGATTCTTTCTATATATAAAAAAAATCAGATTTTTCCTACAACTTTATAAGGGTGAGCGCACCCGGTCCGTCCCGACCTGAAACCGATTGATCTCAAAATCGAATGTCTTGAAAACCAAAACTGAAAACCAAGACCGAATCCTGAATTTAGAAACCAGTCGGTTTTGTTTGTATTTTTTGGTTTTTGGCCCGTCTTGACCCGAAACTGATTGTCCCGAGTCTCGAATGTCTGAAAAACCAAAACCGAGTCCTGATCCAAATGTGATCGGTTCGGTTTCGAGACGCTCGTTTTCGGTCGTTTTTTTTGGATTTCGGGATACGGTTGGGATTACTTACCCCTAGATTTTTCAAACAAGGATTTTGTATCCTTTTCGCTGTGGGGCGCGGGGTTTTCGTTACGTGGTTTTTTAGGTAAATGTTTATTTTTACAAAATGAGTGTGTGTTTAGTTGAAAGAAAACATTTTTTTTTTCTCATAAAATGTTTTGTACAAATAATGAAAATAAAAACTGCATTCAAATTATTGTTTTTTTAAGAAAAAATTTGCATTTCTTGCTTTAACAAGGAAAACAATGTTTTAAAACCCGGGTTGACCCGGTCGGTTGCACCATGAACTGGTCGAGTGAACGGAAGGCGGTTTTGAGCGAAAAACCCGGTTGAACTGTGACTCGGTGGGGTGGCCGGGTCAATTAGAAAACCGGTTTTTAAAACATAGAGAGTAACTACAAACTTTTTTTTTTTTTTTTTTTTTTTTTTTTTTTTTTTTTTTTTATTGAAATGTTAAATCTCTTCCTTTTTTAGAAATGTAAAAATAGAAAATTAAGATTTTTTAAAAAGTAAAAATGGCATTCAAATCATCGTTTTTTAAAAAGTTTGCATTTCATGCTTTAACAAGGGAATAGTGTTTTAAAAACTGGTTGACCCGGACGGTTGAATTGTGAACTGGTCGAGTGATCGGAATGTGTTTTTGAGCGAAAAACCCAGTTGAGCCACGGGTCAAATCGGTGGCTCGGCCGCGTCAATTAGAAAACTGGTTTTTAAAACATAGAGGGAAACCACAAAACATTTTTTTTTTAATTTCTTGTAACCCTTTATTTTCTTGAGAATAAAAAATAATATCATATGAAGGCGTTTTCTATATTTTTATAGAAAATTCAATCTCATTTTTTAACAAATCTAAAAATAGAAAATTAAGATTTTTTTCTCTCTAACTAAATGCACCCTAAGTGTTTGGGATAATTTTTATCAGATCAGGTAAACTACAAGGACCAAATATGTAAAATTTTTATTACATAATTGGTCTTTAGGGATGGATTCCACAATGACATTAACTGATAGGGACTATTTATGTAATTAACCTAGCAATGATATGAAAGGTAGTCTGAAGGTATGGTTTTGTAAATTCATGTTATAGTTTGGTCCCTGAGAACTATTTAAGTTATATCATTTGTCCTCAGGACCTAATATGCAACAAGAGTTAAACCTTAGGATTGTTTGTGTAAATTTTCTTTAAAAAGACGAAAAAGACTTGTTACACGTTTGGTGCCGAAAAAATGATTTTAGTTTTGGTCCTTAAAAAATGATTTTAAAGAGGGGTGGGGGGGGGGGGGGGGGGGGGGCTATTTTGCAACGATATATAAACTTCAAGGATTGTTTGTGTAAATTTTCAAAAAAACGAAACTTTTATGGTGAATAGTTAAAAGGGTGGTGATACTTCCACATACACTTTTACTTCTTCCACACAAATTTACACATACATTTAGTGGGAACCACTAGATCATACAACTAAAATGTATGTGGAAGAAGTAAAAGTATATGTGAAAGTATCATCACCCTAGTTAAAATTTTAAACTTTTTATGGCGAATAGTTAAAATTTTAAACATCTATAATTAAAATACTTACAATTTTAAAATTTTTATTTTTTATTATGGAAATATTTCAAATATTGATTGAAGAAAGATTTCAAACATTAATTTTAGAAAACTGAAAACAGAAAACAGAAAACAAAAAATAGAAAACTAAAAAACAGAAAACATTAAAATCTGAAAATTGGAAAACTGAAAACTTGAAACTAAAAACTGGAAATCTGGAAAACTGAAAACCGGAAAACTGAAAAACTATAAAACTATAAAACTAAAACTATAAAACTAGAAAAACAAAAAAAACTGAAAACTAAGAAACTGAAAACCAAAAACTGAAAGACTGAATAAAATGAAAACTTGAAAACTGAAAAATGAAAACAAAAAAGTAAAAGCAGAAAATCTCTACTTATAAAGCTGAAAATTGAAAACCGAAAAACTGGAAATTGAAAAACTAAAAACTAGAAAACTCGAAAAACAAAAAAACTGAAAACTTGAAAACCTGAAAACCGAAAACTGAAAACTGAAAACAAAAAACAAAAAAGTAAAAGCAGAAAAGCAGAAATATATACTTGTAAAGCATGAAGACAATTAAACGTGTAACCGACAACAAAGTATAGTCACAGGGCACCCGCCGCTGCATTGCGCGGGTACCGTTCTAGTAATAATTCATGTATCTTCTTATAGGCTGTTTGGTGACGTAGTTGTATCACTAAATGATGTAAAAAGCTAAATGCTTACGTTAAACGTTTTTTCAAGTATCATTTCTAGGAAATGCAAAACACTAAATGTTCCTTCCCAAGAGAGCTTTTAAGTATAAATGCTAAACACTAACCGCTCCTAAATGCTCTTAAAAGCTTATAGTGAAACATACCTCAGTCATTTTGGGTATTGGACAATATTCTTTGCAAACGTTCAAAAGTGCTTCAAAAGTAAGCATAAAAATGAAATATTCAAAACATATTCCTACACCAAATTTGCTACCAATCTTGATGCACGTACAAAGTTTGTTTGGTACGTGCCTATATAGTGACTCTTACCTGGTTCTAACTGGGTCTTTGCCATAATAGCCGAGTCTTATTAGTTTCTAACCGGGTCTTGGCCAGAATAGCCGAGACTTACCTGGTTCTAACTGGGTCTTGGCCAGAATAGCCGAGTCTTACCTGGTTCTAACTGGGTCTTGGCCAAAATAGCCGAGTCTTACCTGGTTCTAACTGGGTCTTGGCCAGAATAGCAGAGTCTTACCTGGTTCTAACTGAGACTTTGCCAGAATAGCCGATTCTTACCATTTTCTAACTGGGTCTTGGCCAGAATAGCCGAGTCTTACCTGGTTCTAACTAGGTCTTGGCAAGAATAGCCGAGTCTTACCTAGTTTTTACTGGGTCTTGGCCAGAATAGCCGAGTCTTACCAGTTTCTAACTAGGTCTTGGCCAGAATAGCCGAGTGTTACCTGGTTCTAACTGAGTCTTGGCCAGAATAGCCTAGTCTTACCTGGTTCTAACTGGGTCTTGGCCAGAATAGCCGAGTCTTACTTGTTTCTTACTGGGTCTTGGCCAGAATAGCCTAATATTACCTGGTTCTAACTGGGTCTTGGCCAGAATAACCGAGTCTTACCTGTTTCTATCTGGGTCTTGGCCAGAATAGCCGAGTCTTACCTAGTTCTAACCGGGTCTTGGCCAGAATAACCTAATCTTACCGAGCCTTACCTAGTTCTAACTTGGTCATGGCCAGAATAGCCGAGTCTTACATGGTTCTAAATGGGTTTTGACCAGAATAGCCGAGTCCTACCTGGTTCTAACTGGGTCTTGACCAGAATAGCCGAGTCTTATAGCCTAGTCTTACCGAGTCTTACCTGGTTCTAACTGGGTCTTAGCCAGAATAGCCGAGTCTTACCTCGTTCTAACTGGGTTTTAGCCAGAATAGCTGAGTCTTACCTGTTTCTAACTGGTTCTTGGCCAGAATAGCCGAGTATTACCTAGTTCTAACTTGGTCTTGGCCAGAATAGCCGAGTTTTACCTGGTTATAACTGGGTCTTGGCCAGAATAGCTGAGTCTAACAGTTTCTAACTAGTTCTTGGCCAGAATAGCCGAGTCTTACCTGGTTCTAACTGGGTCTTGGTTAGAATAGCCGAGTCTTACCTGGTTCTAACTGGGTCTTGGCCAGAATAGCTGAGTCTTACCTAGTTCTAACTAAGTCTTGGCCACAATAGCCGAGTCTTACCTGGTTCTAACTAGGTCTTGGCCAGAATAGCCTAGTTTTACCTGGTTCATACTGGGTCTTGGCCATAATAGCCTAGTCTTACCTGGTTCTAACTGGGTCTTGGCCAGAATAGCCGAGTCTTACCTGGTTCTAACTGGGTCTTGGCCAGAATAGCCGAGTCTTACCTGTTTCTAACTGGGTCTTGGCCAGAATAGCCTAGTATTACCTGGTTCTAACTGGGTCTTGGCTAGAATAGCCGAGTCTTACCTGTTTCTAATTGGGTCTTGGCCAGAATCGCCGAGTCTTACCTGTTTCTATCTGGGTCTTGGCCAGAATAGCCGATTCTTACCTGGTTCTAACTGAGTCTTGCCCAGAATAGCCGAGTCTTACCTGGTTCTAACTGGGTCTTGGCCAGAATAACCGAGTCTTACCTGTTTCTAACTGGGCCTTGGCCAGAATAGCCGAGTCTTTCCTTGTTCTAAATGGGTCTTGGCCAGAATAGCCTAATATTACCTGGTTCTAACTGGGTCTTGGCCAAAATATCCGAATCTTACCTGTTTCTAACTGGGTCTTGGCCAGAATAGCCGAGTCTTACCTGGTTCTAACTGGGTATTGGCTAGAATAGCTTAGTCTTACCTGGTTCGAGCTGGGTCTTGGCCAGAATAGCCGAGTATTACCTGGTTCTAACTGGGCCTTGGCCAGAATAACCTAGTCTTACCGAGTTTTACTTTGTTCTAACTGGGTCTTGGCCAGAACAGCCGAGTCTTACATGGTTCTAACTGGTTCTTGGCCAGAATAGCCGAGTCTTACCTGGTTCTAACTAGGTCTTGGTAAGAATAGCCGAGTCTTATCTGGTTCTAACTGAGTCTTGGCCAGAATAGCCGAGTCTTACCTGTTTCTAACTGGGTCTTGGCAAGAATAGCCGAGTCTTACCTGGTTCTAACTGGGTCTTGGCCAGAATAGCTTAGTTTTACCTGGTTCTAACTGGGTCTTGGCCAGAATATCCGATTTTTACCTGGTTCTAACTGGGTCTTGGCCTAAAAAAACCCACAACCCGCGGGTACCTGCCATAAATGGGTGGGTAAACGCGTTAATTTTTACCCACGGGTGGGTCGTGGGTGAAAATCTTTACCCATCAGTGGGTGGCGGGTGGGTGACGGGTGAGGCATACCTGTGACAACCGGCAAATTAGGGAGCTATTTTGAAAACCCGCATTATGTTAAAGTTCGTTTATAAATTTTTATTTGAAATTTTATTCGTAACGAACTTGTAAGACCTATTTTATGGTTGGTTATATTTAATATCGTTATGGGATTTGAGATTTAATTAATGATTTGTTATGGAAATATACATGGTGATTTATTTTTGAATTCTCACTTGGTACTACGTTGACTCCGGCACTAGGATAACCTAACAGAAATTTTATGACTTGATTTTACGAGTTCGACTATATTTATTTACTTACGGAACGTTTCGCGAGATATTAAACGTTTTGAAATGAGTTTCGGGTTTTGGACCGTGTATTTTACACTCACCCTTATTTACCCACTCATATTATTATTATTATTATTATTATTATTATTATTATTATTATTATTATTATTATTATTATTATTATTATTATTATTATTATTATTATTATTATTATTATTATTATTATTATTATTATTATTATTATTATTATTATTATTATTATTATTATTAAAAAGAAAAAGAATTTTTTTTTAGAGTAATATTACAAAAATCGTCTTTGTGGTTATCTCACCACACACACAAACACAATCACACTCACCCTCACCAAACACTCTCTCACTCCCTCTCCTTAACCCTAGCCGCCGCACAACAAAACCGTCCACCACCATCACACCGCCACCCTCACAACAAAACCACCACCACCATCTTGTTCCTTATCTTTTTCCTTTTCATTTGGTATATAACACGCGCTCTAAAACATCCATTAACATCTCGAGATCTTATCAAATCTGATCTTAATTTTATTGTTTTCACTAGATCCATAAGTTTGGAGGTTCAAGAAGGTGAGTAAGCTCGTTTTTGGGCACTTGGGTGTCTCGACTTGGTGTTAAATCCGTGGGAACATGGAGTATTTTCATGGGAATCGAATTGATATGTTATGAAATAATGTTTTTGATGTTAAAAATGGGTTTGGTATCCGGGTCTTGGTGAAATCTCAAGTGGGTCGAGTGAGTCGTGAGTCTTGGACTCACGACTTGATGTGGGTTCGAGCCATATGGCTCGTTATTGATCTTGTTGTGGCCTTAGATTCTTGGTTTTCATGATTGTTTGCTTGGGAGTTTTGCTAGACTCGATTGAGTCTTGATATTTTTGGCCGATTATGGTTGTTGATGCCACGACCCAAATGGGTCGATTTGGGCAGTTTTGGGTGGCTCAATGGAGCTTATTTTGGAGACCTCTTGGTCATTATGGTCGAGTCTTTGTGACTCGTGTAGTGAGCCGAGACTCAAGTGAGTCGAAGGGCTCGGGTTTGGCTTGGTAAACCAACCCGGAATTAGACCTTGTTGATTTTTTTTTTATTTTTTTTTTATTTTCTTGTTATGTTTTGTGGACTTATATTGTTGTGGTACTTGTGTTCCGGCCGAATGCTTTGATGAGTCGAGACCCTTGTGGTCTCGACAATGGATTCATTGTAATATTGAGAAGTTGTTGACGAATGGTAAAGTGGGGACCGATTGTGAGACGGTCACTTAGATAGACGGAGATAGGTTAGTCGGGTGCCGTAGTCGGACCCTGTTGTTGTAGCACGTGTATTGGGATTGATTTGGACGGAGTTGGATTGATTATTTATGACTTGCTTATATTATTTTTGGACTTGGACAATGAGCCGAGATTAATGACTCGGACATGTGACCATTTCGTATGACTCGATAATTATTTACAATTTGAAACGCGAATAATAAAACTCGTAATAATATTATTGGTAATATAAACGTTTATATAAATATATAGACGTGAATAACGTATATATAAATATATAAATGCGTATATTAATATTAACAAAAATCACGAGTAGTATTATAACAATAACGCGACTAAATATATTATGCTACGAGAGTAGTATAATATTATTGGAAGCACTATTATGAATAAATAGTATAAATAACGAGGAATTCTCGACGTTAACTAAATAATAAATGAAATAATATCTTTTATATATAACGAGGAAAACTATCGAGTTATACGGAGTCGTGGTCACTTGAGTCCAAGTGGGTTATTGTTTGTGACTTTTGTGTTGTCACGGATATATGACGATTAATATAAACATTTTCTATAACTAAATAACTTATTTAATCGACAGGTTAAACCGAGTTATTTGGCTATATGAAACGAGTATATTAATGGGCATCGTATCCCACGACGCCCATAGGTTGTGTTATATGTATTAGGATAATAAATCACTAAATATATATATCGTGGAATCTGGCCAATTTGACGATGTATATAAGGAATTTATTAGACTACGATATATACCATATAGTATTTTTGTGCTATGTGCTTTAGGATGGGTGTAATCTTGGAACGGTATGTTACGTAAATAAATATGGGGATTATCAAATCGACGGATTTGATAAACTTCGATGATTTATTTAAATAATATATTGGGCTAATATTAGATCTATAGTTTGTTTTATTATTCTTTTGTGAGGCTTTTTGGTTTGTTTGTGTCGACCCACCACCCGTATGGATACCAAACGTAAAACTCCAAACTTATACGAGAAATGGATTTTCTGAAAATAAAACGGAATACGTCCGGGTTTGGGAATATTCGATTTTGAGGAAATGATTTCTGAACGAGGTGATATTGTTAGGTCGTGCCGAGTCCGTAGTTGCCGTCTTGTGAGTTACTATACGTCTTACTACTACCGATTTCTTATTGCTGATTTCTGGACTTTAGGTGAGTCATAGCCCCACTTTTTAATCTTGAACTATGTTTTCAATACTTGGGGTGAGAAACGTGCAAATTATTTTTTGTGGACTATTATCGCTTTTATATTCCTTCTAAAACTTGCTATGCGTATGGACTAAGATGTATTGTCAACTTTAGTCATATAGTTTTTGTGTGTACTATTCAAGGTTGGCTTATTTGGATATTGGTGGATTGTCAGCTTTAGTCACATATTTTTGTGTGTACTATTCAATGTTAGCTTATTTGGTTATTGGTGAATTGTCAACTTTAGTCACATAGTTTTTGTGTGTACTATTCAAGGTTGGCTTATTTGGTTATTGGTGAATTGTCAACTTTAGTCACATAGTTTCGTGTGTACTATTCAAGGTTGGCTTATTTAGATACTATAGTGTGCACCTATAGGTTATTAATACTTCGGAGGTTATCCGAGTATTTATGATATTGCGGGGGTTACCCGAATATCTATGTTAGAGCGGAGGGTATCCGTGTATTATGTTGGAGCGGAGGGTATCCGCAGACTTTTAGTGAATCCTTAGTCTAGCTAGCAAGCGTTTTGCGTATATGTCCACTATATTGAATTATGAATTTAAACCTATGATCTCACCAGCGAAAGCTGACTTTTAGCACGTTTTCTCAGGTAATTAAGTGATGATTTGGATGCATGAATTGGAAGGCTCGTCTAAGGCACCTGGTTTATGGATCTATTTTTCTAAAACTCTGATATTAAATTTTGGACCTATGTTTATTTCTTTTGGGCCTGACTCTGAATGAATGTTGGGATAAATGTAAACTTTAAAACCCCGTTTTGGTTGTGTTTTTCTTATGTTTACTTTATCTCGTTCTTTTATGTCTTGTGTTGGATACCAATCCCCGTAACACCCCGAAAGCTTGTTGAGTCTTCCGCTGTACCAAATTTGGGGGTGTTACAGATTGGTATCAGAGCCAAGGTTATAGAGAATTAGGTAAACAGACACCTAAACTATAACCGATTTTTATAGAAAACGATCCTCGACCATTGTCCGCCAGCCCGCCAAGCCGAAGCATCTTCGATTATATTGAAGTATTATGAGATAATGATTTGAAATGAGATTTTTGAGATGATTTGAGAATATGGGATATATTGATTTAGTGATAAGATGGCGTTTCGAGAAATTATATGGTTTAATTGTTTTATAAATGTTTTAGTAATGCGGTATTTGAAATTCTTTATTAAGATTATATGATTGAATTTGTATGAGGATTTTTGATACGGTATTTTGAGTTCGCGATTTAGTTGTTTTGAAACACTTACACCTACCCTACGCCGTTGTCACAAATCATAGCCTCCGTTGCACGTGTTGTTATTAAGAATTGTTATTGCTAGTACGCGTCGCCCCTCGTAGATCACTATGGCCCTTGATGACCCATACGTGTTGGTCATGCGTTCAGCCACTACTTTATCGTCCCATTTTTGCCCTAAGTCACCGACTTCATCACCTTGTGGTTCACCTGTTCGGAGACGACGATTGATGGAGTACTCTTCCGATGAGGAGGGGGAGGAGTACGAGGGTGAGGATGAGGCTGGTGACCCTCAAGAGGCTGAGCAGGGTGATGATGATCCTGAGGAGGAGGATGATCCTCAGGAGGAGGAGATTCCTGATGATGATGGTTTGCTAGCACAGCCAGCGCAGGCTGAGGATCCTAATTCTCCGATACATCCGTTAGATCCAGTTTCACCTGATCACCCGTTTTTGTTTGATTCCCCACCTGATAGTCCCGTGGCGTCGGACGCGCCATCTGAGATATCTGCTGAGTTTGCAGATTTGGGTGAGACTGGTAGGATTTGGACTCAGCTTACTACGCAGGGCGAGAGGATCTCGCAGGTGGCTGATCGACTTGAGATGGTTATTGCTGAGTTAAGAGTTTATTTGACTACTATCGTGGGCAGGACGGCCGCGATTAAGAGAGATATGATGGAGATACATGTGCAGATAGAGAGTCTGCAAAGAGGTTTCATCACAGCTCGCGAGGCAGATCGCAAGCTGTGGCAGAGAAACACCGAGTTAGAGAAGGAGGTAGCAGACCTCAAGAGAGACAGCGACACCCATGGTGTGGAGTTAGGATCACTATGGAGAGAGCTTGAGAGCTTGAGGCAGGAGTTGAGAGGCCTCCGCCAGCAGCATGGCTAGATGTTTGGGTTATGTTGTCTTGTTGCTTTCTACACCGAGGAGTGTTCGGTTAGAAAAGCTAGTTATCATATTTTGATGTATTTTCCGTTCAGTATTCGTCTCGTTTGGAACGATTAGTATATTTTGTGTTTTCTGGTAGTTGAAACGATGTTGGATCTCTATTGTATGGTTGATGGTTATTATTATATGGTATTATGTAGTTTTTGGATGTTATGGAAATTGAGTCCCTATTCGCTTTATTGATGTTTTGTGGTGTATCGTTGATATTCTTTCCATGACTTGGCTTCGTTGATTTAATTCTTGTTGAGCATATGATAAGTTCTAGCGGAGACTCATGAACCTTGTATGATGTTTCAGATCAATGGCCCCAAGACGAAACCCCGTTAGAGCTACCAGAACTGATCCTGCAGTGACTACCCCTGGTCGCCGAGGACGCCGTCCTACTCGAAATGTTGAAACCCCTACTCCTGATAACCTGGACACTACTAACCGCAACAACAGGAATCAAAATGTTGATGTTCAGGGAGACAATGATCATGTTCCACTTAATGCACCTACTGTGGATCAAGCAATGATCAATCAACTTGTGGAGCAAAGAGTTGCTGAACTACTGGCTGAGTCAAATCATTCCAACAATTCTGCTGGAACTTTTCCGCCTGTTCGTGCTAGTGGATGTCACTACAAGGAGTTTAAGATTTGTAGACCTATTGAGTTTGGTGGAACTGAAGGAGTGGTTTACTTGGTCAGGTGGATAGAGAAGACTGAGTCAGTGTTTAATGTCTGTGGTTGTGCGGAGAGTGCGAAGGTAAAGTTTGCTTCTTTTACTTTCAAGGATGAAGCTTTAACTTGGTGGAACAATTACCGAAATTCGGTTGGGAGTGATGTGGCTTATGCTATGACTTGGGAGCAATTTAAGTCTTTGCTGATTCAGACTTATTGCCCAAGAAATGAGGTTAAGAAGCTGGAGATTGAGTTTTGGAATCACAAAGTGAAGGGTACTGATATGGCGACTTACAATCGTCGCTACCAGGAGTTGGCCTTGCTTTGCCCAGACATGGTTAGAACTGAGACTCAAAAGATTGAGCGGTATACCGATGGGTTGCCTGTGGCTACAAGGAATGATGTGATTGCTACTAGACCTGTAAATATCCATGAGGCAATCACCATCGCTCAACAATTAATGGATTCGTTGGAATTGGAAGGAGCTGATAAGGATAAGATTGGAAAGAGAAATAGAGACCATCACTCTAAAGGTAAGGATCACCTAAACAAGCGACAAGCTGTTGCTAAGGCTTATGCTATTGGAAATGGAGATAAGAGGAACCAAAATGGTGATACACCCAAGTGTGGTCGTTACCACCAGAATCATTTGGGATGGTGTAGCGTAATATGTCAGAACTGCTCAAAGAAGGGACACACATCCAAGGATTGTAGGGCTCGACTTCTTGCTATGGTTCAAGCTGCTCCTGAAGTGAGAAGTAAGGCGGACGTTACTTGTTATGGATGTGGAAAGAAAGGACATTATAGGAATGAGTGTAGGGAATCGTGGAACCGAGGAAATCAAGGATCGAGTGGTAATGGGTACAATCATGGAAATCATGGAGCTGGAGGAAACCGTGGACGACAAGATAATGGGGACCAACGTGTGGAAGCTGGAGCTGCTCATGGAAGAGTGTATGCACTTGGGAACGAGAGAGGAGAAGATCCGAACGTCGTTACTGGTACGTTCCTCCTCAATAATCGTTATGCTTCCATACTATTTGATACTGGTGCCGATAGAAGTTTTGTGTCCACTACGTTTGCACCATTATTAGAGAAACCCCCGATGGCCTTAGGAATTGGGTATGATGTAGAGTTAGCTAATGGAAACATAGAAAGGATTAAGACTATCATTCGCGGTTGCACGTTAAAAAAAGTAAAAATGGCATTCAAATCATCGTTTTTTAAAAAGTTTGCATTTCATGCTTTAACAAGGGAATAGTGTTTTAAAAACTGGTTGACCCGGACGGTTGAATTGTGAACCGGTCGAGTGATCGGAATGTGGTTTTGAGCGAAAAACCCAGTTGAGCCACGGGTCAAATCGGTGGCTCGGCCGCGTCAATTAGAAAACTGGTTTTTAAAACATAGAGGGAAACCACAAAACAATTTTTTTTTATTTCTTGTAACCCTTTATTTTCTTGAGAATAAAAAATAATATCATATGAAGGCGTTTTCTATATTTTTATAGAAAATTCAATCTCATTTTTTAACAAATCTAAAAATAGAAAATTAAGATTTTTTTCTCTCTAACTAAATGCACCCTAAGTGTTTGGGATAATTTTTATCAGATCAGGTAAACTACAAGGACCAAATATGTAAAATTTTTATTACATAATTGGTCTTTAGGAATGGATTCCACAATGACATTAACTGATAGGGACTATTTATGTAATTAACCTAGCAATGATATGAAAGGTAGTCTGAAGGTATGGTTTTGTAAATTCATGTTATAGTTTGGTCCCTGAGAACTATTTAAGTTATATCATTTGTCCTCAGGACCTAATATGCAACAAGAGTTAAACCTTAGGATTGTTTGTGTAAATTTTCTTTAAAAAGACGAAAAAGACTTGTTACACGTTTGGTGCCGAAAAAATGATTTTAGTTTTGGTCCTTAAAAAATGATTTTAAAGAGGGGTGGGGGGGGGGGGGGGGGGGGGCTATTTTGCAACGATATATAAACTTCAAGGATTGTTTGTGTAAATTTTCAAAAAAACGAAACTTTTATGGTGAATAGTTAAAAGGGTGGTGATACTTCCACATACACTTTTACTTCTTCCACACAAATTTACACATACATTTAGTGGGAACCACTAGATCATACAACTAAAATGTATGTGGAAGAAGTAAAAGTATATGTGAAAGTATCATCACCCTAGTTAAAATTTTAAACTTTTTAAACTTTTTATGGCGAATAGTTAAAATTTTAAACATCTATAATTAAAATACTTACAATTTTAAAATTTTTATTTTTTATTATGGAAATATTTCAAATATTGATTGAAGAAAGATTTCAAACATTAATTTTAGAAAACTGAAAACAGAAAACAGAAAATAGAAAACTAAAAAACAGAAAACATTAAAATCTGAAAATTGGAAAACTGAAAACTGGAAATCTGGAAAACTAAAAACCGGAAAACTGAAAAACTATAAAACTATAAAACTAAAACTATAAAACTAGAAAAACAAAAAAAACTGAAAACTAAGAAACTGAAAACCAAAAACTGAAAGACTGAATAAAATGAAAACTTGAAAACTGAAAAATGAAAACAAAAAAGTAAAAGCAGAAAATCTCTACTTTTAAAGCTGAAAATTGAAAACCGAAAAACTGGAAATTGAAAAACTAAAAACTAGAAAACTCGAAAAACAAAAAAACTGAAAACTTGAAAACCTGAAAAACCAAAAACTGAAAACTGAAAACAAAAAACAAAAAAGTAAAAGCAGAAAAGCAGAAATATATACTTGTAAAGCATGAAGACAATTAAACGTGTAACCGACAACAAAGTATAGTCACAGGGCACCCGCCGCTGCATTGCGCGGGTACCGTTCTAGTAATAATTCATGTATCTTCTTATAGGCTGTTTGGTGACGTAGTTGTATCACTAAATGATGTAAAAAGCTAAATGCTTACGTTAAACGTTTTTTCAAGTATCATTTCTAGGAAATGCAAAACACTAAATGTTCCTTCCCAAGAGAGCTTTTAAGTATAAATGCTAAACACTAACCGCTCCTAAATGCTCTTAAAAGCTTATAGTGAAACATACCTCAGTCATTTTAGGTATTGGACAATATTCTTTGCAAACGTTCAAAAGTGCTTCAAAAGTAAGCATAAAAATGAAATATTCAAAACATATTCCTACACCAAATTTGCTACCAATCTTGATGCACGTACAAAGTTTGTTTGGTACGTGCCTATATAGTGACTCTTACCTGGTTCTAACTGGGTCTTTGCCATAATAGCCGAGTCTTATTAGTTTCTAACCGGGTCTTGGCCAGAATAGCCGAGACTTACCTGGTTCTAACTGGGTCTTGGCCAGAATAGCCGAGTCTTACCTGGTTCTAACTGGGTCTTGGCCAAAATAGCCGAGTCTTACCTGGTTCTAACTGGGTCTTGGCCAGAATAGCAGAGTCTTACCTGGTTCTAACTGAGACTTGGCCAGAATAGCCGATTCTTACCATTTTCTAACTGGGTCTTGGCCAGAATAGCCGAGTCTTACCTGGTTCTAACTAGGTCTTGGCAAGAATAGCCGAGTCTTACCTAGTTTTTACTGGGTCTTGGCCAGAATAGCCGAGTCTTACCAGTTTCTAACTAGGTCTTGGCCAGAATAGCCGAGTGTTACCTGGTTCTAACTGAGTCTTGGCCAGAATAGCCTAGTCTTACCTGGTTCTAACTGGGTCTTGGCCAGAATAGCCGAGTCTTACTTGTTTCTTACTGGGTCTTGGCCAGAATAGCCTAGTATTACCTGGTTCTAACTGGGTCTTGGCCAGAATAACCGAGTCTTACCTGTTTCTATCTGGGTCTTGGCCAGAATAGCCGAGTCTTACCTAGTTCTAACCGGGTCTTGGCCAGAATAACCTAATCTTACCGAGCCTTACCTAGTTCTAACTTGGTCATGGCCAGAATAGCCGAGTCTTACATGGTTCTAAATGGGTTTTGACCAGAATAGCCGAGTCCTACCTGGTTCTAACTGGGTCTTGACCAGAATAGCCGAGTCTTATAGCCTAGTCTTACCGAGTCTTACATGGTTCTAACTGGGTCTTAGCCAGAATAGCCGAGTCTTACCTCGTTCTAACTGGGTTTTAGCCAGAATAGCTGAGTCTTACCTGTTTCTAACTGGTTCTTGGCCAGAATAGCCGAGTATTACCTAGTTCTAACTTGGTCTTTGTAACACCCCCCAAAAGTCGTTATTAACAGCGGAAGACTTAACATGTCAGCGGAAGACTTTCGGGGTATTACTTCAAGGATCTTTGTCACAATCATAGTAAATATCACAAAGTGAAGTATTAAAGATTTATTTTATTTCAAAATACCAAATATCAGGAATACAAAACATTATTAAGTTAAGAACGTGTTTTATTCTGAAGGAAAATAAGTAGTTTATTATAGTCCTTGTCATGCTTTTGCCCACTCCGTGCCATCCAGATCCATCTTGTTTAGTTACCTGAGATAAACATGCTAAAGTCAACATAAAGTTGAGTGATATTCATAGGTTTGAGTTTAAGAGTTTAATCACAAGTTACGAATGTATTGTAATCACATACAATCAATATGTTAAAATAATTCAATGTTCCTGTTATTGCCTTAAGCTCATGATACTCAACGATTAACAGCCAATCATAAATATGAATTATGATGGTAAGTAATAGGCCCCCAAAGATAGGTATTTGTCAATAACCTATTTATAAGAACAATAAAGTGCGCCTGGTGTTTTCTCTAACAACCAAACGAGGATTGTTAATCGCTAATAGTACTATCCACATTTATTTACGTTCACCTTTCAGGTGATTAAGGTTCATGATAGAGGGACTTCTGACAATAGTAACTTAAGCAAATAACATTGGCCTGACGGTATTTCAATACCCGGTATAAAAGACTTGTGATCGAGTTTTAAGCATGTATCTCCCCACGGGAAAATAGTTAAAGAGTGGGCTATGAAATCACCTTAGTAGTATAGTGGTATCGTAGTCTCAACAAAGCAAGGAAACGGCTTCACACAACACAACCTAAAAGATAATGCAAGTTTCAGTTTGATAGTCTAAATCTGGTTTTATCGCGAATACTTGTTATTTAGTTACGAATAAGTCTCGTGTTTGTTTAAGTGCCTAAAGTTTTAAAAACAACGTTATATCTCGTAAGTAAAAATATCGATGATTGATATAAAGTTAGTTTTTATAACAGAAATAAACGTATCGTCTTACAAGAAATAATTAACGTATTTATATCGTTTAAATTTGATTATCGTCATATAAGTTTTATTCGTATTATATATATATAATAAGTTACGTTTTATTATTTATCGTTTTTAATATATAATCAAATTTATATAATAAATATAGATTTATTTATCAAAATTAAATATTTCAATTCGATCCTTAAGGTTTTATTAATCTTACACTTTTTACCCTTAACGGAAAATATTTACGCCGTTAGTCCAAAGGTTATATATATTTACATTTTTAGTCCAAATATCAAATATATACATTTATTATCCTTTAGTTTCAATATTTACAGTTTATACCCCTTATAAAATAGTTTTTATACTTTTCACTAAAGTTTACCCATTTGGCGAATTTAGTCCTTATCTCTTGTATATTTGCAAAAATGGTCCAAACTTTACCAAATTCAAAACTTAAAAATTTTATTATTTCATTAAGTTCAAAATATTTAGAAAAGCTTATTTTCACAGCTTATTAGCTTTTTATTAGCTTATTTCTTTTATTGGGCTTAACGAGCAAAAATAAGGGCCCGTTAAGGTTTAACGATCCACGAGGTTAGGGGGAACACTAGGTTAGTCGAAATCCATAATTTTAAGTTATAACCTCATTTCAAAACAGCTTATCCTCGTAACTTATTACAATAAGCTAAAAAAAGAGCTTTTTGGGCTTATAAGCCCACGTAAAGTTTTTAAGTTTCTGAAAACTGTTTCCCATAGCGATTTACTTTGAGTCTCGTTAGGTGTTTAAATGAAGTTGTTAAGTCGTACTTTTTATCATTCTCGTTTCAATTTCAAGTAAGCAATTAGGTCGTGTAAAAATAACGATGGGTCGTGTATTGAAATCAAACATGGCGAGGCCAAAGTGTAGGGTTAAAACTCGATACGCAAAATTATAGAAGTTCAAAATAATTCTAAGTCTTTTAGTGAGTAACGTGCATGTCTTATACGCCTTAAGATCATATGGTTTTTAGTATTAAAACCTTGATATAAACTTGAAATAGTTATGTATGCTCGTTTGTGACTTAGTAAACGTGTAGAATAACAAATATTACACATGTGTTACGTTTTAATTTCTTGTTTTATTTAGACGAAGTGTTTGTGAAAAATGAATGTTACGTGTATATATATATATAAGAAATAGAGATTTTGGAAGTCTCACCTCACCTCAAAGGTGGAGTAAAATGGTGAGAATGGTTCGTGTATGTGGTTCAATGCCTCGTGGTTCACTTCAAGCCTTCGATGGTTCACTTGTGCACTCCGTAGGGTTCCAATGTAGCTTTTGTGTTTCTTGTTTGTGTGAGTTTTGGTACGTACAAGTGTGCTTCAAATTGTGAGTGCATGTGCTTGTTATATATATTGCGTTTTTAGGTACGTGAGATCATAGGAACGATTTGGTTTCATGTTAAGCAAATAGTATTGCCTTATTACTTGTCCAATGACGTTCGTAAAAGCCAAGTATCCTTGTGATACATTCCTGACACAATCTCTGTTCATATGCTCGTGATAGGGGAGAAGGGGAGGTGTGGAAGAGTAATCATGCCACGATTTGGTCTTATCTCCTTGGAGGGTTCATGTCTTAGCTTTGATCGTTTTTAGTGGTAGTAACGAAAGCATGTGAGTAAAACTTTGGTCTCGTATGATTCTTGGGCAGTAGATAATCCATAATGTGCAAAAATATAGGTTCGTTATGTGTAGGAATCGTTAGATATTAGGGTGTATTTGGGGGTGTCGAGGTGTGTTTGCAAAGGAAAGAAAAAAAAAAAATAACTAAAAGGGTGCGTTTGGGCTTATGAGCCTTTTGGGCTTTGGCTTTGGTTTCGGTCCAGCAGAAAGAAGAAAGAAAAAAAAAATGAAAGGGTCCGGTTGGTATAAATACTAGGAAGTGGGGTCCATTTAAGATGTGGGGTCCACATAGAAATTTTAGGGAGTCGGGATAAGTTCAAGTAACGATAGTGAACAATCTCGGGAATTTTCGTAGGTTCCGGAATATATAAATATTGTACGGTATAGATAACGAAACGTATATTTATAAAATATAAATGTTTTTAGTATATGTATATTCGCGATAATTTAGACTATCTAGGTTTGTGTGCAAGCAACGTTTCTAAGCAAAAGATAATTCACAATTTACTGTTGTGAATTATATATAAAAAAAAAATTTTGTCATACGTAAAAGTGGGTATTTAGATAACGTAACAACTAGTAAGTATTTACTAACCGTTGGGAAAATTACGAGAGGCTACAGTACATACATCTTACAGTGAATTCCGTCCCGGAATTCGAGTTTAGGAGGGTTGCCAAGGGTGTCTAAGAGAAGAGGTGTGGGTACTTGGTGCGAAACTGGTCCTCGCGTTCCCAAGTATACTCTGGTCCTCGTTTAGAGTTCCATCGAACTTTTATGATAGGGATACGGTTTTGTTTTAGTTGTTTGACTTCTCTATCCATGATTTCTACTGGTTCCTCGGTAAAAACGAGTTTGTCATCAAGTTGTAATTCTTTCAATGGAATGACCAAAGATTCATCGGATAAACACTTCTTGAGATTTGACACATGGAAAGTGTTGTGAATTCGGCTAAGTTCCTCGGGTAGTTCAAGTTTATATGCCATGGGTCCAATTCTTTCTAGGATTTTGAATGGACCGATGTATCTTGGGTTTAACTTTCCCCTCTTTCCGAATCGTATCATTCCTCTCCATGGTGATACTTTTAACATAACTTTATCTCCAATCTGAAATTCCATGGGTTTTCTTTTTAGGTCGGCGTAACTTTTCTGTCGGTCTCTAGCGGTTTGTAAACGTTGTTTGATTTTGATGATTTTCTCGGTTGTCTCATGAACTAGATCCGGTCCTGTGAGTTGTACTTCTCCGACTTCTGCCCAGCAAACGGGCGATCTACACTTTCTACCGTAAAGTGCTTCGAATGGTGCTGCCTTGATACTGGTATGATAACTGTTGTTGTATGAGAATTCTGCCAATGGTAAGTGTTTGTCCCAACCTTTTCCGAAGTCTATAACACAAGCGCGTAGCATATCTTCTAAGGTTTGTATTGTTCTCTCACTTTGACCATCGGTTTGTGGGTGATAGGCTGTGCTCATATCCAGCTTTGTTCCTAAAGCTTTTTGCAATGATTTCCAAAAATGAGACGTGAAACGACTGTCACGATCTGATATAATGGAAATCGGCACTCCATGTCGTGACACAATTTCCTTTAGATATACCTGAGCAAGCGTGTTCATTTCATCAGTTTCTTTGATTGGTAGGAAATGAGCTGACTTGGTGAGACGATCAACGATAACCCATATCGTATCGTAGCCAGTAGAGGTTTTGGGAAGTTTGGTGATGAAGTCCATTGTAATACGTTCCCATTTCCACATGGGGAGTTCAGGTTGGGTGAGTAATCCGGAGGGTTTCTGGTATTCTGCTTTTACTCTTGAACATGTTAGACATTTATTGACGTACTCAGCGATGTCGGCTTTCATGTTCGGCCACCAATATAGTTTCTTAAGATCTTGGTACATCTTGTCGGAACCTGGGTGAATGGAGTATTTTGACTTGTGAGACTCATGCATGATAAGGTTACGAATACCTCCGAAGAGAGGAATCCAGCTTCTTTCCTTGAAACAAAGCATTCCATTTGATCTTTTCACAAATCCGTTTTCGTTTTCCGGCATACCAAAAATCTTTTCAATTGGTCGATTTTCTTTCTTGAGAGCCTCGCTCTGGGCGATAATGATTTGTGTTGGGAGGGGTGAACAAATAGTCATGCCTAACGATCTGACCCTGAGAGGTTTTGGTCTTTCTTTTCGGCTTAATGCATCTGCTACTACATTAGCCTTTCCTGGGTGATAACGGATTTCACAATCATAATCACTAAGCAATTCTAACCAACGGCGTTGTCTCATGTTTAGATCCTTTTGATCTAGGATGTGTTGAAGACTTTTGTGATCTGTAAACACGATACACTTGGTGCCGTATAGATAGTGTCTCCATAATTTAAGAGCGAATACTATTGCTCCTAGTTCTAGATCATGGGTTGTGTAATTTTCCTCATGTTTCTTCAGTTGACGTGAGGCATATGCTATTACCTTATCCCGTTGTATCAAAACTGCACCTAAACCATGGTACGAAGCGTCACAATATAGCACGAAATCTTTGCTTCCTTCTGGCAATGCTAGTATTGGAGCTTCACAAAGCTTTTGTTTTAACAGTTGGAAGGCTGATTCTGCTTCTTGTCCCCAAACGTACTTTTCGTTCTTTTGGGTCAACTTGGTCAATGGTTTTGAGATTTTAGAGAAACCTTCAATAAATCTCCGGTAGTAACCTGCAAGACCTAAAAATTGACGTACTTCTGTGGGAGTTGTAGGTGATGACCATTCTTTAACTGCCTCTATCTTTGCTGGATCCACGTGGATACCTTGACTACTGATTATGTGTCCCAAAAATTGCACCGTGGGAATCCAAAAGTCGCATTTTGAAAATTTTGCGTACAACTTTTCCTTCTTAAGTAACTCTAGGATTGTTCTCAAATGATTGGCATGTTCCTCTTTGTTACGAGAGTAGATCAGAATGTCGTCAATGAATACTATCACGAATTTGTCCAAATATGGCTTGCATACTCGGTTCATTAGGTCCATAAACACAGCGGGTGCGTTCGTTAGACCAAATGGCATTACCTGAAATTCATAGTGTCCATAACGGGTTCTGAAGGCTGTCTTGGGAATATCTTCTTCCCGAACTCTCAATTGATGGTATCCCGACCTTAGATCAATCTTCGAGTATACACTCGATCCTTGTAATTGATCAAACAAATCGTCTATTCTAGGTAAAGGATATCGGTTCTTTATAGTGAGTTTGTTTAATTCTCGGTAATCTATGCACATTCGGAATGATCCGTCTTTCTTTTTAACAAATAGAACTGGGGCTCCCCAAGGTGATGAACTTGGTCTAATGAAACCTTTATCGGATAATTCCTTTAGTTGTTCCGATAGTTCCTCCATTTCGGAAGGTGCCAACCTGTAAGGTGCTTTTGCTACTGGTGCCGCTCCAGGCACTAGTTCAATTTGGAACTCTACTTGGCGAGTCAGTGGAAGACCGGGTAGATCTTCAGGAAATACTTCGGGGAATTCCTTAACGATAGGTACATCTTTAAGTTGTTTCTCGGTTAACTTACTTTCCGTCACCTGAACCATGAATACATGACATCCTTCGTTCATGTATTTTATCATTCTGAGGCATGAGATGATTCCGTATCGGTTTTTATTCTTGTCGCCATGGATAACGAGGGTTTCATTCTTAAAAGGAATGTGTATGGCTTTCTCGTCACAATGAATCTTAGCATGATGTTTGGATAACCAATCCATTCCGATGATAGCATCAAAACTACCGAGTTGGACAGGCATCAGGTCAATAGG